>CM074785.1:4081567-4547401 GCA_037355745.1 Pseudo-nitzschia multiseries | reverse complement strand
TATCTTTGTGTGTTATTTGCAGTAGAATTGCGGTTCGAATACCCCTCCGGATCGAAAACCAAGTAGAGGAATGTGTAGGTATTTGAGTTGGTGTCATTTTGTACTATTTGTATGGTGGCGGACCTTCATAGTCTGTTCTATGGAAGGAGAAACAGAAGGGTCGATGGAGGGTCGTGAAATTAACTTGATATACTTGATCTAAGATAGATCGTATGATTTTTTTCTTTATTCAGGTTAAATCTTATGGTTACTTGCAACCATAAAAATGAGAGTTTGCTACCATAAAAATGAGCGCGCGCCACTAGATATTACTATTGCTTTTAGAAGAAGCATCTCATTTCCGTAAATAATTATTTGGGTACTGTTTTTAACAATTTTTAGTCGTAGCGTTTGTACCAAGTCTACTTGTTAAAAACAGATTTTTTTAATATTTCTACGTATTTTCCCCCCCCCAAACCCCCCCCACATAAACTCCGTCTACAAGGTTACGTTGTCAACTCTTAGGGTTAGTGTTAATTAAACGTTCAACGAACAACTCCACCAATTGTGAGCAGAAAATTGCTCTTTTACTAAAATCACCATGTTGGTGCATCGGACTGCTAATACTCCAATGCACACACTAAATCACTAACAGTCGGCATCGACCCGCTAATACTTCGATGCTGCACGTGTCCTTTGTACCAATGGGCTGTATAAATTACCTTGCGCCCTGTATGTCTGGTACATAGGGCCCTATTTTTAGTAAGAAGGAGAACCGGAATCGGTAAGTGGTAAATTCTCATTCCCACTTCCATTCCCATCTCCAATCATGTTAGTCCATTCCTGCAGAAGCAAGATGACTCGTACGATCGATCACGAGACTCATTCACTCGCGTCTCATTCATTCACTTGCGTCTCATTCGTGTCTCATTCATTCACTCGTGTCTCATTCGTGCCTCATTCGTTGAGTCACGCGCTCGTTCGATCGACTTCAAACACTTGGAGATATATCCGTAGATACGTTTGGCACGTTCAAGGTGGCCATCTCGTGGTTGAGCTCTGAAACTTGAGAGTGTCATCACGGCTGTTTGGACATCGAAACGTCCAATGGCGATGATCCACTGGAGTGAACAGATCATGCTTTGGTATTTCTGTATGCCAGTTTCTTCAAGAAAGGCTGAGGAGTCCAATTCGGGATGATCATTTTCTGCAATGGGTGACTGGAACTTGGTGTTAGGTTTGCATCCGAACATTTGTTCATAAGACGCTTCCATCTGTTTGATGAACTTTATGGGATTCATACAGAGAACACCATGCGCGTCTTGCTCAAATCCGCAACCTAGGTGAAAGTTCATAGGTCCAGATCCCTTCAGTTTGAAGTTATATGGCAACAACTGTAATATTTCCAAGAAGGAATTGGGATCTGCCATGCAAAGACATAGGTCATCAACATATGTGCATATAAGTTCATATACACGTTCCCCATGCTTGTTCATTCCAGGCTTGAGGAATATTTCCGGTTCCGCGCGGGATCTTTCGAAGCCGAGTTCAATGAGACAAGCCGCGAGTAAATCACCAAAACACTTGCCTGAGGATCTGAGGCCATATAGGGCTTTGTAGATGATCAATAGATGACCTTCCAGCGGTCCGAATTCGGGACCTGCCTTGATGCAGACTTTCTCGCAGGTAACTGCTTCTAGGTAGGCAGTACCTATGTCGGTACCCCATGCTTCTAGGCTGTTCAGTTCAGCTAGGAACAGACACATACGTAGACCGCGGAGAGATACGACACCGGCATAAACACTGTGGATGGGGGCCTCAGTGAGATTACCGTTAGCAACGAGACGAGCCTTGTGTCTACCGTCGTGCTTGACAGCATATATCATGTGTACCTTGATCTGTTGGAACCCGGGTGGGATGGAGCTTGTCTTGTACACGCCTTTATCAATGAATGTATTATATTCATTGAGCTGTTCCATTTCCAGAGTGGTGGCGTCTGCCCATTTTGTGTTTCCGTTGGCTTGATCAAATTGGAGGGCTTCTTCGTGGTTACGAGGTACCTTGAATCCATATTGGTACTGTGGGGTGGTACGGAAAGAGCGAAGTTTGGCTTGATGCACGAGTCGATCAAGTTTCTTAGTTCGTCGTGCTAGGCTGGTGATTCGTTTGAGACGTTTCCAACCCGGGAGGTCAAGCAAGTTGTTGTCTTTCCCATATTTAGCAACGGTGACAGGGTCATCAGCTGCAATGTTGGCTAGAGGTTCATATGTTCGTTCCATATTTTCCCATTCAATCCAGAGGTTATACTTGGAACCTTTGTATTGAGGATGCTTGTTATCTAGCGGACCTTGGTGTCCTAGGATTCGGTAAAACGACCAAAGTTTTCCATCTTCTTGGGTTGAATCACGATGGATGTAATTCATGACATCATTGTATGCAATGATATCGTCAAGTTCATCATCAGAGTGTTTGCACTTGAACTTGATGAAGTCTTTGTTGCGTTCAAGACTGTCTTCTACATCGATGATGGTAAGACGCTTCCGAGGGCCATCGGGGTTGGTTACAAGGAAGGATCAGCCTTGTAGGTCGGCAATCGGGACTGTAGGAATGGTAATTAGTTTACCGTCATCGTCAAATTGTGCATTGCCTTCTTTGATTGTTCTACTGAAGGAGTAGCGGGGTTGGTGTGTGGAGTTGTGACGTCACTAACATCAAAGTATGCTAGCTCCGGAGGATCAAAATCATCTTCAGTAAGGAGGACGCCATCGGGAGTCTTGCTGAAGATGTGTGTCGTAGGAGGACCATCAAAACTCTCCCCATAGTTGTTAGGGAGTGGAGAAGGGGACCAGCTTGGGCTGTCATCGACCTTCTTATAAAGAAAGCTTGGTAACAAGGGGTGGGCGGGTGGTTGAAGAATAGCTTGATTACCAGATGCGGGAGGTGTTGTACCTGGTTGTTTGTTGGGTACAGAGGGTGTGGTGTCATCGGCGGTGTCGGAATCAGCAGGTGAGACGCCAGGAGGGGGAGTAACGGAGTTGCCCTGTGTTGTAGAATCTTCAATGGTGCTACTCTTAGTGATATGCTCCCCATGTTTGAATGTTGGAGCGTCTCCAGTGGCGTATAATTGGGGCAAGGAATCCTTGGCTTTACGCCATTTGATGAAACCATCATCAGTGAATAGGCCCGCGCGCTTGTTGCGAGACTCAGGCGTAAGAGCAGAGCGTACACCGGACCGGTCGAGTAACTTGTTGGTAACTGGATCCCAGATTCAGAAACAAAGGCTATTGCCAACATGTTTGGCAATGCCGACGAAGTGACCGAGACGTTTGGTAGACTGTGTACCAAAAGGGGAGTCATTGGTCTTGAAGTAAACAGGTTCAAACCAGAAGAAACTGGTGTATGCGCTGATGTCGCCAAGTGTACCGGTAGCAATGAAGACCGGTTGTTTGTCTGACAGAGTAGGATCAGAAATAACATTGAGGAGTCCGACAACGTATGTCATGCACAGTAGCCATAGATGTGGTGGTGTGCCTGTATGATCCATGACGCGATTGACAATGCGTTTGAACGTTTGGTATCGCCGTTCAAATTGATTCTGGTGTTGGTGGTAAGGTTCACTTTGCCAGAGTCCAATCCATAACATTTTCAGGTAGCCGGTGACTTTCTTACTAGATTGGTAGTTACCGTGGTCGCACAGGAGGCGAATGGGCCTGCCCCATTTTCGAACAAAGTTCTGGAAACATGATAGAAAATCGCCGGTGGTACGCATTTCCTCAACATGTATGATATGTGACTTTTCGGCCGAAGAAGATCTGAGCAATCTTGGAGCCGCCATCAATTGCTGGGACATCTAAATAGACTGCATTGGACAGAACGTCGTCATTGAAGGGTCGAACGTTCATAGCCGGTTGGGGAGAATGGAAACGTTTGAAAATGTTTCCATCAGGACTAATCGCTATCGAACCGTATTGCGTTGAGTTTTCAAACGTAGCTTTGATGCGATCAGTGGAAACCCAACAAAAGAAAGGTTTCAGGGATAAGTAGTCATGTTCGTTGGGGTATTGCTCACGGGGCGTAGCTGCAATACGTGTAGTATCACTAGCAGTACAGTCCGTTGGAAACGCAGTGACTGTCCCAGAGATTTGAGGGGAAGTACAGCATGCAAGGCGTTCCTGGTGAACGTAGTTGGTAGGAGTAAGCCATAATGAGCGATCGCTGGTTCCATGATCATCAATAGGGAGGAAGGGAGACCGAGTGGAGTGGCTGGAATACGAACTGAGAGACGTGACCGTGGAAGAGCCAGGGGACACAGAGATATCCAACCCTTCAAGGCAACGTGAGTTTCCGCATTTGTCGTAATCGGTATATGGAAGTTGCTGCGGCTGAGGAGGATATTTCTGGAGAATTGTTCATCTTTTGCACTGATTGTGGTATCGAGAACAGATGGGTCCCAGTGCTTATCTGATGTCATGATAACATGTGGGAGCGTGTCAAACTCAATAGTCGTGTACTTTCGCATCGCAAGGTATGGTAAACCATGCCGGATGCTAAGGGGCAGTGCATATCCATCGGAGGTGGTGATTACCTGTCCACCGCCCGCTTTGATGGATGTGTCATCGACAGTGGAGAAATATGCTTCCATCTGGCCGGAGGACAAGATAGAAGGGTGTCAGCCCGTATAAGCACATTCATTGAAAATGAGGATGACGGGACCTCTATTTGATATCTAATAAGCTCCGCATGTAGCAATGGGAATATTTTGTACCTGGTGATTGTTAATGCCGGTGACATTGACATATCGTGGTGGGATATCCTTGGAGATGAGGCATGCATCATTGCCGATGATGCAACCATTTGCACCAGGATCGACCATGGCGAAACCGGGATTAGTGATCATAGCTTTGTGTGCACGATATGTGTACGATGTTACTTGACTATCATGTGAAAAGGTCAGATCATCGTCGGGATTATACCATTGGTGGAAATTGGCGGAATAGGAGGATGTTCCCACAGGTATTTGGGTGTCACCGTCCTTTTTGTACCGAATGTCAGGGTTTTCGGAGAGGAATCGAGCGGGATGCGCGGGTGACACGGAAGACTTGAGAGGTCTTTGGTCCTTGTAGGAAGAGGTTTTAGACTTGTATACACCACCCAATGATGCATGGAAAACGCCTCTACGGTCATTTTCTACAGCAGGATGTAGGTCTGCTGAGGAATTGACATGTTCATCTTTGTTCGAGGTATCATCTTCTAGGAATGAGACAGAATGTCCATGTTGGTATGCTTTCCGGGTGATGGGCTTGACATTGTTAGGGTCAGTTTGATCATTTGAGAGCAAATCGTGTCGTAACGATGCGACCACTATTTTCTTGCCTTCCGGAGAAAAGTTTAGCCAACTCTTCATGTCTTGACGTGATAGGGCCTTCCATATGTTTGTGGGCAGGCGCGTGGTAGGGTCAGGTGCACGTCCAGCCTTGAATACCGCATAGTCTTGATAGTCACCTTCGAATTCGATAGGGAGAGCATAGTCGTCATGGTTTTGACTTTGTCCAGATGAGAAATCGAGAACATGTGCACGTACTGTTGACTTAGGAGTCCGACATCGCGGACTGGGAATCGAGTCGGGTTGCTTCGAGTAGGAAGCATGATTTTAAGTTTGTGAATAGCAGCTGCTTCAGCGACTGCATCTGTCACGGTGCTATTTGTGCCACCTGGATCCTTGACTTTGGCAAACTGTTCACTTAGCTGAAAGCTGGAATAGCATGCCTGACATAATGCTGATTTTGCAGTATGGTATTCAAGGGGCTTGTTGGGAGGACGGAGCTTGTTGAGGTGATTTAATTCCTCAAACCAATGTGTGATGAATTTCACTTTGGATTCTTTCCAATCGCTGAGATTCAACTTTAGCAACGCCTGTAGTTGAGTCGAGTTGTCATATACCTTGGCTTTTGATTCGCTGTGGAGGTTTACGAAATCAAAGTATGCTTGACGTCCATTACGTGTGGTAGAATGGCTGTGTACACACGACGCGGATAGATCACTTTTGAAGACTTCCAACATTAGTACCCAGAAGAAGGCACACTGCTTAACGAAGAGGATCATGTGTATAACCTTGTAGCGCAGCTGGAGGCCAGGTTTCATCAAGGAATGTTTCTGTGTCGATGTCGTATGCCTCGAGTTCAGCCTTGAAACCTACGAGCCAAGTGTTCGAATCTTGAGTCATTCGTGAGGGGCGTAAAAGACTTTTCATCCCGTGCTTTTCGGCACCAAGATTCGTACTTTACCTGCTGAGGTGTCTTTTTATTACTTCCTGGCGGAGGAGGTGGAGGGTTCAGAGCAGATTCGGTCTGCATACGGATGGCACGTTCCAAACGAAAGGTTCTGAAGTCTTCATACGGATATGACCTTGCATCTTTCCAATTCTTCCCATCCTCTCGTAGGTCGATAGAGAACTCCGCAAGTGCCTCTATGATCCGTTGGATGGATCGATGGAGATGGGTCCCGTAGTCCTCCTTGAGTGTAGGTAATCTCGCCGGCAAAATTCGGTTCGATAAGTGCGTCGAGAAAGGCCGTCCACTCGCATAATCCTCCTTCCTTGAGAGCTAAACACAGGGTGTTATCTGCTTCTCTTGTTATGCGAAATAGAGATAGAAGTATCAGCTTCATATCAGTATCAAAACTAGGGAAATGGTTGACAGCAGCGGCTTCGGCATCACCCGTGCTGTTCCCGCCTCTGAATAGATTGGCGGGCATGTTCGGCATTTTTGATGATCCTGATCCGTCAAAGGAATCGCGCGGTGAATGGGAACTGCTTCGTGTACAATGTGTGATTGGCATATGCCAGCGTAGGGATTGTATTCAATTCTGTTCCTGTTCCTTTTGTGTGCAAGCCACCTTGGAGCTTGCGACTGTTAATCTATTATTTTCCTTCTGAATCCGGTCCGTTGAGAGTCTGATTCAAAGGCTTCTGAAGAACAGCAACGCTGCGTTAGTGTGTTAGTAGATGAACGATTGTACTCTACGCGTGACGATTGTGATTGGATACTTTCGGCAACGGATAATCGGACTACAGGCGAGACTATGGAAACGCCAGATCTCTTCTTACTGTGAACTTATTCAGATACAGCAAGGCAGACCTTAGTGATGTAGATTACAAGTAGTTGGTAGCAACTAGTGTGAATTTTGGGATATAAATCAGTTGAATGTTATCAAACATTCCATCGAATGATTGATTTAACCTGTTTCGGTGCGAACGCCCGAATCGTGTCTTACCACATGCATCGAGAACAATGTTCCTGGAAAACAGCTCCACTCATAAGCTTGGTAAACAAATCAGCAATATTTGTTGAACCTGGTTCTTTTGCAACTCTGATGATTCCTGCTGCAATAGATTTGCGCGTCTTGTGGTATGCAATGCTGTTGTGATTTTTCTTGCATGGGCTTTCTGGCCATGTAACATTTGTGACGACCAAATCATTATCACAATACACATTTGTGCTCCCATCAATTGGAACACCCATCATTCTCAACTTGTACCTTAGACCTTAAACCAATTCAATTGCAATTTTCTATGCAATGATTTCAGATCCAAAAGTTGAGGTTTCAACTGTCGTTTGTCATTTGGAAAACCAAATGATTGACGCGTTATTAATGAAGATAATAACACCAGTATGAGATCTTCTTGTTGCCTTGCATCCAGCATGATTCGCGTCAACAAAACAACTCATTGTTACATGTTTTCCCAAAGCTTCAGGCATATCTGTTGGTATGACTTTAGCAGCTCCAGGATAGAATTCAGACCAGTCACACTTTTGAAATTTACTTTGTCAATGCTTGGTACTGAATCATCAAAAACCAATTTTGACCTTTTATACTTCTTCAAATATGCAAATATATGAAATAACTGGTTAAAATGTCCCATTCTTGCCTGAGCCAGATATCTTGACATGAGAGAAACTGGCATTACAATGTCGAGCCTTCCAAGCTCACAAATCCATCTGAGAACTCCAATGAAACCTTGATAGTAATTTTGCAATTCTGGATTCAGTTCCTCTGTTATATCAATCTCAGGCCTGTAATCGTGTGAAAGTGGGCTAGATGCAGATTTTGGTAAATATTTATACCCATACTTTTCAGTTCCAAGCTCTTGTTCAACAGCCGCGATGGCTTTCGCTGTATATTTGGTGCTTGATAATGACCACCTTGGTTTTGAATCACCTTCAAAGTAAAACTTTCCAATATCAGCTCCCAAATACAGAGTTGGTTCTTCAATGGTATCATCATTCAACTTGAACTTTCATTCAATATTTTCTAGCTGGAACTTAGGATCTTCACCAGAACATAAGATATCATCAACATAAGCAATTAGCATTGCCCAATATCTTGATCCATCTTTTCTTGTTTCAATTCTCAAGTGCACGTCCGGATCTGCTTTATAAGGGGCATATCCAAGATCCCTCAAGTGTTTTGTGAGGTATGACCTGAATGATGCACCTGCACCTGGTAACCCATAAAGTGCCTGAACTATTTTGCAAGGACGACCTGCAAGGTGTGGAGGGAAACCATCTTCAGCTCTCGCCCCCTGAATATACTTCTCTTTTATTGGCGCTTTCAAATATGCATTTTGAATGTCTGCTGAGAGAACCTTCAAATCATTCAGTGCTGCCAGCAAGAAGAATATTCTCACTGAATCTCGATTGGGGACAGATGATTATGCATTTTCCTTTGCTATGGCAGGGACTTTGTGTCCATCCCCTACTAACCGAGCCTTCCGTGTCAAGGTTCCAAGCTTAATATCAAATATCATGTGCGTTGTTATTTCCTTATGACCAACTGGTATGACATCATCATCAGAAAATTCAAATGCTGCCATGTTGTTGGTCATTTCCTTATGAATCACGCGCTCCCAGTGATCTGTGTCTGTTTTCTTATCATCTGCCAGTGCTTGTGTTATTGAATGTGGCAATTCAACACCATATTTATGACTCTTCAGCCAATACTTAGCTGATTTTGCAGCCTTAAGGATTCGTTCCTTTCTTCTCCAGATTTTGTGCACCCACCATCTGAAGGCTGGTAGCTTTTCAAGATTGTTGTTGACTGCATAGTCTGCAAGCTGCACTGGGAATGATTCCTTGACATCACTGAGCTTGCACCAAGATTCGCTTCCATCTTTCCAACTGGCCAAAATCCTCTAGCCTCTAGTTGTTGGTTTATGGCTTGTTCTGCCATTTTTTGCATGGTTGTGGCTTCTTCGTCACTTAAAGCAGTGTCATCTTGTTTATGATCAATGAGCTCATCCAGCAGTGTGAACATTCTTCCATCATCATCAACAGAACTGTAGAGACTTTCTGCCACAATGTTTGCTGTGTACTCTTCAATGGTGCCATCAGGGAGTTGTAATTTGTATAACCTCGTATCAAGTATTGGATTCTCATTTCTTACTCCAATTGGTTGGTTTTGCAGATCACAAACCCTATCCTTGACAATGCATCCTGAGCCTTTCATCATTTCTTTCAATGATTACCTCATTTCCTAGATACTCATCAAATTCATCAATATCTTCAGCTGATGCTTCAGGCTCAGCCATTTCAAGTTTCAGATCAGATGATCTTACTGGTTGTTCATCAAACAGCTCTTCTGGAGGTTCTGGATAATTTTCTTGGAAGAATGATGCACTATCTTTGACTTCATTGCCAATCTTGGATTCAATTGATTTATCAATTGCTTCCATTCTTCTCAGAGCATCACGATCCCTCCATTCAAATTCCTTTACTGGTCTTATTGAATTTGTAGAGATTGGTATTGCTGATTCAGTCAATATCCAAAAACAATCACCACCACCCACCTTGCTGCCACACGGTCCAAGCCAACGTCCCAGTCTTTCAACTCCACGAGACAAAGAATCGCCTTTATCAAACCAAAATATAAAATCATACCATTCTGATGATGTGTATAGTGTTATATCAGGTCTGTACGGTAGCCATGTACCAATTCAAATGGCGTTCTTCCCATTGAGGAAGGGTTGCTTGATGCAGTCATCTGTCTGATTTTTGTGTACAGCTCTCCACAAAATAACCTTTTCGGTGACTTCTTCTTGGCTGTTTTGGTTATGATTGCACTACCAAGGTGACCAATTGCCTGCTCTGCTCAATTTTGGAACGGTCAATGTGGTTGGATGAATGTCTGGTGTATGTGGTTGCGCTTCACAATTGAATTCCAATGAGTCTTATATGTTCTCGGGGAGCCTTGTTCTGGAGCACCATCAGAAATCAAGTGTTCAGGGATTCCTACCTCATGAATGAATATTTTCAATCCTTGATGAGCTTGCGACTTGTTTTGTATTGGTATGAATACTTCAAATCCATTCCCATTTGTGAAGACCTGAGCGCATTTTTCTTGCCTCATAATACTCGTGGTTTTGGCGTGCCAGGTATCAGTATACCAAGTCCCCTGAGCAACCCTCTTGTTTCTGAAGCGCTGTGTTGGCAGACGCTTCATTAAAGGTAACTGCAAATTCCTTAGGGCTTTCTGAGTTGTGACTTTCAGTCTTTGTTCGGCTTCTTGAAACTGATATTCCAAGTCTTGGCTAGGCGCTCACAGTCTACTTTGTTTGGACCTTCAATAGTTGTCACTGAAGGGCCCCATTGGTTCCTTCTGTCAAGTGATTTCTTTTCAAGTGTATTGTCAATTTCTTGCGAGCTGGGAATTTGTTTTGATTCATTCTCAGGGGCTTCTGTGAAGTCAAATTCTGTGTCATCAAATAAAAACTGGTCCTTCCTTTGCGCGCTTGAAATATTTGCATCTTGAAATTTTGTGATCACTGAGGAAATCCTGTGGGAAATATTACCATCTGTTGCTATTTGACATTCAGTCACCAGCATTCTTCTGGTTGATATTTGATGCAACCTCATGAGCTTGCAGTGCTGCATGAGATTTGGGTGCTTGGTCTCTATGCTAGTAGTCTTGAAGAACATGTCTGTGACATTACTTGTAGGTTCTGTTACCACTGAACTTGCATCTTCAGTTGACATAGCTTGCACGCGGAGTTGGTCCCCTGAAATTAGGTCACCATTGTTGATTGCTAACTCAGCCATTCTAAACTTCAGTGAGTGCGGATCCCACGGGGCATCATTTGTAGCAATCAGATGCTCACATTCATCAAGCTCCAATTTTGTTGGCTTCCTTGTTGGAAAATATGAAATCACATTTCTCATATTCAGTTTTATGAAAACTTTCTTGGGGTCGTCATCTTCCACTGGGGTTTGGATTGTAATCCCATGCTTGGATCTGGGGTCAAATTGACAAGGGGTTTCTTCAACAGAGTTGAAATTGCAATCCCGTACTTGATTTGGGCATATCAAGCTGTGCTTTAATTTGTTTCCAAAGTACAGCGCTTGGTGGAACACAATAATGTAGACTTGACCTGACATGGGACTTGTCCAAGCAGTTGCACAACTTCCAATTGGAATCTTCTAGATTGGCTTGTATTTTTCAGAAAAGGGGGCGACGTCAACATGTGTTGTGATCTGATCAGGATTAAGCAATACCATGTTGTTGCTTCCAGCTGCTGTAGTGTCTGCATGTGAATCAAGCTCACAATATCCAGCTTCATTCTCGCCATCATCAAAATCTAGTGGAATATTCATCTTATATAATAACCAGCTCACCATACTTAATCGTTTGTTTTCTAGTGTCCGGTTATCATGTCATTTTTTAGATTTTGAACCAAAGCTATCACCAGCACCTTGCTTCTCAGCTTCCTTTGCTTTCTTGGTTTCAGCAGCTTTGAGAGCCCTCTTCTTCTTTCTTGCCTGCCTCATCTGGTAAAGCTCCTGGTGCTGTTCTTTTGATATTGTTTTATAAACAGTTGTTGTTGGATAAGGCTTGTTGTCAAGTTTTCCTGTGAAAGTTCCAGTTGTTTTCTGCTTTTTGTTGCTTGTTGTGCCTACTGAATATGCACTTCTTGAGCTTCTTTTGTGCTTTCCATTTGCAAGTTTCTTCAACCCAAGCCGGTTGGTGAATAGGATCAAGCATTCATTGAAATTGTCTCAGTGGTCTTTGCTCTCATCAATTGCATCAGCTTTGGCAGCATCAAGTTGCTCATCACTGATTGAATTAATGAAGCCCCAAACAAATCTCCTTTCATTGTGATTCTTCTCAAATCTCATAATGGTTCCATGAAATGTAGTCGAATTCCTCTTATGCTTGTTCCAATCATAATTTTTAGCGTCACCTGTGCAGTGTGTGATTCTTTCATTTCCTGGTAAGTTTTATTCAGAACCATCATTATGTTGGTATCAGTATAAGCATGTTGCATCAATGAAATGAATGCATTCCTTGCGTGCCCAGAGCTTAAGTCAGTGTTTTGAAATTGTGCAACATATTCCCAACCTGGCCCTTTTCTTGTTGCATCACACAACAACCTCCATACAACATTGTTGTCTTCATCATACTGATGTCCGGACAGCACACCACAGCGTTCATTATAATCACTCCAAGTTGGATAGACATCTGTTGAATTTTGTCCAACTGTACCAGATCGGGCTTCATCGTCAACCTCTTCTTTTTATTGTGGTATTATGACATACAAGATTGGGAATCCTTCAGAATTGAATCTGTATCTCAAATTTTGATGAAAGCCTTCTTCCTCCCATTCTCTGAATTTTGTTAGGTCCTTCAACTCAGGTGGGGTTGCTTTTTCTTTTGACTTCACGCTGGATTCCATCATCTTGATCCTGAATTGTTGCAATTCTAGATTGTCTGGGTTCACGTTCCAATCAATGGCTCTTGATTTGACTCCAATTAATGGTTGATAACGCGCCCAATTTGCCCATGTCAGAAGTCTTGATGATAGCCTGTTACCATAATGGATGCTGGTTGGATTAGGACAGTTTGGACGGATTGATTTCAATCCATGCATGAATGATTTGATGCTTTCCTTTTTGAGGTCTGTAATTTCACAAATATTGGACATTACACCCCTCATAATTTCTTCAGCTGATTCTTGGTTGATACCAAAATCCATCAAGCTGCTTCTGAAAGCTAGCTGTTCTTGACTCAGAATTTTTCCATTGTGGAATCCCATGATTGTTATTCTGGGTTGCAAGGACCTTCTTTCGTATCATTTAGACCTTGAACTGTCATCAGGTTGATTTCCATTGTCATCACTGCTGTCGTCATTGGTATCACCTGTATTAATGTCATCTGGGTTCCTTCCTTTTGCCACTGCATCTTATATTGCCCTGATCCTTTTCTTTACCTCTTGGTCAATAACTTTCTTCCAAGTTGAGTTCATTTCTGGATCAGTCAGAGCCCTTTCCATTACTCGCATAATTGTTTTCTCATTCAATTTGTCGTTTCCTTTCTCTATTTCCATACCCACTACATCCCTCATTGTGGCTGGTGGAGGTTTCTTCTCGCGTTTTGTCTCCAGTTCTTCTTCCATAGGATCATCGATGTCGAGTTCTGATAGGTCAGGTTCACTATCTTCCATTTCCATTTTTGTTTCCTCAATGGAGCCTTAGTCATCATCATCTTTTGGCTTTGCTTTTGTTTTTCTTTTTCTTTTTGTTGGAGCCATGGTGAAGATGTTCGATGCCGGAATATTTTATTGGAATAATCAAAATGTCCGAAGGAAGTTTCGATGGAAGTTTCGGAGTATTCGTTCAGAATATTTAATTCGAAAGTGGTATGTGGAAGGAAAGTGTATGAATCAGAGGGATTGGAGGTGAGATGGTTGGTTAAATGTTGGGTGACTGTTGTATGTGATTTGCTTATCTGTTTGTTTGTATATTTTTATTCGGATCAAATTTTTCGTTCCGATTAATTTTCTTTCTTTGTATTTGTGTGAGCTTTTGCAGTTTGTTGCAATTTAAGATTGTGAGCTTTTCTGCCTATTCTCAGGATTTGCTCTTTCTATATTTCTGTGGTGAAAACTGATGAATATTCAACGTCTTGTTTTTCTGAGAATTTTAGTGTTCTCTTTTTATTTTGGATCTTGGGATTTTTGGATTTTCCAAGTGCGTGTGACATTTAGTGTTCTCGTTTCCATATCTTTGGATTTTCTTGTTGTGCGCAGATGCTTGGAATCTGTTTCGTCCAATCTGTTTCACCATCATCAGAATACTTGAGACTCAATCTTCTGGCTCACGTCATTCTTGTTTTCAGTGAAAGATCAGTGTTCTTGGATATTGATTCTTCCTTTCAGCTGATGCCAACCTGGGCGATTTTTTCAATCAATAGTCCAGCCCTTTTACCTTGCTTGTTTTGCTGGATCTCGAAACCCAATGGAGCCTACCATCGTGGTTTGGGTCTTTGGTCTCTTCTTTCAGGGAGACCGCCCTGGTGTTGGTCTCTTCCAGGGCTCCACAAGCAACTGCCTCTTTTACATCCTTGAGGGTTGATGCCGGTTGCTGATCAGGCTAATCTGAATTCTTTTGGGTCTTCGAGCTCAACTGCGTTTCTCTGGTGGGAAACGCCATTCGGGAACGTTGTTTGGTCCTCAGCATTGTAGGATGCTGGGTCTGATAAACGAAGAAAACTGCGTCGTAACAGTAATAAAACAAAAGAAAGATCGTAAAAATAAGAATAAGAATAATCATCGTACGCGATCGAACGATTGAACAAACGATCAAACAATTCAGCAGGTTAATTACTCGTCTCTTTCAGGTGAATCTTATCCATTACTGGCATATTACCATGTAATTTGCCACAGTATTGTTTGTGCGCGTTACACTGTGTTATTTGCCCCAAATTGGTAAAGCGCAATTGCACGTGTAATTATTAAACGGCCATCGTGTTGTTATTTGCTGCAATATTTGTATCACGGGATAACACATGTAAGAATCTCCATATCTTATCGTGTAGAATTAGTATTAGAGTGTACGTGAATTAGGGCATGACAGTGTGTTTTAGAGTTGTTGATTCTTCAAAGAGTGAGCTGATGGGGAAATAATCTGGTAAACCGGTAAAGAGACAATCCACATGAAAGCGCCGACAATTATTCACTCATCAGGTTAATAACCTTACGAATAAGGTTATTGCCTTCTTTATGACTCTTTGTACGATACGCCCGCCCAGTACGTAAATACGTACTTACACGGTGAATTCTTCTCAACCTTTGAGTAGTATTTCCGGTCGTGTGATGAAAATATCACGGAATACGAATCTCGTATGTTCCCAGAACAATCGGTTGTCCACCGTGTACGTGCAGTTCTCATCAAAATTAAGGAATCTTGTCACGGATATGCTGTAGCCCTCTTTTGCGATGGGGTAAGTATGTTGGCACTCCTCACCTCTCAGAAGCTCAGGTGGAGTTCATTCTTCAAATTGAATGGATTGAGCACCGTCGTTGGTGAAAATGAATAACCGATCTTTGCGGTGAGGTTCACCAGGATTGGAGTCCGACGACAATGAATGGCGCTCTGCTTTCAAATATTCGTCCAAATTCTCGTGTGCGTCATCAACGTTAAAAGAAGTTTTTTCTTCCTTGCCCAGTACTGCCTTCATTATTGCCTTCGAAACGATAATCCTTGTAGCTGGGACACGTGTACCGTTAGGACCACAGGACAAACGAGATGTTAGAACATTGTCGAGCAATTCCTCGCAAACAAGATCCACCTGGTCAAGTTGGTCCGGCGTGGAAACAACATTGTCAACCCAGGACAAACTCAGGAGGTAATGTTGCAACAATGTCATCACGTGTTGTTTGTCCTCAGGATCGAAATCACCGACAAATATGTCCCGTTCCTCCAATTTCTTGGCAGTGCAAAGAGTCACCACATTTTTTGCAAAGTCAATGCCTACTCTGTAACACTTGTTCAGAGTTTTCCGGTGCTCCATAATCTTGCAAAAGTGAAGAGAAGATAACAGGTTGAATCAAATTTTCCCCACCAAATTGTCAACTCCTGGTATTTTGTACTGTCCAACCAAAAATGAAGACTCATAGAGATTGGGCAATAGTTCCTTGTACAAATTGTCATCAACTAATGACTCCTTGGCGAAGTGGTCAAGGCTGAGTTCTTGAAAAATTTGTGCCTTCTGTCGTTGGAAGCGTACCCACAAATACATGAGGACCTTTTGAAATGCAAGGGGTACCTTGGACATATCGGATGGCCAATCCAACTTGAGGTATTTTGGGGAATCAGTTAAGGGCACTAACTCAACTGCTGCAACACCTTCTCTTGTTGGTGTACCCACAACTTCCTGACCCCTAATTTGATTCATTCTATTGTCCTACTGTTCAAAGGAGTGACTCGCTGAAAGAAAATGCCTCAATGCGTGGTGAAAGGAAAGATCTTCAAAGAATGAGACCATCTGCCAAACGTATAGCTTCCCTTTCTTTACATTGTCTTTAAATCATTGATTGAAAAACGGACCTTACCTTGTCCGGTGAAGATGCAGGGGGGAATTCGACACAACGTAGGTACCACCGAAGTAAGCTTAAATACACTTTCATGTACTTCAGTATGGTGTCGTAGTTAACAATATTCTTTGCCCAAACAGCATGCCATGTGCCTTCTGCTACTTTGTCTTGCCCTTCAACCCGGGTGTACTCTGTTACACCTGCTGTACTATTATCATTGATTTTGATAACGGAAGTTGAGCGCTGACTGGAAGGCGTTCCATTTATCTTTCATTTCGTACTCCTTGAAATGAGTTGTCAGCTCCTTCGAATCCAAGATACAGACCTTCTTTATCAACTGTGAACCCGAGTCGCGTAGGAAAAGATTTACCATCACGTCAACAACCCTTGGTATAGGACCCGATGATGGCTTGTCACCCGTTGCTGTCTTGCTGAAGTCAGGACGGGTTCCGGAAGAAAAGAGTTTCGTGACGATGAAAACCTTGTTCATGAGCTGGCTGAAGACAGATTCGATGTCCTGACTTACGGCAGTGACTGAGTTCGTCTGTCAAAATATTCTCGGAGAATCTGTTAGGACCCTGTTGCTTCAGACAAGCTTTGACACGTCTTTTCATCGCATCCGTGTGAACCTTGTATTGGGAGTCATCATCAAATAATTCCAATGATAAAGT
Source organism: Pseudo-nitzschia multiseries (assembly GCA_037355745.1). Taxonomy (NCBI): domain Eukaryota; phylum Bacillariophyta; class Bacillariophyceae; order Bacillariales; family Bacillariaceae; genus Pseudo-nitzschia; species Pseudo-nitzschia multiseries. Next base: position 4,530,388 of record CM074785.1, on the reverse strand, counting down.
ACCACCGGCTTCATTGCCCAAACACGCCAAAGGTCGTGCACCTGTGACTCCTTCTTGATCTGGTGTTTGGGGAACGACTGATGGTGTTTGACCATCATTACTTCTTTTTTTTTGCTTACTTTTCGATTTTTTGGGTTTCCTCTTCTTCGGTTTATGGACTGCACACCCTTGACTGACCGGATGTGCTTTTGGATCATTTTGAAGCGACGTTGGTGGTGATTTTGGTGAGGCTGAGGCTGTGTCTGTGTCTGCGGCTGCCCCTTCATCTTGTGGTGGTGTAATAGTATGGTCTTCTGACCCTTTGGTTGCGGCTGACGCTGCATCTCCTGGTGGTGTAATAGTATTGTCTTCTGACCCTTTGGTTGCAGCTGATGCTGCATCTCCTGATGGTGTAATAGTATTGTCTTCTGACCCTGCGGTTACCTTTGGGACTTCACCAGGGACTTCATCTTGTGGTGAATTAGACAGACGTCTTGACATACTTCTTGTTGTTCGCATTGTTCAATTGATAATTTTGAGAAGAACAAAATAAAATTGTGTCAAAGCAATCTAATTTGCTACAATTCAACCAAACACGACATTCTGAAATGATGAAACGAAAAACATATTTGACATAACTTCAAACCACAGCGCCTATAAGAACGACAAACAAACATCATGCAACAATGTACAAATATTTTGAAATTTTCTGTCTACTTTAATGGCAAATAAAGAGTAGAACCTGCAACGCCGTTCCAAAAGAAAACTTAAAAACTGACCAAAACAAACCATAATGATATGAAACACCGATCATCAATTTTGAGATACGGTGCTCTATGTTGAGATTTTCCAACCACTTCTTTAACACCCAGTAACATTTATTTTGAGATTTCAAATTTAAACATGCTTTGAACACAAAGTCTGCAACGCCGTTCCTGGTTAGAGAATTCTGAAACGCCGTTCCATGATCGTTGACATGAATTGTACAAAAAAACGTTTCACCACCCGAACTGAAGTCATTAGTATCATACCTACATTAGTACTAATACTATCATAATACACCCAGACACAATGGTAGATTACGCAAATTCGTTACCAGAAATTATCTACTATGAAAGCGGTGGAGAAAGCTACTGCCGTATATATCTATGCAAAATTGTTACCAGAAATTATGCAGTACAAAAATTGTGTAGGAAGCTATTGCTGTAGATTTCTACGCAAATTCGTTACCAGAAAATATCTAGTACGAAAACGGTGTAGAAAGCTACTGCTGTAGATATCTATGCAAATTCGTTACTAGAAGTTATCACCGGTACATAGAAGATTTCACTGTATCACAAGATGAGAATGTTAACTAAAAAATAAGGGCTATATTGCGCGCGTCGTGCGCGCTTATTCTTTGTTATTCTATATTCAAAACGCGCACGACGTGCGATATAATCAACTTAATGTTTTCAACTTAATTAAGAAAATCAAATCATTCTTTATTATTCTATATTCTGTGAATTAGATCTCACACGTTAAGTATCGATCTCTCTCTCTCTCACACACACACACACACACACACACACACACTCACACCGAAAAGTGATTTTACAGTGTGATTTTTTTTTGGGACACAACAAATACTCTTTCCCTTCATAATCTTACCAAACTTATCTTGAGCAGAGTTGGTTTACTGTACTTGTACGATAAAGCACTCTGTCCGAGAACATGGGATCCCACTGAACTGATTAGCAATGATCACTAGTAGGCAGGGAATTCAGGCTCGCGATATTTTAGTCCGAATAAGTGCCTTGGCTGAAAAAAGAATTGGACAGCATTGGACGAGAGAGGAATTGCTGGATAGATATTGTTTGGACTGCAGCCTTACATATACGTCTTGAAAGCAAGAAATCTGCATCCATTGCCTATATATCAACAGGATCAAGATCCAGTTTTTCGTGATAGAGGAGTAAGAAGTCTGCAAATCTATGGTAGCAGCAACAACGGCAATCGTCGGAACGACAGCGAAAGGCCGGCAACGGTGGATTGGATAGGAAAAGGATAGGAAATGGTGAACAACGTGAGATACATAGACGATGATGCCTACATCCTACATTGCTGATGATGTATTCCTCACTTCTGTTTTACTTATTATTTTCATAGGTGCGGATCGGAAACAACAGTGGATCGGATAGCAAAAGGATAAACAACGTGAGATAGATAGACAATGATGCCTACATCCTAGTACATTGCTGATGATGTATTCCTCACTTTTGTTTTCCTTATTATTTTCATAGAAGCGGATCGGAAACAACGGATCGGAACAACGGGTCGAGGTGCGGCGGATCGGAAACAACGGATCGGAAACAATGGATCAGAAACATTGGATCAGGATGCGGTGAATGGTGTGGCAAATCATCGTATTCTTCCCTGTAGGTGCGGCGAATTTTCCCTGTAGGTGTGGCAAATATCAGAACAACAAATTGGCAGCATCGAATCGATCAGACGCCAACAGTGTAGGTTGGTAGCATGTAGATTATATTATTCTGTTGTTATCATTTACTCTATATCAATAGATACTCACCTCAATTTATTTCAATGATTGTAGATTGTTATAGATTGGCAACAGCAACAACGGCAACAAATTGATCAGTGGGATTCATCCAACAACTAATCGACGAATCAACAATAGCAACAGCAGCGAGAGATCCGCAACAGCAATCGCCGGCAACACCAATCGATCCGCAACAGCAATCGTTGGCAACAGCAACAACAATCAATCCGCAACACCAATCGATCCGCAACACCAATCGATCCAACAGCAATTGATCCGCAACAGCAATTGTCGGCAACAGCAACAACAGCAATTGTCGGCAACAGCAACAACAATCGATCCGCAACACCAATCAATCCACAACACCAATCGTTGGCAACACCAATCAATCCGCAACACCAGTCGATCTGCAACACCAATCAATCCGCAACACCGATCGTTGGCAACACCAATCGATCCGCAACAGCTATCGATCCGTAACAGCTATTGATCCAACAGCAATCGATCCTGCAACAGCAATCGTCGGCAACAGCAACAACAGCAATCGTCAGCAACAGCAACACCAATTGATCTGCAACACCAATCATCGGCAATCAATCCGCAAACAGCACTCGTCGGCAACAGCAACAGCAATCATTGACAACAATGGAATCAACCCCAACCCTAACCCCCAACACGCTCGAATTGACCGCAACAACAACAAGGAAATTGCCAGCAAAAGCAATCAAGCAAAAATCAAAGAGGAAACATGGGAAGGCATGTAGAAAGAGAATGACTTCAAATTTTCTCCAAAACGCAGCACCGTCATCATCAACAATCCACCAGACTTACAAACACTTGTTGGAGATAAAACCAAAGAAGGCACATGGAAGTATGAAGGAAATTCTCCAACATGTCGAGCAAATAGCATTGAAAACAGTTAACAATATTGGGTTTCAAGGTAAATTCATGGAAACAAGTTGGGGTTGGAAAACAGTTGGAGAACAGGAATATACATCACCAGAAGAAGCTGTGTCTATTGATAGTTTCAAGACATTGGATAGTACTGACGAAAAGTTTGTTTTAGCGTTCGCCGAATCAGAACCATTATTGAGAACATTTGCAAAAGCTTCCACACAGTTCGCAAAACAACGCTTGGGTACTCCCGAAAATATAGAAATTACCAGAACGTTTGCTGGGGAAATTGTTGAAGCTAAACCCAAATAGGCAGAGGATCCAAATGTGATAGTGTCAACAATGGATATGCTATTGTTGGGATGAGACCAAATTGATTGACATCGGGAAATGGTGTGTATGTTTTCAAAAACAATGTGGATCCCTACAACAAAAGACAACCTTGAACAGACAGCCCTACACATTGTGAAGGAAATGCAGCTTTGTTTAAGTCCAATGGCAAAATTTGTCAACCTTGAAACAACTGTGATGAATGAGGTTGTTAGTCGTACAACACTGAATGCAATCGGTCATCACACAACGGCCTTTTCTATTGGAAAGGGTTATCACTCAAAATGCCATACCGATGCCGATATGTTCTATACAAGACTGACGGTGATTGCTCCGAAACATGTAAGTGATGACGAGGTGATTTATTACTTTGCCTTGTGTTCCCCAGCTATGGAGTGAAAGTTCCATTGAGGTTGGGTGATACTCTATTGTTCAATCCATTAGTATTACATAGCTGTTCGAATCCGAAATACGAAGGCTGTTATATTATGAGCGCCTATGTATCGACAAAAACTGTGCTAACAGCTAGTCCTCTATAATAATATTAAACAATAATTTAAGTTAGACGTTCCATTCATTTCTGTTCTTTTCCTGCACCATTGTGTAATCATTACGGAGTAGCAATCAATTGAAACGTAGGAGAAATATGTTACGATCGATATGGAGGAGCATTCAATTCAGTAATACTAAGTAATTATTGATATTGTATTAGGTAAACAATTAAGTATTGGATGTGTCAGAGAGGACCTCACTATTGTCATCATTGTTGGATGTCATTGAACTGTCATCACCTGAATTAGTAGCATCATCATTATTGTCGCTGTCCTGTTCAACAATAGTGCATTGGGAGTAGAGTGCCTCTTCATTAGGCAAAGATGACGTTGTCTTGTGGAATTCATCCAGCCAAGCCCTTTGATTCGGCACAACTAGATATGAGTTTGTTTCCAAGGTACCAATTGCATCAAGTTGTGGGACAACTGCTACATTGGGAAGTACGCTGTCAACATGAAATAAGAACAGGGAATTTTTGTCTAATTCACCTCTGGTCACAAAGGACAAAGCTGTTGGTGTTGGAGTGGATTTAAACTCGGTCACTACTGCATAAATGCCTTTGTTGGCAATTTGGTATTCAGAAACAAATGAGTAAGGCTGCTTCAGATTGTAGAGTTCAAGGAAACACATAAATATGGCAGGGTATTTCACATGCGTCCACATCAAACAAGGCCCAATCATACCAAAAAGAGTTCAGTTGGCCACTGTTGGAACAATATGAAGGGTGGCTCCAAAACAAGTAATTTTGCTGTGTGCAGTGGTCAAACCTGTTATGTTCAGTAAATCCTTTGACAGAGGTAGAGTCCTGCAAAAGTGGAAGAACATTCTGACATACAAAAGACAACACGATGGGAGAAATATAGGATTTTGTTTTGTTCAATGACCTAACCCATCTCATAGTACTTGCCCCATCGTCGTTAATGAACACTTGAAATTTTGAGCCAGAAACTTCAGGAGGGATCCGATTACCAGAAACATCTTCTGTCGTCACTAAATTGAACTTGGAAGTAGCTACTCGTAGCAACATTTTTTCTTCCTGTCGCTTTGCTGTTTGCATTATCAATGTGGAAGCATTCTGTTGAGTGTTCTTTGAGGGTGCTTTGATTTCAGTTTTGTGGTGTGATTCCAAATAAGAAGAATCCCATCCACATGGAAGTCCCTAAAGCTTTATGATGTACTCAACAAGGTGAAAGTATAGATGGTTTTTGATCAGTTTTGTACCCATTCCCTCTCTGAGGCAGGTGGAATGAATACAATTGATAAAATGGATTATCATCTTGGGGAGATTTTCCAATCCAGAAATGGTTATATTCCCATGCTTCAAGAATTCTTCCATGGAAAGGATCAGTTGAATGACCTCTACTTGTTTCTGAATAAATGTTGCGTCCTTGATGATGTTTATTGCCACATCGGAACAAAGGGTGATCAGAATGGAAATGAGCATTCCGGAATATTCATTTCCCTCCTTTTTGGTAATGGAGAGAAGCTGACTTGAAAACTTGGTTCTAGGGAAATCTCTGTCCGATTGCCTTGACAAAAGACTGCCGTATAACTGCGCGAGTGAACCAATAGTACCTGATGTGCCATTCGTGTTTAAATTAGGGGCATACCAACACTTAGGACTACCTTTTAACAAAGCATCAAGTGATTCTACTGCCCGACGTGCTACACCTAGTTGATGCATATGCAAACACTCACTGGGAGTAGCAAAGTGAATGTTGTTGACATTACAACCAAAATTGAGGCTGTGAAAAGCATTTTTTATGGGATGGTGGGAAATGCTTTTGAAGTACTCCTTGTATTCCCTTCTGGACATGTTTAGAGGGGGTTCGAAATCTTCTGGAACCCAGAGTTGGATCTGTTCCTCCACTTGGGCTTTTGGTTTATGGATGACATGTGTTGGACATGTACAGTGTTGGCACAATTTCTTCACCTTTTCCGTGTATGATCCATACTTTCCACATAGTTTGTCGTGAAGTTCTGTATCACCAACAACATATGCAATCACAAATTTCATTTTCACTTTGAACACTTTTCCTGCATACAGAAGATAATCCCACTCCAACCTGCCCTGCATTTCACATACTTGCTTGAAAGATTGCAAAGCCGATGCCAGCGCGGTGTGTAGATTTTGAATATTATCTTTTGCCGAGGGTTTTTTCGTGTGTCTTATGCTCTCAATTTCAGTGTCCAAGCGTCAGGTCGTTTTCTTGCTTCAGTATTGAAAATACCAAGAGTCATGTTGAGAGGAGTGAGTGACAGACAGCCATGTGCATCCAAGCTGATTCCATCCATGTACAAAATGATCAGAACAAGGATTTCCTAATTTTCATTGCAGATCTGCTTCCACGATTCCGTCCACCAAGAGCCGAGGTGTAGTTCTGTTATGTATGTTTCGTTAGTGATTGGTGGGTTGGTTTCAGGTGAAAGAGGAGTCTCGACATTGGGAAAAGACAATTTTTTTTCTTGCATCAATTTCTTATTGGTCAGAAGGGAATGAAGTGCGTCTGGGAAGGATTGAACAAATATTTGGGTGGGTAAATTGCCAGGTAACCAGTTAATTATGTGTGGCTCGAATTTGGTCTCAGAAATACCCAAGTTGGACTTGATTTCCCTAAATATGGCTTCTCGATGGCGGGGGAAGGTAGTGCTGAAGTCAACACCAATAGTTTGACATTTATTTGCCCATTGAAAAATAGATTTGAACGTGTTTAGAGGTAACTTGTGTTTTGTCATTAGATTCATGAGCTTTATTTCAGCAATGAGCCTATTCGTAGGTAAAAAATAAACATGGGATCAGATCAATTGCTCTCTTTCATTGATGTTTGGTTGGTATGCGTTGGATTCTACGGCATTCCTATCATTATCGTTCGGAATAGGAAGGCAAATTTCTTCATGAATAACCATGTCATCGTTGTTGCTGTTGTCTTCTGAAGGAAACAACTGTGATTCCATTAGATTTCTATCAATTGGTGGAACAAATAAATTGTGTACTGCCTGACTGTTTAGTACTGAGTTAAAGTGTTCATTAGAGGATGCATTGTTATTGTGAGCAGCAGCAACAGCGGCGGAGGGTGGAATTGGACCATTCTCGGTCAATGTCAGGCCATATTGTGAAGGGGAATGGCAAACTGTAGTGGATTCTTCTTTTACAGATGACAAAAATTCCATTAGGTTATGGGTTAAATAGAAATCACAGCAAAAAGCTATTGAATCAAGGTGACGTGACAGGCCTCGTGATACATATCTGTATGATTTGTGTGAAGAGGAATCTTGTCTGCTTCCAATGAATGTCTTCAACTTGCCCTTATAGGACATTCAGCTACGGCAGATAAATGATTTGGCTATTTTGGTATAACAACCCTTCTTGAAGTGACGGGGATTTTTAATAGGTTCGGACATGTTGTTTTATTGGCAAAAGGGAGGGGAAGAAATGGTTTTGATGGTGGTGTTAAATGAACATGATGAAAATGAGCATGATGCTATTGGAGCGATCATGAAAAGGCATGATGGTATGAAAAAAGACACGACGTGACATATACACTACGCGGGAACATAGCAGACAAACACTTCTTAAAATAATTTTATTTCATATCTTGGATTAAGGTTAGGAAGTTTGGTAGCGATAATTAGATTTTTTAGTCAAGTTAGTCAAAATTGAGAGATCAAGGGACATTTTGAGTCCTCGGGGAGAGTTTTTGTTGCAACCTGGCGGGGGATGAAACTCTTCACCACAAAACATGTGAATTTTAAAAAAGTGCCCTTGTGCATAACAAAAGCAGGGTTGATTTTATCAAAATAGGGCTTGTGAGGGGTCGCGTTGGGTCGCGTGGCAGTTATCGGACGTAGGACCTACTAGTACTACAGGTGAGGGGCTTGTTGACTAGTACTACGACATCTATTCCAACAACTAATGATTACACGGCTCATAGAATTAGATCTTAGTAGTACGTCACTCAAACGATGCTCATGCTTGTGTCAAATTCGTGCAATTTATGTAAAAAATGCGGAATTGTTTGTTGCGAGCATGAAAAATAAGTCTCTATGTATTTTTGCATGCAACAATTTCAAGGAGGACTATTTTTGCACTCATAGTTTTGGCCTTAGTATTATGGTTGCTTCACAATTTTTTGCTGGCACAACTTCATTTCATGCTTATCCCAATAATATTTTATTCTACACTCAATTTTTGCTTTTTCCTCAAGGTACTCATCTTTTGTAATATAATCCTTTATGTGCAATGATATTGTCGTGGCTTTATTATGAATTTCATCACAATTGTATTAGCTTCTTGAAAACCGGCAATCTATTATGTTATGTCCATTTCACAATACTCACACTATGAATATCGAATAGCAAAAGCTGACAAACATATTTGTACGAAGAAGTATTTTATCCGCATTTGCAATAATCTCCTTTATACTATTCAATTTTAACAGCAGACAAATAGCAAACAGACATAAAAGAGAATAATATTGAACTAACTGCGGCACTATAGTAGTGTTGTTGCCACCATTTACTTTTATAAATTTTTCACATTTTTGATGTAATGTTTGTAGTCCTCGTCATCCTTGTCAAGAGTCTCCATCATGTCATATTTTTGCTTCAGTCTTTGCTCCTTTCTGTTTTCTTGGTCTGTCTTAGCTCATTTTGTATGATAGACATTTTGTTGTTGGTATGTTTCAAGTAGTTCTATCTCTAAATCTTTTGACTGTTCTTCCTTCCTTTGTTTTCTATTTCACTTTTGACATATGCGTAAAGCTCTTGTCCCTCATCACTCCATCCTTCCTTGTTGTTTCCCGATTATTTCCTGACTTACTGTCAGTGAATTTCTTTCTCTTCCTCATGCCCTTTGTTGTGTTTAGCCACGATGCATAGTCGTTGTAAAGGAAAAGCAGTGCAAAAGTTTCATCGCTAGAGGTGAAAACGTTACTGATTGTTGTCTGTAATGATTTTCTTTTGAAGTCTGTCTGTTTTGGGGACACTGCTCCAAGAATTCTCTTGAAGAAGTATTGGAATTCAGTGAATTTTGTTGTTGATAGTCTTTGTGTAATTTGTACTTATTTTTGGAGTTTGTGTTTTTGTTTTCTGTGATTAGAACTGTTCCTTGGGAACTATCTGGTATCTGTTTGCTCCTTTTATTGTCAAGGTGTCATTGTTAACAAGACAATATGGTTAGAAAGGATGAAAATATGTATACTGGCAACTATGATGTTGTTGGTTCTTACCTTTTTAGTTTTTCCTGGCTAGTGTCTGAGTTTTGTGCCTACATGTAGTGATTGCTCTGCAGAAAATTTCATTTCACTTTGGTGCATGGGCATTCATTGTCCTTGGTATTTTGTTTTCATTAGTTATGTATGATAGTTGGTGTGTCACCACCTAATGAGTGCATTTGGGTCCTGGATTTGGATGAATAATACACACTACTCTGTAATTAGAAAATAGAAAATCAGATATTTGTTGAGATTAGTCAATGAATATTGTTCCTATTATGGATAAGATGAATCATGAAAGAAACAGAAGTGATTTATCTTTGATAGTTGGTCGTGTCCCACCACACAATGAGTGATTTTGGGTCATGGATTGGGAAAAACAAGAATGAACAATAATTTGGAATTAGAAATTAGAAAATAAGACATATTTTGTGATTTGACCATGCATATTTTTCATGTTACCATGGATAAGATAAAAATGAAGTAAAATTCCAAAAAAAAACAAAAAGGCATTTCCTGCAACGCCGTTGCAGAAAATGGAAAAACAATAAATACGAGAACGTACCAGTACGGAGTGATAGGGTGGGGAACATAAAAATACATTGTTATCGTACAAACTATTAGTATTGAAATAAGTAGTGTATGTAGTGAAAAAAATTGGCACGGCTAGGCGGACAGTTCTTTTTGGTTGGCCCGCGCTCACGGGCACGCTTCCGCAAAGAGAAATCTAATGCAAATTGCTGAATTCATACAATCGCTGCAAAAACAAGGCATGATAAAAATTCACAAAATTGCCAAAAACACCGATGATTGGAAAAATCTCAATTCAAGATGCCAAAACAAAAATGGTCAAAGCTTCCCAAGCCAAAAGTAACATGTTTACAAGAAAAGAAAATAGAAGCTATAGGGTAGTGTGTCACAAGCCCAATTGTAAAATTATAAGGGTAGTGTGTCACAAGCAATGGAGATAAATTTTAAGGTTGGTGTGCCGTGAGCACTAGTGTTAAATTTTACTGGTTGTGAGTCATGACCTTATGTATTTAATTTTAGTGTGTGTGTGTGTCATGAACACGAGAATTTAATTGTACGGGTAGGTTTTATTAAGAATTAATGATAGTTATTCATGACCCAAGGAAAAAAAACATCGCGACCCAGGAATTGAGAATTTTAAAAATGAGCATGATACTTAGGCTACTGAATCACAGAGGGGGGGGGGGGGGTGACGGGGGGGGGGGGGTCATGTTAAAATTACACACAAGCCAGGGTTGTGAAAGTACCTTTGGGACAAAAAAAAGGGTCGGGGGACAGTTATTGGACGCTCAAGTACCAAGAGGACATGTCACACCAATATCAGATACTTCCTCATCACTGACCGTATTAAGTTTGGTGAGGTTACAGTGTCATATTGTCCAACCGGGGACATGATTGCTGATATTTTCACCAAGCCGCTGCAGGGCAGCCTGTTTAAGAAGTTTCAGAAAAAAATTCTGGGGCTAAGTGAATTGGATTGTCTAGCATATGGGAAGGCATACAGAGAAGCAAAGAGTGCATGCGCCACCGTAAGTACTACATCTAATTAATGCCCCAGCAATTCTACTTATGATCACTGCGATGCAGGAGTGTGTTGGAACAACGTACAGACAATGCCGGCGGTCCATTCATATTAATCACTAAAAATACAGAAAATACCACATACCGTTTACTCATGAGAATTCAGGAACACAAATCGGTATAGTAGTAGGCGACAAATGAGACAAGAATGAACAATTGGAAACGTTATTATCATTCTTTCTCTTTTATCTCACGTATAGACTAGTAGACAATAAACTAAAGTTTTGTCACAGTTCTTTAAGGTGTCACACCCTGTGTAGTGCAAGTAGCTCACATTTAGTTTTGCTCTTGTGAGCTTACTACTTCACTAACACGTTTACACGTGTAGTCTACTAGGAAAGTCTAGTGGTATTCAGTGATTTCAAGTATTAGTATTTAGATTTGTGAGTGTTTTTCATGTAAGATGATTACTTGTATTGAACCTTTATTGGTGCACTATTAGCGCACCCTTACGGTTAGCGATTCAGTGAGTCGGCTCGCTTATTTGCCTGTTAGTCATACGTGTGTTATCTCATTTGTGTGTAGCTCCGAATGTCCGTACGTCTGTACGTTTGCTACCGGCGCTTCTAGAGTCCCCGTGTCTTCGTACTTGTAGTGTTAAGTACTTGTAGAAGATACCTTAAGGGTCGGTTCTTTTATTTGCATCTCCACATGCATCTCCTACATAAGGAGAATAGCTTTACTCCACCCATAAGCTTAGTGAGTAGATCTGCAATATTAATTTCACCGGGTTCCTTGCCAATCCGGATAATCTTTCCCACAATGCATTCGCGCGCTTTGTGGTAAGCAATACTGTTGTGCTTCTTCTTACAAGGGCTTTCCAGGTGTGTTACATTCTTAACAACCAAGTCATTGTCACAGTACATGTTGGTCGGTCCTTCTATTGGTATGCCCATCATTCTGAGCTTATACCGTAGACCTTCTACCATTTCAATTGCAATCTTAAGTGCCACAATTTCTGAGCCAAACATGGATGTTTCAACGGTTGTTTGTCTCTTAGAGAACCATAGGATTGGTGCCCTGTTCACAAAGATGATGATTCCCGTATGGGATCTCCTAGTAGCCTTGCAACTGACGTGGTCGGCGTCCACGAAGCATGTGGTAGTTACAGCCTTTCCTCGTGGCTCGGGCATATCTGGAGGAATTAGTTCCCCCGCTTCCAGATAAAATTCAGCCCAGTCACATTCGTGGAATACTTATTCATCAAGTTCTGGGATGGAGCAGTCAAACACCAACTTTGATTTGCTGTAATTCTTTAAGTATGCAAACAAATGAAACAATTGGTTTAGATGCCCTTCTCGGGCCTGTGCAAGATACCAGGACATAAGTGAAACAGGCATTACAATATCTAGCCTTCCGAGTTCACATATCCAATGGAGTATACCTATTAAACCCTGGTAACAGTTTTGTTTCTCCGGACCAAGTTCCGGTGAGGCGTCGATTTTGGGACTATATCCAGTTACCAATGGTGATTTTGCAGATTCCGGAAGTATCTTAAAGGCATATTGCCCTTTACTCAATTCCTCTTCAACAGATTTAACAGCTTTGGACATATACTTAGTTGAAGACATGGACCAGTACTCAGCCCCATCAACAGACGTGTTGCCAATGTCTGCCCCTAGATAGAAAGTGGGTGGTTCAACGGTCCCATCCTTCAGTTTGAATTGTGTTTCGATTGCATCCATTTGGAACCTCGGATCCATTCCACATACAAGGATATCATCCACATATGCCACACAGTATTTGTAATATGCCGAGCCATCTCTCTTTATAGCCGGCCGCATATATATGTCCGGATCCGCTTTGCAAGACTTATATCCAAGTCCCCTTAAGTGCTCGGACAGATGAGATCAAAATGATGCGCCCGCAACTGGTAAACCATACAGAGCTCTTACAATTTTGCAGGGCCTTCCACATAACTCCGGTGCAAACCCTTGTTCCAGCGTAGCCACTGTATAGTATTTTTCCTTTATCGGTGCGGTTAAGTATGCATTTTGGATGTCGGCACTTAAGACCTCAAGGTCGTTAAGTGCAGTGACTAGGAAGAACATCCGGACCGAATCCCTGCTTGCCACGCTTGAGTAAGTATACTCCTGTGATATTTTTGGGCACTTTATGCTCGTCCCCAACAAGCCGGGCCTTCCGGGTTAGATCTATTTTTACGTCAAATACCATGTGCATGGTGATTTTTGTATGTGCCACTGGTACTTTGTCCTCGTCGTTGAACTCAAAGGCTATGAAATTGTTCTTCATTTCTTTTGCAATAGCCCGGGCCCAATAGTCACTGCCGGATTCTTCATCTATCCTTCTTGCTTCAGCAATTGTTTTTGGTAGTTTAACCCCATACTTATGGGATTTGGTCCAATATTTGGTCTTGGCGCTGGAGATAATCCGATCTTTCTTTTGAATTACCCGATAGGCCCACCACTTGAACGCTGGTTCATCTATTATGCCTTGTTCTTTGGCAAACAGAGCCGTTTTGATGGGGAAACTTTCCTTCATGTCACTTAACTTCGCCCAAGAAGAAGTTCCATCTTTCCAACTGACCAGGATTATCCACCCTTTGGTTGTTGGCTTAGTAGTGATAGTTGCCTGCTGTATTGTCAGAGCCTCCTTACCCTTTTCATAGTCAAGGAGCTCGTTCAGTAGACAGTACATGCGCCCCTTGTCATCCACAGAGGAATAGAGATTCTCCGCAAACACATTTGCTGTGTAGATCTCGATGGATCCATCTGGCATAGAAACCTCGTAGGATCTTGTGTCTAGGAGTGGATTGTTATTCTTTTCTCCAACTAAGATCCCACTTGCGTCCCTGTACCGGTTATTAACCATACCGCGAATCCGTTGGTCCCCTATCTGCAGTAACACTTGGCTTCCAAGGTACTCGTCAAGATTGCCAGTTAAATCATCGATGTCTGGGGAAGACGCCTCTGGCTCAGCCATAAGTACCTCGTCCTCACCCTCATATTTGCCATTGAATAGGCCCAAGGGTGGTTCTCCTAACTCATTTCCCAGGTAAGTATCAGAGGGCTTTGCCTCATCACCAATCCTTTCATTAAGTAGTTTGTTGTGTTCCTCCAACTGCAGGATAGTGTCTGGGTGCTTCCACTCCACTTCGGATATAGACCGCGTGCCGTTTGTTATGTGTACTTTTCCTGTCTTATACAATACATAATGACAATTGCCACCTCCATAAGTATCCCCACATGGGCCCAGCCATTGTCCGTATTTCTCCGACTTATCCTGTAGGTCGTACCACCGGATGAAATCATACCAATTGTGTATCATGTATGGGGTTATGTCCGGAGTGTATCCATGGACTAACTCAAATCCGGTCCTTCCCATAGCAGATGGATCCCCAGATGCGGTGTTACTTAACCTTCTGGCTGCCAACATTCCACAAAAGGCCCAGCACCTCCTCGGGCTTCCTTTCTTAGAAGTCATCAATTGGATTGATCTCCTTAGGTCCCCTGCACTGTGTTCTGCCGTATTCTGCCACCAACAATGGGGCTGTATATAGGTTTGGCGGGTGCAATACTCCGATCTAAGCCTAGTCCATCCAGTGCTGTGTGTCTCATGATTTCATTGGGCCTTTGCCCCATCAGTGACAAGATATTCCGGTATTCCTACCTCATTGTGAAGCAAGATAGTCCATCGTGGCATCATTTCTCCCCTCTTACTGGATAGAACGCCACGTATCCTTTCCCATTGGTAAAGATCTGTGCGTCGGTATCATTCCGAATGATACTCGGTACTTTGAACTTCATGCTATCAGCAAACCACCGACCCTTAAGCACTTTTCTGTTTCTCCACTTTTGGGTTTTTAGCCTGCGGGTGATTGGTTGCGTAAGGTTTCTTATGCCTTCCTGGGTAGTGACCTTAATCGTTTCTTTGGCCCTCTTAACACTGATGTTCCACATCTTTGCAATGGCTTCTGAATCATATCTGTCCACTTTCTCCGGAATCCTTATCGGAGGTCCCCATTGTCCGCGCCGGATAAATGATCTCTTCTCTAGGGAAGTTTCCTTATCTATCACATCTTGCTGGCGTCGGAGTAATTTTCTTTCTTTTGTCCAAGCTTTTGCTTCCTTTTGGATGGCAAGCTCTTCCTCTGTCAGTGAAATCAAAGTTTTGGTTGAAGTAGCTGAAATTTGGAATATCTCTGAGCTTTCTCCGTCCCCGGTACTCTTAACAAAAGCTGAGTGTAACCGGTCGCCAATCTCTTGTTGAGTATACCCTGACTGTTGAGTTCAAGTGGTAGAGATCTTCTGTAGATATCTGAGTCGGTACTCTTGGTGTTTTACATTGATGTGTATAGGGTTGTCTGTGGACCGTATCCAAGACTCAGTTGTCCCATTTGGTCCTCCTCCTGAGAGGGCTGCCACCACTCGTGGGAAAGATGCGTTGGCTGCTTCTTCATCTTCTTCAAAGTGGGGGGCGTATGGATCCCACGTATGTGTATCAGTTGCAAGGACTTGGTCACATGTATCGAGTTCACGGCGTGTCAGCTTGCGAGTGTCAAAGTATGATAGAACGCCGTCAACTCGCAATGGTATTGTCAATTCAAAACCTTCAGACCGAAAGATGAGGCAGTGGCGGGAAGAATTGCAGTATCTTCTTGGTGTGTCTTCAACCACATTCAAATTGCATTCTCGGATTTGGTTTGGGCATATCAGACTGTGCTGCAGTGATTCTCCAAAATAGAGGGCCTGTCCGAATACCAATATGTATGTGATACCGTCCGTTGGATCTGTCCAAGCAGTAGCACAACGGGCAATAGGAACATCTTTCATTGGTGAGTACACGTCAGAAAATGGGGCAACATCAGCAAATGTCATTATAGAACCCAGTGGATCAAGTAATACCATATTAGATCCTGCTGCAGCCGTGTCCACGTGGCTATCCATTTCGCACCGGCCTGGCTTAACACTGGATGACTGGGTCATCTCTTTGAGATGGACTATCGGCCGGCCTACCCGAGGTTATATCTTAAGGCCCTGGCCGGCAAATCAATTTCCATTCCCGTTTCCAATATGGCTGTGACAGCCAAACTGGTTTCCCGCTGAACTGGAGTTATTGGGAGGGTTTGCAGCAGTGGCTGCTGCCACTTTTGATTGTTGGTTGCCCCCGCTATTGCTTGCATTCTTTGCTTGTTTTAGCGCTCGGACTCTTTGTTGCTGCTCTTGAGACATGCTTAACCATACTTCTTGTGGATAGAACTTGCATTCAACGGGCCCTTTATAGGTCCCTGGTTGTGCCTGCGAACCACCTCTACTATTGTTGTTGTTGCCTTGTGGCTTGCTGGAAGAGAAGTTGCCACGTTTGTTGTGACCTTTCCTCTTTTTGTTGTTAGTGAAGGCTGACACGTTCCTACCCCTCTTGTTTGGTTGATTCTGGAGTTTCTTTACTCCTAGTGCCTGAGTAAGATACGCTGAAGCTTTCTCAAAATGTGCATAATAGTCAGATCCTTCTGTAATTATGATTGGGATGGATTGCTCGAGTTGTACATCCTGTAGGGACCGTATGAAGTCATACACAAACTGATCCTCGGGTGGGAATGCCTTGTATCTTATCAAGGTTTGTTTAGCATCGTGCCATAGCCTCTTGTGCCTGTCAAAATTGTAGTGTTTGGAATCTCCTGTATATACTGATTCCCGGATAAATTGTTGTTTGGTTTCAACAATCAGCTTTATGTTGGTCTCCTCATATGCCTGAGAGTAGAGGGCAAAATACGCCTTACGTCCATTGCCTCCTACCCCATTTTTGGTCCCAAAGCTTTGTATATAGGACCAACTGGGACCGGATCCTACCAACTTAAATAATATCCCCCAAAGAGTATTGTTGTCTTTGGACCAATGAGAGTTGGCGTGGATCGTGCACCTTATTGCATACTCAGTCCAGTTGGAGTATGCGTTGTCTGGGCCCAGACCAACAGTTCCACACCTGACGGTTTCTCCGACTGTAGATTGTTGTCTTATCGTGTAGAGTAGGGATGTTTTGGTGATGCCCCCTTTTATGCCGGAGGTATTCGCGTAAGTTCTCATCAAATTCCCTGAACTTTGACATCGTAGTCAGTTTGTCGGGTAGTGTCAGGTCCTTTACTGCTGTATTTTCATTGTCCTCCTTTGTAGATCTCAAGCGTTCTCATGTATCTATCTTGGCCGTTGGGTCCTTTATCCAGTCCACTTCGGTGGCCGTTGTGCCTATTATAGGCTGGAACCTAATCCAAACCACAAATAGCTTCAGTTGGTCTCCAAATGCTCTACCAATAAAGACCTCTTGTGGATCCGGGCAAAGATGGTGTTTTGCCTTGGTTAACGACCCTAGGAAAGACTTTGTCCCTTTGGAATCAAGATCTGCAATAGCCTTGGTGTTGGAGTATCCATGTCTGAATATCTCATTGGCTGTAGGCCTGTTGACTCCAAAGGACTCGAGGATATTCCTAAAACAGACTTCAGCTGCTGTTAGCGCCCTTTCCCCTGCGTAGCCAGGGATGCCAAGATTGGCGTCCGCTCTTTCCTTGGCCTCTCTTGCTGCGGATGATAGAGATAAGTTCCTGTTTGATAGCCTTGCGACCAAAGATCTTGTAAGTTGCTCAAGCTGTTCCGGGTCCAACCTTGTTGTTACCGATGGAGGTAGTAGGCCCTCCAGGATGCCGCCTGCCTCTGTTGCCGCTGCGTCCGCTGCTGCCGCTGCTGCGATTGCGGCCAGTTGAGCTCTGGTTGGTGGCGCCATGGTGTTGTTTTCGGAGTATGTTGTAGGAATTCTTAGGCTTGTAATAGGGAGGTTGTTAGCTTTTGCTTTCGTGAGGAAGCTGTAATTGTGATTTTCTGAGTTCCGAAGCAACTTGCAGAGTATTTTCTTTTCCACACGCTTTTGCTAGTAAACAGATTCATTTCCACGGTGTGAGGAATGATTCCTATCCAAACTCAAATTTTCAGTTCCCCAATACTTAAGCTCAATTGTTGTTTTCCTTTTATGGAAACGGTGTCAAATATTCGTTTGTCTCTTATTAAAGATTTGGTTTGGCATTTTTTGTCATTTCTATTTTTTGTATGTGTTTATCCTGTAGATTACCTCGGCTGGTTTTGTCATCATATCATTTGTATACGAGTGAGTATACCTGAGCTCTTTTCTTTAGGAATTAAGTTTGATTCCCATTTTATTTGTTTTCGAGGTCACGTTCTGGCTCCGTGTCTCTCTTTACTAACGGTTCTTTTCTAGCCGTTATGTGATTCCTAGTACTGAACACACGTACATCACATTATTTCCTAGCCGGTGATTGGCTGTGGTAGGTTTGACACGTCCCTTTGCTATCCCCGTTGATGGGGATCTCTTGCAAGTGTCTTCATAGGTGAATAACAATCTTTTGGTGTTCTTTTCTCCCTTACAAACCTCAGTAGAAGCCACGGGTATCAGCCTGGTGTGCTCTGCTGCGCTAGTGTTGTTAACCTTCTAAGCGCCTGAGTCTCTTCTGTTGGGGAGGGTCTTTAACGTCCGGCCTTTGGCTTCGGACGGTGATTAACCGATGATCAGTCGGCAATCAGCTTTCATTTGTTACCCAGACTCTTTGAGTCCATTTGGGTCTGATAAACTTTAGTTCTGCTCTCGTGAGCTTACTACTTCACTAACACGTTTACACGTGTAGTCTACTAGGTAAGTCTAGTGGTATTCAGTGATTTCAAGTATTAGTATTTAGATTTGTGAGTGTTTTTCATGTAAGACGATTACTCGTATCGAACCTTTATTGGTGCACTATTAGCGCACCCTTACGGTTAGTAGCGATTCAGCGAGTCGGCTCGCTTATTTGCCTGTTAGTCATACGTGTGTTATCTCATTTGTGTGTAGCTCCAAATGTCCGTACGTCTGTACGTTTGCTACCGGCGCTTTTCTAGACACAGCAGTGTTGTTTTAACAATATTGGAGTCGTTGTATTGTACTACTTGTACTAAAATGCAATTTAAATGTTATGAAGGATACAGTTTCGTGGAACGGTACTTCGTGCACGAATAGTATAGATGACGCTTTTGGCGTCTGCGTGTTTGTGATTTCGATTGTGCATCGGGATGATTTATTCATTCGTGGCAGACATGATATCCACGAACATCTTTCGTACAACAGATGAAACCTGTACTAGTGGCAATCTTGGGACTCCCCGTTGCAACGTCCCCAACATGGCTGGCGTTCCTGCCTCAGTAGGTTTTCTTGGGCCTTATACTCCGTTGCATTGCCATAGTTTCGACCATTTTCCGCGCTCCGTGACCATGGTTTTGCACATACAATCGACTACGGAAGAATCTTCGAGATAACCACACTCCACTCCCACAAATTGGCACCCGCTGTTGTGCCCGGGATGGTTCACAGGACACCAACTGTAATTGGGAGGCGCCGTTTCTTGTCTGGTTCTTCCTCCGACAGGAAGGCTCACGGGTGCCGCAGATGGTTGCTTGGTGCCGATGCATTCGCTACCGAAGCACGTTATCCCGCAGTTGTATTGTCCCTCCTCGCTGTCGATGTCGATGTCGCTGTCGCAGTTACAGGCCCAAAAGGAACCGTCGTTGAGAATTTCGCCATTGTCCGATCCCATGATCGGATAGAGGCACTGCTGCTGATATTTGCTGCAGAAGTCGCCTTGCTCGGGAGCAGACCGGGAACAACCCGAATTGATCGTGGAACCAACTGTGACATCGAAACCTCGGTACTGGCGTATGGTGTTTCTCATTCCTGATCCTCGGAGGGAAGATGAAGGGTTTGTGGTCGCGGCAGAAGCAGTGGCGACAATGAGCGTGGAAAGGAACAAGGTGGTGAATCTCATGTTCATTCCGATTGTGTAGACTGGTTTGTTTGGATAGGTTTGTGACCTGTTGTATTTTGATTTTGTGAAGAGAGATGCGATCGAGACTGTTGTTGGATTCTGTTGGAGGGGCCAAGAAATAGAAACATGCACGATACGATTGCACGCGTTCGTTAGGTCTTGGAATAAGCAAGAATGAATTGCTGTGTCACTCACAAGCACCATGTGTGTTGGAAGACATATTTGCCGTCGAAGAATCACGCCACACGTCCAAACTTGGACTCGATTCGTTGGAATTTCCAAAGGCAGTCGTACCTACTGTGAACTAGTATGGTAGCTAAAAAATCTGGCGGGAACTGAAAACTGAAAACATTGAACATGTTTGACTACAATACGGTGCGTACCGTACCGTACGAGTACTCGTACAGTATTGGAATATCGAACGATTCATTCCATCCGGGGTGAGTTCTGATTTTTAGGGATCATTTTTTGACGTTATGTTATCGGTACAACATCAGATTCTCTATCCATAATCGTAGATCGTAAATTTACAACTTACTCAGTTCCGTTAAGATCTTACGTACCGGTCCCTAGGGTACGTACGGTATCGGTAGTTATGCATTCGATGTGCGACGGCATCACTTGGCCAAACATGTCGAATTGGAATCGATGACAGGTGTGTTCAGCAGTCGTTCTTCGTGTAACGGGTTCGTAATGTTACTTTCACGTACCGAACGGTACTTGTACTCGTACTCGTATGTCTCACCTGGGACTCTAAACGTACGAGGACCGGGGTCAACTTCACACTTCTGAAAGCTATCTACACTTTTCATATTTACCAGTGTGCTATCCCTTAATTGGATTTTTGTTTGTACGGAATCTACCGTACGATTTTTTGGGTTTTTGTTCTTGCTAGTGGAGTCAATGAAAGGATATCATTCTCAACTAAAGTAACAATCTACTACGCGTCGGATAACAATTCTTGAGAAAGTACAAAGCGTACAAACTCTACCGTATGCTTCTTCAGGGATTGAGGACACAATTCACAACGTAATGACTCACTAAGAAAAAATGACTTGTTCTTCCTATAAAGAGATTACTGAAATCCCCAAATGACCTCATTGGCTGTATTGTATCCAATGAAAAGCTACCACAGGAAAAATTGAAAAGGTATCACGGGAAAATACGTTGCGAATCGTGTCTGTTAATTTGTGTTAATTTTTGCGATTCTCAATTGTTATCCGACGCGTAGTATCACTCATAATGGTGCAAAATGACACATAGAAGGGTTTTTTATTAGTAAGTTGGGTATTTTTTGGCTATTTTGAGCAGAAATTGGTCAATTTTCAAACGCCAGACTGTCTTTCCGTCACTTAAACGATGCTCATGGTTGCGTCAAATTTGTGCAATGTATTTTAAAAATTCGAAAAGTTTTGTTGCGCATCACAAAAAATTCTCTACATATTTTTGCGCCCAACAATTTGAAGGAGAACTATTTTTGCACCGATAGTTTTAGCCCCAGTATTATGGTTGCCTCACGATGTTGTTACTCAAAAAATTGACCAAAAGGTACAGTATATGATGTTAAAATTTAAAGAGAAGTGAGCTCGTGGAGAGGCTCTTAGTTTTACTGTATTTTTCACTGTGTCGGGGCTCCCTGTATTTTTACATGGTAGAGATCTTCCCCAGTTATTTGTTACTATCACCTTCATGGTACCAATACTGTGGCTGCTGTTGCTCTGTTAGTGTCATGTGTTGGTCTTACTGTATTGGTCATTCGATGGTATTGGTCATTTACGAGGTTAAGTGTTTTGTTTGATGGGTCATATGCTTGTTCGTAGAGTAGGTAGGTAAATGAGGCCCATCCGGAATTGGTATTGATTTTCATGATTGCAATAAGTGATTTGCTCACGGGATGTTAAGTGTATCCATTTGAATATACTTAAGGGTTCCAAGTGTTTATATTAAATTCCTTTCGTACGTATGAGACAGTTACAGTACTTGAACCTACTTACATAACTTACAGTACTAGTACAGCTGGAGTGAGACAATGGGTGATTCCCGAAATACTTTTATGTACTACATAAACCGGAAATTTTCTACTCGACCAGTCTTTTTGGTACAAATTATAGTCGACGTGAGCTCACGTCGACTATGATTTGTACCGGTATACTTTTTTATACCGGAATTCTTGGCTGAAATTTTTCTCGGTCCCTAATACAACCCCAACGGACTAATCACACATCCAACAACGGATCAGATCGCCAATTTTGGCTGATTACAGTACGAGTAGTAGTACAAAATATTTTCCAACGCACCACAACAACCAAATCGTATCAATAATAGAATGCTTTATCTGCTGTTGCTATGTGACAACGATGGGAGAGGACATATATATTCAGCTCCGGACATAATTTTTATATCGTAGTAACACCAACAACAGCAATGGCAAAGATAGGAAAAAGGTCGGGGAAAAAACTACAGCAGAAGTGAAGTCTTGGAGCTTCTATACACCCTCAAAGCAACCCTTCCTGTTGGTCCCGAGGAATGGGCACAAGTGGCCCAAATCCATAACGACAACTTCCCTGATACCAACCAAAGTGTTGAAAACCTCCTTAGGATATACAACGATCTATATCGGAAACAAATTCCTACTGGGGATCCAAATTGCCCCAAGGAGGTAAAGTTGGTGAAGAGGGTTAAGTATTTGATTAAGGGCAAGCAAGGAGTCGGTGATGGACAAGAGCCATACGGAATGGAAGAAGGATACCAGAACAACACGGAAGACAAAGAATACATAAGTATTGGTGAGGAGGAGGATGACAACTCTGACAATGATAACATTCCTCTGATACCACTCTGTCCACCTTCGCAAAGAACTCAGCCAACCCAACAGTCAACGCAGGAGCCAACCCAACAGTCAACGCAGGAGCCAACCCAGCCAACACAACCGCCGCTTTGTCAACCTTCCCAACCAACCCAAGAACCAGAACTCAATACACCAACTGCCATAAACAATACAGCAACGACTGCCATAAGAAACGTACACCAAGAATTGTTGTTCCACGCTCTCGGTCTCGGTCGGCTTCCTCTTCTTCTTCATCTCACCGGTTTCCTGTCGCGCGTGCTTCCCCTTCTCCCACCACCACTCCGTGATCCAAGAGACAGTACCACAGGAACGCCACCAACAACAACACCACCACCGACAACACAACCAACTGACGCCAGGAAATTCTTGATTTCTTGATAGCGAATTCCAAGCGTGAGAGGGGACAAAGAATAGAGTATCAACGGCTTGAAAGGGAACAAAGAGAGGCTGCCTTGGAATCGCTGAAGGCCGCCATAGTAGATGTTGCCACTATATTCCTAAACGGGCTTTGTCCCAACTCCAACTCAAATCCCAACAACTCCAACTCAAATTCCAATACTCCAACTCCAACTCGAATCCCCCCCGGCCGGCGATGCCGGCGATTCCACTTAAGGGTTTGGTTCCTGTTTAATAGCAGGAAGATCCGGAAAAATAGCAGGAAGATCCGGTGTAGGTTCAGAAAAATTGGAATCGGAATCAGAATCAAACAAATCATTATCATTAGATGGGTTGGGAAAGGCGACTCCATTAATAACGAATGGTGGATTGCTGGTTCCATTCAGATCGACTGGATTGGTCCGTGGAAGATTGGTGTGTGCAAGAATCTTACGAATCTTACAAATCTCTTGTCGGTGTCAAGCAATCTCTTGCTGGTGATAAACAATCAGTTCCCTGTATTCTCGTTGGGTTGTGGCTAAGACCTTTTGCTTTGGCTATGAGAGACCAAAAAAGATGTGTCTTTTCTTCTTTGGAAAGTGTCGATTGGAAGATTACAATTAGTAGTAGGAATCAGATTAGTAGATTAGTTAGTAGTGGTAACAAGTGCAACTTGCTTTTGACTTTGGAAGAAATCAAATTATGAGCTTCGCAACTTGCCAACAAAATGAAACAATGAATTACTCGTACTAGTAAAAATAATAAATTACTAGCAACTACTAGCAACTACTAGTAATATCTCATGCAATCGTAAAGTTGGTGGGAGTACATGAAAGTCTCAAATCAGTCAGAATCACATCGATAGGAGTCAACGGTTCCCACGTCGATTCCCATTTCCATGTATGGAAGAACGATTCCCACGTCGATTCACATTTCAATTCCCATTTCCATGTATGGAAGAACTGATGGGATTGACCCGTCCGGCGCTGTGTTGAACCCCTCTTAAGGAGTTGAACCCCTCTTGAGGAGTCGTGCGGTTTTTACGAGCCCAAACACCAAAAGCAAAACTACTCCGGATGGATCGATCTGGATCAAAACTATTCGTATCTACTCTAACTTTCCAGCAAGCTCTAAGCTCATAATTCCAAAAGTTACCAACAGCAAAAGCTATGTCCAAATCTACAGCAAAACCTAGTACTAGTTTGTAAATTATTAATCATTATCTACTACACTTAGGATCGGCCATGGAGAATCGATACTTGGAACCGACAATCTACTCAACCACCCAAAGCAAAATTCGAAGTCAAAACTTCCATTTGCAATCTAATCAACCATCATGGTCGATAACGGATCGATCAACCATGGTGGAGAACCGACAATCTACTCAACCACACAAAGCGGAATTTGAAGGCGAACTGCTCAACGGCTCAACGGCTCAACGGCTCAATGCTCGAAGAGGCCGGTGGCATCTTCCGGTAGATTGTCGTCATAAGAGAAGTATCCTTCCTTCTTATGCATGAAAACATTCAGGATCTGGTTGTGGCCAACAGTACTGGTTTGGTAGTTGTACAGAAGCATCATTAAGTTCAAAATGACCTTCCTATTGCCAAATGTCTCCAATAGGAGCCTGTCTTTCAATCGCGGAAACTGCCCCTGGATCATTTGCATCCCCCATTCTGATAACTGTCAAAGGGAAGTTGCTTCTCTGTTCAACAGAATAGCCTCTAGGGTATCCGGATCATTCTGGGAACTTTGGACAAGGCATTGGTGTCTCCCTGTGGCAACCCTAAACGCAGAGTCAACACAAACCATTGCTCCGAACTTGACAAAGAGTTCTTCTATTTTATCATAAACACCATGATCGGCAATTGTGCTGTCATGCCAGGTACTGGGGCAGTTGTAACAGCCCAGATACAAATTCTCCCATTGGCAGCAAAGACAAAGACACTGTTGACATACGTGTCACAGATCCAGCTGTTGTAATACCGGCTCTGAATCAACCAATTGGAAGACTGCTGAATTTTGACTTTGAGTCCATCAGGCCGCACCCCAGACACGGCGTTCTTTTAGTCTGGGATGTTTGGCACCAATCGCACTGATGTATTCCTCCAATTCTTCTTCAGTTGGAGGTCTAATCATTGCCTTCGGATGATACTGCAATACGAACAAAAGAACCTTTCTGGAGAATTTCAACCATTTGTACATAACAGTAGAGGTGAGTCCAAACTGTTGTCGGCAAAAAAATACAGACTTTGTCGGCATCAAATTCGATTGAAAAAGCCGACAAAACAAAACTGAGGACCGAGGTGCGAAATACTAACAGAGGAACGGAGATACGATTATTCGAATGATCGAGTCTTAGAATCAAACGCACCTCCACTACTTGGAAATCCTTAAGTGGTAAAAAAGATATCACCTATGGCTACAAATAAAAGGAGGATAATCGATTAGAAACAAGACCTCTCCAAATACCTGACCAATAAGTGAACACTTGGAACGCTTAAGTATACTCGTAAGAATGTTCTTGATATCCCATGAGGAAATTACTTATTGCAATCAAGTAAATCGATACCAATTCCGAATGGGCCTCATCTATCTCAAATACCACGAACAAGCATACGCCCCATTGGATAAAACACTTAACCTCGTATATGATGAAATAACTGATACCATAGAATGACTGATACAATAAGCCCGACACGATCACCAACACAGAAACAGCAGCAAAAGTATCGGTACAAGAATGGTAACAAGTAAACGGGGAAGATCTCTATCATGTAAAATACAGCAGAGAGCCCCAATACAGTACAAAATACGTAGCAAAAATAAGAGCCTCTCTCTGAGCTCACATCTCTTTAAATTTCAATTATCCTATACCTTTCGGTCAATTTTTAGAGTAACAACAGGTTATAGAGCCCTTATAACTCACACAATTGCTGCCCATCCGTAGGATTGTGTATACCTTGAGCTATATCTATCTCCGGCCGTTCAGCACCTCCACTGTCGGTTAACTCCAGAGGAAACTTGTAGTGACGCCCATCCGTGTGCTATTTTTTGGCCTCCCCCCATCTCTTTCTCCCTGCTCGCGAATCAGGGGGTGTATACCGATTCTTCTACAGGAATCTTCTTTTCTGATCCACGACCAAGCTCCAAACGTTCCAAGGTTAATTCATTCCTTTCTACAAATACGAATAACAAGCGCCGGAGCGCCGTTGAATACAAGAACGCCAACGACGATCGTTCCTTTGGTCCTTTCCTCGGTCATCCCTTTGACACGCGCACCTCCACTTGGTCATTTCGGTTCCGCAGATTCAATCTCCACCAGTCTCAAACAAAAATGGATCAAACGCGGTCACAGATACAGCTTCAACAATCAAACGAATCGAACGCTGCCCCCGAAACAACGACGTCGACGAAACACCGAAAACACCGATTCGACATCCACCATGGTTCCTCCACCAGAAGCATACGATTGGTCTAATGTCTATGGGATTGCATTCAAATTCCAAAGTGACAACAACCCCCAAGAAGTCCTTTCTCTCAATGGCTCTTATGTGGAGACAGTGCCACTTACAGCACCCGAAATATCAACTCTCTTCACATCGGATGCTAATGACGAAGGCCCCAGAACCCTTGGTCCGGCCCCAGTCACTGCACTCAGGGAAGCCTTCTGCAACAGCATCACCTTGGACACGGCCAACATTGATGAACTGGCAAAGGGACACATAGCCCAGCTCCTTGATTCATGCCCCGTACAATTTGTTAAGCCTGGATCCCCAAACCAAAGGATCAGAAACCCACAGGAGTTCGACTCTGCAGGAAGAGAAGCTGTCAGACAAGCTGAAGCAACCAACGACCCAGAACCACTTGCGACAGTCCTATTTAACATCAACCAATGGAAATTCAAAAGGAACTGGAAGACCAATGACCCTGGCAACTATTTCAATAGGCATCTACACAGGTGAACTCCAATCCGACATCAACGAAAATGAGGTCAACAATGAAGACGCTACAGCTACACCCGCCGTGCCCACTGTGGAAGGCGCCGACATGCAACAGTTGACAACCCTACTACAACAATTGGTCAACAATGGCAACAACAACAACAACACTGGTGCCAATCACCAAGCGATACTCAACCTACCATGGAATCCAGCAACCTTACCACCACCAGTTAAGGCAAGATACAATAGAAGAGATGAGTTCCTCACCAGTGATGACATGAAAGACTTTGAAATCACCTACACGGACTCCTCGGGAAATGAAACAATTGTCAAGGAAAACTACTACCTTCACAACCTAGGCAGTGGTAGAAATGACCAGCGCCTGATCACCAGAAGTGGCGACTGCTTTGATCTAACCAGGGCCTCTGATAAATCCAAGGAAGCTGCTAGAGACAAATTGTTCCTCTCTGGTTTTCCACAACTAAAGGATTCAACCCACCCTCAGGTTAGGAAATGGTACAGGGAAATCACTGCTCATGCACAACAACACCACATCTACATACACCCATACTACCTCTACAGGCTGTGAAGCCGATCATCTCCGAGGATTTACCATTGGAGACAGCCTCCCACATGACCTACCTACAAGATATGAACTGGCCATCAACGAATGGGGTAATCTCATTTACACTGCACTCAGAACTGACAAAATCATTCCGGACTCATGTGGAAGTATGAAGGCCACCATTCAAAGCTTTGAAGGGGGACAAGGATACAAAGCTCTATACACAGTCATTGCGCAGACACATCCCAACTCCAAAAGGCCATCCAATGCAGGTAGAATGCTCAGGAATCCTCCAAATCAAGATGCAAATGAATCACTTGAAGAATACTACTTTCGTTACAAGGATTATCTGAGACTTAGAGTCTTCCTCCACAATCAACCCAGCACAATCAGTTCCACAGAAGAAGTCAGCAACCTCATTGAAGGAACCACTCTCTCGCAAGAACTCTTTAAGAAAACAGAAGATGAACGCGACTCAGATGACCAATTCAAACGAGACAAATACAAAGCAGGCTGGCTCCTACAAACTCTGCAAACATATGAGCAAGAAATCAAAGCTAAGAAGAAGTACAAGGACAAGACCTCCAAATCAAGCCTGCTCAAGCCATTGCCCACCACAGGAACAAGACCAGGTCCTCGCCGTAGTGATAGGTTCCAAAAACGCGCTGGCAACAATACTGTTAGAACACCTTCTACTCTAACTTCTCACTCAATCAGCCTGATTGACTCCCTTGGATACCCTGAAATGGATGAAACATCTGACAATCCTTTCCTCCATCAAGCATATTGCAACGTCATCACTGCATTTCACACAGAGTCCAGTCTCCTTGACACCTCCAGGCAATGTATTGTTTGTCATACCTCTGGACACAATTTTGATAATTGTCCTGCCTTACAAGACGTTGAGTCACTCAGGAAACATAGGATTGCCACTGCTGTTTACATCAGTAAAAAACATGAGAGAAAAAAAAACTTTTGGATTCCACTCAACGCATCTCCCAAATCCACATTGAAGATGAGGAGCAGGATGAGACCTCCCCAAAGTTATGAACCAGAAGACCAAATTTTTTGCTAAGGCCAGGAATAGACAGTCTTTCTTGCAGCCATATGACATCACCTCAAGATGATCCTCAAGGATTTGACAGTGCCATAGCCCCTCAAGTGAAAAGCTTATGCCCCTCCTTGGAATCCAGCAGTGACAGTTCCTACGAATCCATCCAGATTGGTGTGCTGTCAACCTTCTTCCTTGGGATAACCCCCAGCTCTCAATCCCAATTGATGTCTACTGTGATATGGAATCATTTGAGGATTACAGCCCCTGCATTAGAATCCCAATTGGAAACCAATGGAGACCCCAACTTTGACCGAGACAATCCTATCTCAGTTGATACCAACAATGTGCAAAATCTTGTCCCACCAGATCCAATTGCAGCTGCAGCATATTTCCAACATGGTATCAGAGCGCAGATTGATACCGGTGCCAAAGTTTCTTGCACAAATCTACAGCATATCCTCCATGATTACAAACCCTACACCAAGCTGAGAAAGTGTCCAGTCAGGCTCACAGCAGCAATTGGAGGGAAGACAGCCAGCTGCATTCCTGAAGGATCAGGTTATATGCATATACCAGCTCCCACTCAAATAGGGTTTCTAAGAGTCTTCTTCTATTATTCCCCCTCACTGTCAACAACATTGCTGAGTGAGAATGACCTCTGTGGGATGACATTGCGAATGAGACAACAATTCAGTGGACAGTCCATACACAAAGCCTTCACTGACACCCATGACTCGTCTGTTCAACAAAATGGCAACCTCACAATTATTTGTCATCACAAACACAGCACTGCTAAAAGCATTGTCCTCCATGGAAGCATCATTGATGGCCAGTGTTTCACACACCCAGTATTGATTCCAGACATTGATTTTGCATCCCCATATGCGAATTGTGCAACTTCCTCAGCATATGCTTTAGCCACTGACATGGAGTTCAAGAAAGCTTGTGAACTAGCCTCCAAAGAAGCCATTAGCAACTTCAGGTATGATACCTACACGAATCTTGTAACACTACAAAAATGCACTGAAGCTGCCAGAGCACAGCCTGCTACCAGCAGCACACCACTGTTTGATGCAAAATTGTTTTTCACCAAGATTGTTGACAAACATATCCCCATTCAAGCCATCAAAGCCAAGACGTTGAAAACTTCTCTGGCATCAGCGACTGGGACACCCATGTGATGACTTCCTATACCAAGCTCATAAGCACATTCTTGGAGTACCAAAGTTCCAACGCCAAACCAGTATCCTTGATCAATGTCCAACTTGCATCCAGTGTAAACAAACAAAAAATCCTGCTGGATCCCATTCCACACGTAAGGCTACACAGCCTTTTCAGGGCTTGTCTATTGACTTTGCATTTTCAGGAGCCAGATCCTCCAACAGTAAACAAAAGCGTGATTATGAAGGTATCCACTGGCAGAGACAGCTTGGATCCTCATCACAGATCACTACACTGGTATGAAGTATGGTGATACAAGAATCTCCAAGGCAGCACCTCTTCATTGGCTCGAGCATTTCTTCTCCAAGCACAACCCAGCTTGTGCCAACAAGTATGTTTCAGTGGACCAAGGTGGCGAGCTCTATCATAACCCAGACATCCGCAACCTCTTCTCTGCTTTTGGGTACTCCATTTTCCCAACTGGTGCTGATGCTTCACATCAAAATGGTACAGTTGAAAGAGCCCACCAAACTCTTGCCAACTCAATGAGGACCGTGCTCAGTGGTGCAAACCTGCCCATCAAGTTCTGGCCTTTTGCATTCTACCATGCCCTGCGTTTATCAAACACATTCCCTGAAGGTAGCCAGCAACATTCACCCTTAGAATTGGCAACTGGTCGTAAGGAAAATCTCGCTGACTTCCGGACCTTTGGATGCAGAGTTTGGGTGAAACCTCGAGGCAAGAGATCAATCAAACTCAAAACCGAATGCTCGCAAAGGCATATTTCTTGGTTTCGTACCATACACTACCAGAAACATTCTTTGGTATGATACTGAAACGCACAGAGTCAAGATAGCCACCCATGTCAGGTTTGATGAAGGCATGAATGACTTACCACTTGCTGACCTTCCTACAAATGTCAAGCACCTGCTCAGGACTGATGACAATCTTCCTCTCCCACCAGGAGCCAAATGAGGTGTCATCCCGTGATTTCCAATTCTCCATCTCACCATTTGCAGATCTAACCAATCTCAGGCTCATTGTTTCCAGCTCTTGTGCTGATCCAGCATTTGGTCTCAGATATGCAAATGATTCACTCCTTGGCAGAGCCTATGTCACAGACATTCTTCCACAAAGTCCTGCCTCCCAGCTTTATTCCTCTCATAAGAAATTTCTTTCCAAGCTCCGCAGAGCTTATATTGTATCTATCAATCACAACCGTGTGTTCACTGCTGCTGATGTTACCACAGCCTTGCATAACTCACACGCTCGAGGGGTGAGGGATTCGCTAGAAACGTCTATTACCTTTGCACTTGAAGAGAAATTATCTATGAAGGAAGTCAGGAAACACTCGAATGAATATGGTTTATTTCGCCCCCAATACTTCATGGAAGGAACCCACTGATGAAGAGGACCCACCTTTTTTAGACCGGATTTCATCCATCAAAACAATCAAGCAAATTGGCATCCACCAATACAAGAACCTCCTCCAATCCAGAATAAACCAAGTTGATAGCACTGAAGCACTCCATGCATCCATCCAGAAACACTTGGCACCAACTGAAGATGACATGGATGTTGCCATCCCCACTATTGACATTGCTTTGCTCAGAGCCATCACCAAGCTTCATAAGGCAGGCAATCATGTATTACCCCTAGATGCAGATTCACTACCAACTGAACAAATTGAACTCTTAATCAAGGCCATCAATTCCAAAGCCACTACACCAGAAGAACAAGCACTAGGGCACTTCACTTGCAGAAACCTCAAGTCGCTATCAACGTGGACTGAATGGGAAGCTGGAGAGAGCAAACAACTTGATCAGTTTGAAGACTTAGAAATGTTTGGATCACCCATTCCATACCCTAAGGACCCAGAAGCCATCATTCTCAGACCCCATTGGCAATACAGTGTCAAAAGGAATGGTGTCCGCCGCGCAAGACAGTGCTGCAATGGAAGCAAATATGCAGCTCCAACTCTGCATGCCATTGCCATGTCATACTCATCATGTGTTGAACACCCCATCCAAAGATTGTTTTTTGCCATTGCAGCTAGCCTCAACCTCAAAGTGTATGGTGTGGATGCCCAAGACGCCTTCGGACACAGTCCTGGACCTGAAATCCCAACCTTCATGACTATAGATGATGCGTATGCAGACTGGTACAGGCACAAACACGGCAAAGATATAGACAGAAGGATGGTGCTTCCAGTTCTTCGAGCACTCCAAGGCCACCCTGAATCAGGTAGACTTTGGGAGACCCACATCAACAAGATCTTGAAAGGTCCTGATCTCAACTTCAAGACCACCACACATGACAGGACAATCTACACAACAGTCTTCGAGGGCGAAACAGTCTACATGCTGCGACAAGTTGATGACTTCGCACTGGCTTGCACGTCAGAATCCATATCTGACAAGATCTATGACATAATTGGAGAGAAACTGAAGCTATCTAAAGAAGATGTTGTTCCCTTCACAAAAATGGGATTGCTTGAGGACTTCAATGGAATTGATGTCAAACAAACAGCTGATTATATTGAACTGTCCTGTGCAAACTACATCGACCAAATCATGACATCCCATGGTTGGGAAACTGATTCTAAGATGAAACCACACACCAAACCATCAGCGCCATTATCAACTGACGTACTGAGCCAACTACAATCACATACAAATGGACCTTTGGAAGGCACCAAAGAACATGCTGATTTACAATCCACGTCTGGTTTCTCCTACAGGACACTCTTGGGTGAAATGATGTTTGCATATGTCAGCTGCCGGCCAGACATTGGGTATGCAGTGACCCTGATGTCAAAATACAGCTCCAATCCCACTGCTTTTCACTATTCCAGTCTGAAAAACATAGCTCGCTACCTCAGAACAACCAGATCCTGGGGTATCAGATTCTACAGACCAAATGCTGAGCCATCTCTGCCCCCAGGGGAACCATACGACAATGCAGTCCAAGATGCATCACTCCCAAAATACCCTGAAGATATCAAACAAAACAAACTGATGTGTTTTGTTGATGCAGCATATGGAAATGATCCAAAACATCGCAGGTCCACCACAGGGTATGTCTTCACTTATGCTGGTGGAGCAATTGTTTACAGATCCAAGGCTCAGTCACTTACGGCACAGAGTTCTACAGAAGCTGAGTTCATTGCTGCAGTCACAGCAGCCAAAACAGCCAGATATCTCAGGTTCATACTCAAGGAACTAGGCTTTCTTCAAGTTGGTCCAACTTTGATCTATGAAGACAACGCATCGGCAATTGAAATCATCAATGCGCAGAAGCCAACTGAAAGAACTAGACATATTGAAATCAGGTTCTTTGCAATTCAAGCTTGGAAAGAAAATGGTGAAATCAAGATGATTCATATTCCTGGAGTTATCAACCCTGCTGATGATCTAACCAAGCCATTGGGATGGATTTTGCACGCCCGACATGCAAGATACATCATGGGACACTATGCAGGCTAAATCGTTCAATCGCTTTGATTGATAGATGGATTACATCTTTCAATTGCTTCGATCGACCGCAGGATCTCATATTACAATCATGCTGATTGGATTCGATCGATCGATCGATCTGTCAAACAGAACTCTGATTCAACCAAGGTTAAATATACTCCGACAGTAATCCAACATCAAGTGAACATGTTGGATCAAGGGGTGTGTTGTCGGCAAAAAAATACAGACTTTGTTGGCATCAAATTCGATTGAAAAAGCTGACAAAACGAAACGAGGACCGAGGTGCGAAATACTAACAGAGGAACGGAGATACGATTATTTGAATGATCGAGTCTTAGAATCAAACGCACCTCCACTACTTGGAAATCCTTAAGTGGTAAAAAAGATATCACCTACGGCTACAAATAAAAGGAGGATAATCGATTAGAAACAAGACCTCTCCAAATACCTGACCAATAAGTGAACACTTGGAACGCTTAAGTATACTCGTAAGAATGTTCTTGATATCCCGTGAGGAAATTACTTGTTGCAATCAAGTAAATTAATACCGATTCCGAATGGGCCTCATCTATCTCAAATACCACGAACAAGCATACGCCCCATTGGATAAAACACTTAACCTCGTATATGATGAAATGACTGATACCATAGAATGACCGATACAATAAGCCCGACACGATCACCAACACAGAAACAGCAGCAAAAGTATTGGTACAAGAATGGTAACAAGTAAACGGGGAAGATCTCTATCATGTAAAATACAGCAGAGAGCCCCAACACAGTACAAAATACGTAGCAAAAATAAGAGCCTCTCTCTGAGCTCACATCTCTTTAAATTTCAATTATCCTATACCTTTCGGTCGGTTTTTAGAGTAACAACACGAACGCCATAGACACAGATCTTGCCACGGATCCTCGTGTTCTAAACCAATGAAGTACTAGACCAAGACAGCATGTTGCATTTGCCTCATGCTTTCTTCCACTCCATACTCCATTCGGGTGAACCTTCCTCTTCTGAATAGCATTGGTGTATCTATCGACTGTGTAACTATCGAATGTTGGTTCAAATAGACCAAGAAACTCTCTAAAAACTGTGTGGTCGACACCACAGCAGTTGAGAAGAGCCTGTTCATTGCCTGAGTTGAATAGATAAAGAAAGGGAGACTCAGAATGACCGCGTAGGGCTATCCTTGGTGTTCTCCTATCTCTTCGTTGTCTTTCTTCTGCGTCATCATTGTCATCCTCCTCATCTTCTAGAAGATACAAGCAAACAAGCAACTTGAGTGACATAGCTACTAGTCAACGGATGGGCAACTATTTATGTTGTCGGTTGAGTAGTACCTATCATCGGTTGAGTACCTGTCGCCGGTTGAGTCGCTGAAAGGTTGATTCGGTGAAAGTGAAAAATTCGATCATGAAGTCACTGAAAAATCTGAATGTCACAGAAAAATCTGAATGGATTAAACCCACATGAACCCACATGTTTAATCGAATGAAGAAGACAAATTTGGCTATTATTATTGTCCATGCCATGAGATTCCAGATTCCAAAATGAGATTTATGCACTTTCCCGCCAAAAAAAGTATGTACGAAATTTTCATTCCCGAAATACTAAAAACAGAAATCTATGTACATTATAAAAAAGTATTTCGGGAATCACCCAATATTACGAGTCAAAGATACAACTGATCGAGTCACATTCACCTTCAGTGTTTGGAATAATGAGACTCAGAGATTATATCTTTCTCTATGTGAGATTGGAGTACGATCGAACCAGAGGTGCAATCATCACTCTGACATCCAAAATCGATACTTAAGTGATTGCCAGAAGGAAGCGCGATCGTCATTCTTACGATCAAGTTTAGCAAGGTTCGATACTTAACGATCGAAGAAGAACACACACTAAAGGTTCGCACATGCAATCTCTTGTTGAATGTGCTGTTTTCAAGAAAGATAGCAGAGGTTCGAACCGCTTGCTCACGAACTTGTTTATCTGCTGTAAAATACACATATTCGTATACGTGCTGCTGTAATAGCGGCAGTACGTACTACCGTGTTGTATTAGCGGCAACACGATCTTTAAAAGAGATATTTGCTCTCCAGCAAGGATCATCTCTTTATCTCATACTTTTAGATTATTTGATTATTCAACCTTCTTAAACCTTGCTTTGGCTCCCTTATCGGGGCCTATTGTAGAACTACAAACCTAGGATCTAACTGACTGTGCCCTAGGTAGCCAGAATAGATCCAATTGAGCCTACAAGCTCAATCGTAGTGGAATCTATTAGACCCAAAACAGACCGGCACCTCAACTGGTCTGCAGCTACAGCTTCTGTTGCTCTTCTTTGCCCTTGGACTGAGTCAGCTTAACAGCCACTTTCAGAAGAAAATTAACAGTTCACTTATCGGTCCGGTCTTCAAAGATATCTTGTTTCTAACCAATTGACCTTCTTGTTTGTAGCCTTAAGAGGAATCGTTTTTACCACTTAAGGGTTTCCAAGTAGTGGAGGTGCATTTAATTCTAAGTCACGATCATTGAAACTATTTGTATCTTTCTTACTTTGTGTTAATACTTCGCACCTCGGTTTGTCGTCTTTTTTGATCGAATTTGCCGCCGACAAGGTCCGTATTTTTTTTCGACAACACACGATATTGGTATTGTACAGCTTCGTTTCATGCTTACCCCAATAATATTTATTCTTCATTCGATTGTTGTTTTTTCCACACAAAACTCATCTTTTGTAATAATATGATCCTCTATGTACAATGATATTGTCGTAGCGTTATGACAAATTTCTTAACAAATATATGAGCTTCTTGATAACCAGCAATCTATTCTGTTGCACCCATTTCACAATACTCACACTACGTATATCAAATACCAAATGCCAACAAACATATTTGTAAACAAAGACAAAGAAAGTATGTTATCCGGATCTGCCATAATCTCGTTCATACTATTCAATTTTAGCAGCAGACAAGTTTATTGTGGTAACCCACGTTAGATTCCAATAAACTATTAACTACTGTACTGTACTAGTGTTGCTACTACCATTTACTTTTATAATTTGTCACTGTTTGCAAGGTAATATTTGTAGTCCTTGTCGTCCTTGTCAAGAGTGTTCATCATGTCATATTTTTGCTTTTGTTTTTTCCTTTGTATTATCTTCTTCCTCCTTACGTCGTTGCATATCATACCCATTTTGCTGTTGGTATCTTTTCAGTAGTTGTAGTTCAATCTCTAAATTGTGTGTCTGTTGTTCCTTCCTTCATATTTCTATTTCAGTTTTTACATATCCGTATAGGTCTTGTCCTTTCTCACTCCATCCCTCTTTAATTCCTGACTTACTGTCAGTGAATTTCTTTCTTATCCTTGTCCCCTTTGTTGTGTTTAGCCAGGATTTGTAGTCGTTGCAAAGGAAAAGGAGCGCAGACACTTCATCGCTTGAGGTGAAAATGTTGCTGATTGCTGTTTGTACCAATTTTTGTTTGAAGTCCGTCTGTTTTGGTGACACTGCTCCAAGAATTCTTTTGAAGAAATATTGTAATTCCGGTGTATTTTTTGTCAATAGTCTTTGTGTAATTTGTACTTATTTTCTGAGTTCGTGTTTTCATTTTCCATGATTAGAACTGTTTCTGGGAAACTATCTGGTATCTGTTTGTTCCTTTTATCGTCTAGGTATCAGTGTGAACAATACGATATGGTTAGTAATTTGAAAATGTTTATACTGGGAACTATGTTGTTCTTGTTGGTTCTTGCCTTTATAATTTTTCCTCGCTAATGTCTGAGCATTGTGCCTGCATGTAGTTATTGCTCTGCAGAAAATTCCATTCCACTTCGGTGCATGGACATTCCATGTCGTTGGTACTTTGTTTTCATGATTCAATTTTACAATCTTGGTAATAATCGTCTTTATGTATTGTGAACCTTGTTTGGTTGTTATTGGGAATTTCATTTTTCTGAACGTTAGTTCCTTGACGTACGCGGTAATGTTATTTTTAATGTTTTTGTCAGTGCGCTCTTTCGTGTCCTGTATTGCATTGCTGTTGATACTGGTGCTATTGGTTGTATCTGTTTGGTTATCATTCGTGTTTGTTGGCTCACTTCCTGATACACTGCTTGCTGGGTTGTTTGTTCTCTGTGTATCAATCATTGTACCCTGAACCGTCGGTGTGCAAACGTGTTCCACCATTATTTCTTTGTTAATTTGCAAATAGGAACTTACCAACTGTTCGTTTTCATTTATTTGGCACGCTAATTTTATGGGAGTTGAATTGTTTTGGAGTATGCAGATTTTAGTTTTCATTCACACTGCCGTACCGTGCTAAAATTATTAGTAGTTGTAAGTGCTTGACTTACTGCATCCTGAGGAGCTCAGTAGCTAGTATCACTACTTATTTTTGTAGTATTGTTGCACTTTTGTGGGGGGTTGTACTGACGCCTGTCCATCGTTTATCTGCATGTGCCCTGACAATCTGGAATGCGGTCTCCAGAGAATCCTTGCGCGGTGTTCAATATTATTGTGTACCCCACCACAGGAATGGTATGTTCCACCATTATAGTCTTAGCCAAAGCATAGTAATATCTTGTGTGCCCGGGTGTATGATGAGAGCAGTAGTAGTAATGTAGGTAAGAGAGTAAAAACTTATGCTGGAGGGGTGAAACCGTTTTCTGTACATTTCATGTCAACAATCATGGAACGGCGTTTCAGAAGTATATTACTGGAACGGCATTGCAAGCTTTTTGTTAGAAACTTGTTTAAATTTGAAATCTCAAAATAGAGCATAGACTCTCAAAATGCAGCTTTGTTTTGGTCTATTAAAGTCCTTTTGTGTCCAGTAATGCCAATGTTCGTATGGCAACAATTTGTTCTATTCGAAGGAGTCGATGAGATCGATTAAGTCAAGAGATCAAATATGACCTATGTTCCAAACGCCAACATACCCCACCGCGTTTCGAACCCCACGGCGTACCAATCCACATTGCATATTGACCCCATTGTGTATTGACGGTGAGCAATCCCTGGTTTCTAATATTGCCCCTGATTCTACGGTGAGCAATCTTTGGTTCCAACGATAAATATCACATGCAAAACTTCCTAGATTCACGAGCAAAGAAAACCGTTGTCAGAAGCTTCTCACACAATACATATACATACATGATCAATACGTGTACGGAATAAATCAGTGAGTAATTCCACAGCGCTGCATTAGTGGACGCACTGTCTTTCACCACAATAAAAGAGATATCTTGCATCACGGCAAGATTTCACGTCCGAGAACTGTTTCACGGGGTTCGAATTTACTTCTCGTGCACAAATTTTGTGCGTGATTTTAACACGGCAATATTTCTGGACACCCTGAAATTTGTGAGTAAGTGGCGGGCTATAAATTAACACAGCACTATTTCTGTGCGCGTGATGCACATTACTCTACTCTCGAATAAAAATAATTTATTTTAGTATCTAGCAGAACCCAATTATTATTCCGTACCAACAACACTTACTTCTTTTCACGAATAAAAAAGAAATCTTGACTCAGTATTAATTCCAAAATATTAATCTCCCAAACAACAATTCGATTCTGCTCTCCTAATTGTGAATTCTATTTCTCGACTACAATATTCCCTTTTTAAAATGTAGATTCTATTATGCTTGATTTATTCCTATTGCAACGTATTACGAATCCTCCATAATTTCTTATATTCTCAATATTAAGTTCATAATTAGTAGTTGTTTTGTATTATGTATGTACTGTTATTTTCTACATTAATTGAAGGGATATATGGGCATTCATTGATGCTGTTATTGCCGGATCAACATTCATCACTGATGGGTTGGAGTTGTGTTTATTACTCTAGCTTTTGTCGCTGTTTCTACTACTGTGGCCACGCTGTTGCTCTCGTTGCTTGCTGCTGCCGCTACTTTGTTTTGTTGTTCCATTTTGGCATTCCGTTTTGACCATGTTCCATTGTTGCTCCGTTTTTGTTGTTTCGTTTTTGTTGTTTCGTTTTTATTGTTTCGTTAGCGTTGTTCGGTTTGCGTTGCTCCGTTTTTTGTTTTTGTTTCCTTTGTGTTGTTCCGTTTGCGTTATTCGGCTTGCGTTGCTCCGATTGCGTTAGTCCATTTTTGTTGCTCCATTTTTGTTGCTCCGTTTTCATTGCTCCGTTTTTGTTGCTCCGTTTTTGTTGCTCCATTTTTGTTGCTCCGTTTTCGTTGCTCCGTGTTTGTTGTTTCATTCCATTGTGTCGTTGTTTTGTTCCATTGTTTCATTGTTCCATTTTTGCTCTGAAAATAAAAATAACAGAA
Source organism: Pseudo-nitzschia multiseries (assembly GCA_037355745.1). NCBI lineage: Eukaryota > Bacillariophyta > Bacillariophyceae > Bacillariales > Bacillariaceae > Pseudo-nitzschia > Pseudo-nitzschia multiseries. Next base: position 4,490,724 of record CM074785.1, on the reverse strand, counting down.
AGAACAATCAGAAAAAATAGAATCTCCAACAAATTGTTGTCGTTGTCACTCACTTGCGTTCCATTGTTGTTCGGTTGCTCCGTTTCACTTGCTACTCTGCTCTGTTGTTCCATTCAATAAAAATAAAAGAAAAATCAGAAACAAATAGAATCTCCAACAAATTGCCGTCATTGTTGTCACTCACTTGCATTCCATTGTTGTTGTTCCATTTTGTTGTTCCCTTGTTCCCCTGTTACACTCACTAGTGTTTCTTTGTTGTTCCATTGTTCTGTTGTCCGTGACTGTTGCACAACATTCATTTTCTGTGTTTTAAAAAAAATACCGTGCTGACCAAGAAGTATGTGGTTTTTTTTTGGTTTTGTGTGTGTGCAGTTTTGTGTGTGTGCTCAGTTTTTCGTGTTACTTCAGTTTTTCATGTGTGTGTGGTTTTGGGTGTGTTGTGTATGCTGTGTACCCTGACTTCTTTCATGTGTCTGGCTTGTGTGTGGCCTTTATTTTCTATATAAGTAAAGCATGTACCAGTGCAAGCCACCCCTCCCGCGTCATAATTTTTTCAAAATGGAAATTTTGATTACACGAAGGTAATGTACTTAAATTCCCTACTCATCTGTAGAATCTGATAGCCAGCCGGTGGTTCGACACTGTCCTGGGTCAGCACAGTACCTACCGGTACCTATGTACACTTTTTGCAAAGTACCCAATGGTGTACCTTTTTGCATGTAGTATCATCTGCAACTAGTAATGCCTGCACACTTATATTTTTGTCTGAGAATAATCCAAAAGCAGCATTTCCATTTTGATTAAACAACTTATGAATTAATTTTATTTGACACTCATTAAACTATATTTTTGGTGATTGGATTAGTATAAGTGTTACTCCAATTATGGATAAGATGAAATGTGCCGGAAAAATTAATTGAATTGACCTGATACTTTGGGAGCCATTACCCACTCAGTCAGTGTGTGCCGGATTCGTACCAAAAATACTCTCTTGTCTGCAATTTGGAGAGACAAACCACAACATTTTCTGTATTGTGAGTTTAAATGTTGTTCCCAATATGCATCCGATGAGTCATGAAAAAATTATTCATGGCCTGGACCTGATACTTTTGGAGTCATTACCCAATCAGTCATTTATGCCCTGGATTTGCACCAAAAATACCCTCTTCTGTGCCATTTGGAGCGATAGATCACAACATTTCCAACATTCTGTGCGGCAAAGTTGTTCCCAATATGCCTTTGATGAGTCATGAGAAATGTATTCATGGCTTGGACGGGATACTTTGGGAGTCATTACCCAATAAGTCAGTTTGTGCCCTGGAATTGCACCCAAAATACCCTCATGTTTGCCATTTCGAGAGACAAACCACAACTTTTCCAACATTCTGTGGGGCAAAGTTGTTCCCAATATGTATTTGATTAGTTGTGAGAAATGTATTCATGGCCCGGACCGGATACTTTTGGAGTCATTACCCAATAAGTCAGTTTGTGCCCTGGAATTGCACCCAAAATACACTCATGTTTGCCATTTGGAGAGACAAACCACAACATTTCCAGCATTCTGTTTGTAAAAGTTGTTCCCAATCTGCATCAGATGAGTAATGAAAAATATAACCATGGCCAGGACCGGATACTTTGTGAGTCATTACCCAATAAGTCAGTTTGTGCCCTGGAATTTCAACAAAAATACCCTCATTTGTGCCGTTTGGAGAGACAAACCCCAACATTTCCAGCATTCTGTTTGTAAAAGTTGTTCCCAATATGCATTTGATGAGTCATGAAAAATATATTCAAGGCCCAGACCAGATACTTTGGGAGTCATTACCCAATAAGTCAGTTTGTGCTCTGGAATTTCACCAAAAATACTCTCATGTTTGCCATTTGGAGAGTCTAACCACAACATTTCCGGGATTTTGTGTGACAAAGTTGTTCCCAATATGCATTTGCTGATGAGTCATGATAAATGTATTCATGACCCGGTACGGATCATACTTTGGGAGTCATTACCCAATAAGTCAGTTTGTGCCCTGTAATGATTGCACCAAAAATACCCAAATGTTTGCCATTTGGAGAGTCAAACCACAACATTTTGGGCATTCTGTGGGGCAAAGTTGTTCCCAATATGCATTTGATGAGTCTTGATAAATGTATTCCTGGCTTGGACCAGCAGATACTTTTGGAGTCATTACCAAATAAGTCAGTTTGTGCCCTGTAATTGCACCAAAAATACCCTCATTTGTGCCATTTGGAGAGTCAAACCACAACATTTCTAGCATTTGGTTTGTAAAAGTTGTTCCCAATATGCAATTGATGAGTCATGATGAATGTATTCATGGCTTGGACCGTATACTTTTGGAGTCATTACCCAATAAGTCAGTTTGTGGCTTGGAATTACACCCAAAATACCCTCATGTTTGCCATTTGGAGATTCAAACCACTGTTTGAGGTCGATCGAACGAGCGCGCGCAACTGAACGGATGAGACACGAATGAGATACGAATGAGACACGATTGAATGAATGAGACACGAGTGAATGAATGAGACGCGAATGAGACAAGAATCGAACGTCCGATGAATCTTGCTTCTACAGGAATGGACCAACATGACTGGAGATGGGAATGGAAGTGGGAATGAGAATTTACCACTTACCGGTTCCGGTTCTCCTTCTTACTAAAAATAGGTCCTTATGTACTGAATATACTGAGCGCAAGGTGGATCCCTACAGCCCATTGGTACAAGGACACGTGCAGCGCATCGAAGTATTAGCGGGTCGATGCCAATTATTAGTGATTTAGTGTGTGCATTGGAGTATTAGCAGGCCGATGCACCAACATGGTGATTTTAGTAAAAGAGCAAATTTCTGCTCACAATTTCAAGTAACGATTTCATGTAATAACCAAACAAGTTAGAAAACCAACCAACATACCGACTGTTTCACCTCCATTTTTCAGAGCCCTCCAAACATTCTTCGAAGAATTACGGAGCGCTCCCGAGGTTGGAACTTGGTCGAAGAAGAGACATTCTTATTTTGCAGCAGGCTGGCCAACAATCGGGGCCAGCGACTTTCATCTACAGCAGGCTGGCTAACCATTGGGGTCAGCGACTTTCATTTTCTTCATCCGCGCGTTTTCAGCGGAATACTTTCTTTTTGTCCACCAAGATTGGACCACAGGCTGGCCAAACATCGGAGCCAGCGACATTTTCAACAGCAGGAACGGTATCGCCACACCAGAAGCGATAGGGCCGATCATTACCAAGAAACAAACAACAGCAGGATCGGTATCGACACACCAGAATTGATAGGGCCGATTAACATCAAGAAACAAACAAAAGCAGGATTGGTATCGACACACCAGAATCGATTGGGCCAATTACATATTTTTTCTGTCGAAATAGGAGTACGACGATTTACAAGAATACGCATCAATTTACAAAATACGCATCGCATACGGAATACGACGAGCAAGAATACGACAATTTACTTCGGCTCGGAATACGACAATTTACTTCGGATCGGAATATGACGTTTTGGAGCGACATCCGACAATTTACTAACTCGGCTGAATGGAGGAGGATCAACCAACCCGGCACCAAGAGATAGAGATCGCCTTTTCTGCAGAATCGCCTTCAGAAGAGAGCAGCGTACTGTCAAGTTCAGAGAGCAGTAGCGGCACAAGCATTGGAAGCGCAAGTACAAGCAGCGCCCACACGAAGGACTCGAGCAGGAAGACAAAATACAAATACAAGATGGTGGAGTATGCGGATAGCCAAGTGCCCACATTGGCAAAAGGGGATGAGAACAAGTTCGAGCGTTGGTACACTCAGTTTGAAGCATTTGCGGATAACAGGAAGTACCGGGACATGTTGTCTACCAAGCCACACAAGGACCTACCTCCAGAAGGAGAGCTTACACCCCGAGAGGACATGAGTACCGCACAGAAAAAGGCTTACTGGTACCACAACAAAGCACTGAACGATCTGTACAAGGCCTTTGCCGACAACAGGACAGGCCTAGCCATCATGGAGAAGTCCAAGATCGATAGGGGGGCTACAGCTGAAAAGAATGCAGAGCTCCGGAAACAGTGGCCCCGAGGTAGAGTACATCAAGTGATTGAAGAGCTCATGAAGGAATACAGGAAAATGAATCAGTCCCGGGACCAAGAACAATTGGACATTGATCTGAGGAGTCTAAAGTTGACCATTGGCGCCCCTCCACAGGATTTGATTGAGGACATCTACGAGTTGCAAAGGAAATACCACTACAAATCCGTCCAGCCCACTTTGACGCAACTCATTGTGGCCTACAAAGCTGCCCTACCGGCCTACCTACTGATGCAGCTTACACCCTTCATTGATTTGCTGCAAGCAAATGGAACCTCTGAATTGGATTTTTGGGAAGCTCTCAATGTCCAAGCCAAAAGTCTGTACGACTCAGCTCGAAGTATCCAAAGCCGGGGTGGTAAAGCCAAGGAGATGAGTTTGTTTGGTGCTGAGATGACCAATTTTGCTGATCCAAGGGACACATGGTCCACCAATGCAGTTTGTTACTGGTGCAAAGAACAAGGTCACAAAGCTTTCAACTGTCCCAAACGCGCAGCAGGACACCCACGTGCCGACGACAGCGACAACAATGGCAACAGCAATGGCAACAATGGCAACAGCAATGGCAACAGCGGCAACCGCAACGGCAACAATCGAAACCCCAACAACGGCAACAGTGGCAACAATCGGAACCACAACAACGGCAACAACGGCAACAACAATAACAATCGGAACAACAGGAATGGCCACAGGGGCAGACGTCGCAAGTGTGGACTTTGTGGTGGCAATCATGGAACATCTGTCTGTTTTGAAGATGAGAAGAATGCGTCCAGACGCCCGAATGGTTGGAAATCCAAGTTGAAGGACGTTCAGGGAGCAACAATTGACTATGACTTCTGTCTCTCAGCAATGCAAACCTCTACCACTTCACTCCAACTACTCAACGCACAGAAGCGAGCCACCAAAGGAGAGGTTGTGCCCGAAGGATTTGATCTGCTGTACGATGACAACGTCTTTGTTTTTGATACAGGTGCAACCAGCCACAGTTCCAATAGTCTGCAATGTGCCACCAATTTGAGAGCTAGTGGTGCCACCATTACCACCCAAAGCGGGGATGAACTAAAAGGATGTCAGGTTGGGGATATTCCCTGTCAGAAGATTGACAAGGAGGGAAACAAGGAGTTTCAGACGTTGTTGCAGGGTGTAAATTTCAACCCAAACTTTGCATTCAACCTGTTCTCAGCCAACTTGGCTTTACAGAATGGTTGGATAGCCACAGGCAGCGACAAGACCGGATGGTCATTAAAGAAAGGGAATCTTCAAGTGAATTTTGACATTCAGATCCCCACCTACACAAGCTGTGTGTGGGTTGGCTATTTTGATCGCATTGCCGCTCCTACCAACAACATTGAAATCAATGCAGCGACTGCTACTACCACTACGGATGAAGGAACCAAGATGAACATCAACAAAGCCCACTAACTACTGGGACACATGGATGAGGACAGGACCCGCCGCACCGCTGCATCGCTTGGCTGGACCATTACTCGGGGTCCACTGCTCCCATGTGAAGACTGTGCCAAAGCCAAAGCAAAAAGGAAAGTGATTCCTACCGACAGCGAGCATGTAGTCGCTACCAAGCCGGGAGAAAGACTCTTTGTGGATATGTCCTCAGTGAAGGCACCCAAAGCTGCCAAAAGTAATAAGATGACCGCCCCTTTATTACCAAGCCCCATTTTCGCATGATTGTTGATGAGTATTCCACATGCCGATTTGTCAATTTCTTTGCCACCAAGGATGGAATGGTTGAACCAACTTGCGCATTGCTCAACCAATGGAGATCCAAAGGACAACATCTCAAGCAAATTCGATGTGATAAGGCCGGAGAAAATACAGCACTTGAAGCTCGACTGGCCTCAGCAGATTGGAAATTTTCTTGCAAGTTCGAGTATACCTCAGTGGATACTCCACAGCAGAATAGCTTGGTCGAAACAGCAATCTACCGATCAGTCTGTCGAGCCATGGCTCTTTGCTCTCAAGCCAACGTCCCTAGGGAGTACCGGTTCAGATTCTTCCCCTTGGCGATGAGATGTGGTGTTCAGTTGGACTGGTTGGAGGCTGTCACTGTGAATGGCACTACTATGCCCAAGATCCAACATTTCTCTGGAAAGGTCCCTGCGTTTAGTGCCCATCTACGAACCTTTGGCGAGGCTGGAGTAGTACGAGTCAAACGTTCCACCAGTCCCAAACTCAATTATCGCGGCAATTCAGCTTTCTTCGCTGGCTATTGCACTGACCGCCCTGGCGACTGCTATGTGATGTATGATCCTTTGAAGAACACGTTTACAGCGACCCGTGATATCTACTGGCTGAAGCGGATGTATTTTCCCCCCCCTGCTCCCAAAGGGGAAGCTATTAATTTTCATGCCGATTTTCTTGAGGGTGGCCACCTGGATCTGCCAATCACTGCCACCCCTCCACAACCTGTCTCCATTTTGCGCACCACCACCAGACCTCGACGAGTGCAGTTTCAGGATGCAAGTGGGGGAGCCACAGCACCAGCAATTCCCTTCCAACCTGAATCTGAATCTGAATCTGAACCAGCAACAGAGGACCCTGCCTTCGATAGTCACGATGCCTACTACTCCGACGATATTGAAGAAACCAAGATTGAATATGAAAGCGAGGAGGACTACGACAGCAATGACGACACTGAAGCAGAGGATCCACATGTTGTAACAACCACCAGATATGGTCGTGTCGTGAGAAACTCTCATCTCAATCCGGATATTCGCTATGGGGACATGGCAAGCTATGCAGCTCAATTCACCAATGCTGAAATCCAGTTTCACAAGGCAATGACTGCACTGAAAGAATTCAATCTTCTGTCAGTCTCTATTCCATCTCAGGAAGGCGCTATGAGTGAACTCAGTCTAGTTGGCGCGGCTGGGAGTGCCTTTGACAACACCAATGAGTTAAAGACCATGAACTACAAGGAATCTATGGCCAGTCCAATGCGAGACAAGTTTACAGAGGGTGTTGATGCTGAACATGAGAAGATGGTCAAGTATGGCGTCTTTGAAGAGATTGACGAAGCCAATATCCCACCAGGCACCAAAATCATGGATACCACTTGGGCCAACAAGATGAAACCCGATGGCACAGTAAGATGCAGGAATGCCGTCCGAGGATTCAAGCAGCTAGATGGCGAGCACTATGATGGCCAAGACAAGTCTTCACCTGTTGTCAGTGATATCTCAATCCGAATTGCAATGATACTGATGGTCATGGCAAATTTTATGGCCTACATTGTGGATGTGGAAGGAGCTTTTCTGAATGGCAAATTTCAGAATGGAGAGAAGATTTTCACCAAGATTCCAAAGGGCTATCAGAAATTCTATCCATCATATGTACTCCTCCAATTGCAGAAAACACTTTATGGGACAATTCAAGCTGCCATACAATTCTGGAGAGAAGCGCGCCGAGCAATGCATACCATGCAGATGGAAAGATGCAAGGCCGACCCATGCCTATTTTTCAAGTGGATCAACAACAAACTCCTTTTGATGTTACTGTGGGTCGATGATTTTTGCATCATAGGTGAAGCAGCAGAAGTTCTGAAGCACAAGGAGCAACTCAAGTCCCTATTTGAATGCAAGGATGTTGGAGAGATGGATGAGTACGTCGGATGCCACATCGAGCGGGACAAGAAGAACAGGACACTCCGAATGACCCAACCAGTCAAGATCAAAAGATTTGTCGATGAGTTCGAGCTTGATGAATGCAGAGGCAATCCCACCACTTCAGCAGAGCCAGGATCAGTGCTGAAGAAAGAAGGTGAAGGACCAACCAATACTGTTCTCACCAAGGAAGCCCAAACCAAATACAGGTCCGGAACAGCCATTCTATTGCATATGATGAGATGGTCAAGAATTGAAACACAGAATGCTGTCCGGGAGCTGTCTAGGTTCATGACTGAAGCAAGGAAGTCCCACATGAAGGCGCTGAAGCAAGTGATGAAGTATTGCGCTGGAACACCCAAGAGAGGTCTCACATTAGCCCCAAATGCAGCGTGGGATGGTACCAAGGATTTCGTTTTTGAGCTGATTGGATTCAGTGACTCGGAGTATGCAAAAGATGAGTCCCGGCACAGCGTCAATGGCTGGTCGACTTGGCTGAATGGTGCCAATGTCACAGCAAGATCAAGGATGATGCCAATTATTGCACTGTCAGTTATGGAAGCCGAACTGTATGCAGCTGTACTATGTGTCCAGGACATGCTGTACATTTGGAGAGTCATAATGTGTCTCGGATTGCGAATCAAGCTACCCATGGTGATAAATGTGGACAACAAGGGTGCAGTTGATTTTTGCAACAATTGGTCCATAGCAGGTCGCACCAGACATATTGAAGTGAAACAGTATTTTCTGCGAGAGCTGAAGGAAATGGGCATCATCAAGGTGATGTGGAAGACAGGCGATGAAATGACAAGTGACCTCTTCACCAAGAATCTTACCGGCGTCCTATTTGAAAAGCATGGCTCCAAATTCTATGGCAAAGATGAGTACTCCACGAAGGCCAAAGGCAACAAGGACATGAGCTTCTCGACTGTAGACTCCAAGGCAGAGGAAGCGCATGAAGCCTACCACAAGTTCTGGAGCAGTATTATTGAGTGACGAGTCCATCTATCCTTTGAAGCAGGGGAGTGTGTTTGAGGTCGATCGAACGAGCGCGCGCAACTGAACGGATGAGACACGAATGAGATACGAATGAGACACGAGTGAATGAATGAGACATGAGTGAATGAATGAGACGCGAATGAGACAAGAATCGAACGTCTGATGAATCTTGCTTCTACAGGAATGGACCAACATGACTGGAGATGGGAATGGAAGTGGGAATGAGAATTTACCACTTACCGGTTCCGGTTCTCCTTCTTACTAAAAATAGGTCCTTATGTACTGAATATACTGGGCGCAAGGTGGATCCCTACAGCCCATTGGTACAAGGACACGTGCAGCGCATCAAAGTATTAGCAGGTCGATGCCGATTATTAGTGATTTAGTGTGTGCATTGGAGTATTAGCAGGCCGATGCACCAACATGGTGATTTTAGTAAAAGAGCAAATTTCTGCTCACAATTTCAAGTAACGATTTCATGTAATAACCAAACAAGTTAGAAAACCAACCAACATACCGACTGTTTCACCTCCATTTTTCAGAGCCCTCCAAACAACCACAACATTTTGGGCATTCTGTGGGGCAAAGTTGTTCCCAATATGCAATTGATGAGTCATGATGAATGTATTCCTGGCTTGGACCGGGTACTTTTGGGGTTATTACCCAATAATTCAGTTGGTGTCCTGGAATTGCACCAAAAATACCCTCATTTGTGTTTGAGGTCGATCGAACGAGGGTTTCGATCGTACTAGTCATCTTGCTTCTACAGGAAGCTTCTCGTACGGGAATGAATGAATGAGACGCGAATGAATGAATGAGACGTGAATGAATGAATGAGACACGAATGAGATAAGAATCGATCGTACGATGAATCTTGCTTCTACAGGAATGGACCAACATGAATGGAAGTGGGAATGAGAATTTACCACTTACCGATTCCGGTTCTCCTTCTTACTAAAAATAGACCCTTATGTACCAAATCTACAGGGCGCAAGGTAAACCCCTACAGCCCATTGGTAAAAGGGCACGTGCAACACACCGGTGCAATATTAGTGAATTAGTGTGTGTGTTGGAGTATTAGCGGGCCGATGCACCAACATGGTGATTTTAGTGCAAGAGTGGATTCATCCGCTCACAATCTTAGTAACAGAATAACTCAATGTAATAAACAAACAACCAATTCAATAGCCAAAACGCCAATCTCTCCTGCATCTTTCAGAGCCCTCCAAACAATTTGTGCCATTTGGAGAGTGAAACCACAACATTTCCGGGATTCTGTGTGACAAAGTTGCTCCCAATATGCAATTGATGAGTCATGATGAATGTATTCATGGCTTGGACCGTATACTTTTGGAGTCATTACCCAATAAGTCAGTTTGTGCCCTAGAATTGCACACAAAATACCCTCTGGTGGGCAAGGTGTAAAGAATTCGTAAGCATTGTGGACTCCTCACAAATACTTTACGGTACACACTACCAGAAATTATCTAGTCCAAACTTCATGTAGAAATCTACTCTAGTAGTAGGCTATGTAAATACAATACTAGTATGTATCTAGTACAACAAGCGTGTTGTAATCTACTTGCGTAGAAACCTACTCAGATTCAATACTAGTATGTATCTAGTACAAAAAGTTTGTAGTAATCTACTCTCGTAGAAACCTACACGTATTCAATACTAGTATGTATCTAGTACAAATAGCGTGTAGTAATCTATTCACGTAGAAACCTACACGGATTCCATACTAGTATGTATCTAGTATAACAAGCGTTTAGGAATCTACTCGTGTAGAAACCTACGCAGATTCAATACTAGTATGTATCTAGTACAAATAGCGTGTAGTAATATATTCGCGTAGAAACCTACACGTATTCAATACTAGTATGTATCTAGTACAACAAGCGTGTAGGAATCTATTCATGTAGAAACCTACGCGGATTCCATACTAGTATGTATCTAGTACAAATAGCGTGTACGAATCTACTGGTGTAGAAACCTACGCGGATTCAATACTAGTAAGTATCTAGTACAAAAAGCATGTAGAAATCTACTCACGTAGAAACCTACGCGGATTCAATACTAGTATGTATCTAGTACAAAAAGTGTGTAGAAATCTACTCGCGTAGAAACGTACACCGATTCAATACTAGTAAGTATCTAGTACAAAAAGCGTGTACGAATCTACAGGCGAAGAAACCTACGCCGATTCAATACTAGGAATTATATAGTACAAAAAGCGTGTACAAATCTACAGGCGTAGAAACCTACGCCGATTCAATACGAGGAATTATCTAGTACAAAAAGCGTGTACGAATCTACAGGCGTATAAACCTACACGGATTCACTACTAGGAATCATCTAGTACAAAAAGCGTGTACGAATCTACAGGCGTAGAAAGCTACACGGATTCACTACTAGGGATTTCCTATTACAAAAAACGTGTAGAATTCTACACTAGTACAAAAAACATGTAGAATTCTACAGAAGTTGAAGTATCCTCTACTACAAATCGAATCGTCGTATCGATCGATCGATGATTTTTTTTCCTACCTTTCCAAAAAAAATCTCTCACACACACACACACAGTAATTGTTTTTCTACCTCCAGACAAAAAAAAACATTTTTTCTACCTCGCGAAAAAAAAAACTCTTTCCCTTCATAATCTTCTTACATCCAACTTATTTGAGTAGAGTGTTGGTTCTTGCAATCAACACTCCGTCCGAGAACGTGGGATCCGACCCTCTTCACCGAGCACAACGATCTGTTCTCAGATATTTCAGTCCAAAATAACAGCCTTGTACTGCATGACAATAGAAAGCATTGGAGAAGAGGGGAATGGCTGGATAGATATTGTTGTTTGAATTGGCCCACAAGCATATACGTCTTGAAAGCAACAAACCTCCCATTGCATCTATATCACCAGGAACAAGATACTGTTTTTCGTGACGTAGGAGTAAGAAGTCTTCAAATCTACGGCAGCAGCAACAACAACAATTTCATCGGGACGATTGTCGGAACAACGATTGTCGGAACAAGCAACGGTACGAATGAGAGAGATAGGCAATGGCAACGGCAATTGATTGGTCTTCCACTCCACCGGCATTACTGATAATGTATTTCCTCTCTGTTTTTCTTCGTATTTTCATAGGACCGGATCGGAAGGACCGGATTGGAAACGTCGGCATCAACGAATCGACCATATCAACAAATTGACTGTATCAACAACAAATAGACTGTATCAACAAATCGACAGCATCAACAACAAGAGCAGACGGCAACAACGGTGACACTGAAGGTGCGGCGTTGATTGAATCAACGTCAGCATCGAATTGATCGGCATGTAGATTATAATATTCTGTTGTTATTATTTACTCTATGTACTACATCAATAGATACTCACCCATTTTGTTCAATTATCATATATTATTTGAATAGGATCGTCGGCAAAGCCACCAGGAACCATCGAATAGAAGCAACCCGGAACGATTGAATAGAAGCAACTGGGAAGGATCGAGCCGCAGAGCGAGAGCAACAACAGCAACCGGGCGGGGGCTTGGAGGCCCATTTTTTCCACATTTTGCCCATCATCTTTCCCATCCATGTTGAGTCGTTTTTTTCTGATCCGCTGGATCAATTGATTCGAAACTTGAGCGGCGTGTTCTTATATATGTAATGAAGAGGACCCTGCAATATCATTGCTGTTGGTGCCGTTGGTCCAGAGATATATGCTGTGACTGTTATTTGGGTTGCTTCCTTGAAATATAGCCGAATTTTGCCCCTCTGCTTCACCGGTTCGATTCTTCTGATCCGCTAGATCAATTGATTCGAAACTTGAGCGGCGTGTTCTTATATATGTAATGAAGAGGACCCTGCAATATCGTTGCTGTTGGTGCCGTTGGTCCAGAGATATATGCTGTGACTGTTATTTGGGTTGTTTTCTTGAAATATAGCCGAATTTTGCTCCTCTGCTTCACCGGTTCGATTCTTCTGATTCGCTAGATCACTTGATTCGAAACTTAGGCGGCGTGTTCTTATATATGTAATGAAGAGGACCCTACAATATCGTTGCTGTTGGTGTCGTCGATATGGAGATATCTGCTGTGACTGTTATTTGGGTTGTTTCTTTGAAACACAACCACATTTTCCCAATCTGCTTCACCGGTTCGATTCTTCTATTCCTCTCAATCAATCAATTCAAAACTTGGAGGACGTCTCCTTCTAGATGTAATGAAGAGGTCTGTGAAATATCGGTGGCAGCGGCGACCTCGGTATGGAGATATCTGCTGTGACTGTTATTTGGGTTGCTTCCTTGAAATACAACCACATTTCTCCCTTCTGCTTCACCGGCTTGATTCTCCTAATCTGCTCTATCAATCGATTTGAAACTTGCAGGCCTTGTCCTTCTTAGTATAATATAGGGATCCGTGCAATATCGTTGCCCGCGGTGCCTTCAGTATGGAGATATTAATATTCACCGTTTTTTTTCTTGTTTACCTTCAAAATGGACCTTGTGTGTCCAATGCTTTGCCGGTTAGATACTTCCAATCCACTCAATCAATCGATTCGAAACTTGCAAGTCTTGTCCTTCTTGATATAATTGAGGAATCCCTGCAATATCGTTGCCCGGGGCGCCTTCAGTATGGAGATATCTGCTGTCCCTTGGGTTTGGAGGGGGTGTTTTCTGCGGAGGTGAAAATTCGGGTTTGGAGTCCTCTGCTATGCCCTCCTATTGCTTCCAACGCGCACGGCAGATCCCTTTGAGACTTGCAGGCCTTGTTAGTATTCTTGTTGTCTAGAATCGTTTGCTTATCCTACCAACTTTTTGGAGTTCTTGGTTTATGAGATACAAGGGGGGAGACAGGTCCCTATCCATTGTAATGAAAATGGGATTTTTCGGAGTTTTTTTTTTGCCTCAACTCGTACCATCGAGTTCGTACCCGTAAAACCAACTTCGCTATTTTGCATGAGTTATTACTAGTAGATACTAGTAATACATTATTTTCACTAGTACTTCTTCAATAATTCATTATTTCATTTTCTTTCTGAGCTGCAAAACCAAAACCAACGTGTTAGGTATTACTACTAACTAATCTTCAAATCAACAATCTACTCTACTGATCCTACTAATCCTAATCTTCCAATCGGCAATCGAACCAATCATGGAGGGAATTTCCAAAAAAGAAAAGATGGTTAGGGATCTTCTAGCCAAAGTACAACGAGAAAACCCAGGCCAACTCGAACGAGAACACCGGAAAATGATTGTTTATCACAACCAAGAGATTGCTCGACACCAACAAAAGATTCGTAAGATTCTTGCACGAACCAGCAATCATCCAGTCATTACCAATGGAATCATCAATCCACCCAGCAATCATCAAGTCGTTCTGAATGTAACCATCAATCCACCTTCCGGGTTATTGAAGAATGATTCAAATTTTGGTGACAATTCCAACAGTGTAGCTTCTGAAATTACTACGGATCTTCCTGCCATTAAACAGGAACAAAACCCTTAAGTGGAATAGCCCGCCTGGGGTGGATTCGACGTGGAGTTGGAGTTGGGATTTGAGTTGGAGTTGGAGGATTTGGGACGGAGCCCGTTATATGGTGGCAACATGTTGAGAAGATGAAAATAGTCATTCGTGCATAAGCAAGTTGTACACAAAATAGTGCTTGTCACGAAAAGAATATGATATCCTTAACCCTAAAATAGTTATTTTATTTGAGGAGTGATGAGATATTGTCTCGAAAGTAAAGGTGTGCGACGCGCGAGGTTTTTTAGTAGACAGGCGACCTAAAAAGATAGGAAATTTTAAAAATAGGGTCGAGAATTTTAAAAATACCGCGCGATAGCCCGCGGGGGGTAGAGAAACAGTTCTCAGACGCACTTTATCTCATACTTTTAACATTCAACTGATTATATCTCCAAAATTCTACACTAGTTGTTATCAACTACTTGTAAATCTACAATCACATAAGATCTACCTGACTGTGCTATTGAATTGGTAGTGAGAAGAGATCCAGCGTTTCCATAGTCTCGCCTTGTAGTAAGATTGTTCGTTGCTAAAGTATTGAAACACATTGAATACGCGTCGAGTACAACCGTGCGTTCACTAACACACTAACGAAGCTTTGCTGTTCTTCCAAAGTCTTCAAATCAAAATCAGAACGGACCGGATTCAGAAGGAAAATAATATGGTCAGTTTAGAACTTTTCTTTTGTAACGGTGTTGCAGGTTGTACATGTCACTGCCCATTAAAGTGGACAGAAAATCTCAACATAGAGCACCAGATCTCAAAATTGTGGATTGCTGTTTCATATCATTATGCTTTGTTTTGGTCAGTTTTAAAGCTTTCTTTTGGAACGGCGTTTCAGGTTATACAATTTACTGGCCGTTAAAGTGGATGGAAAATCTCGAAGTCTTTCTACATTGTTCTTCCATGATTTTTGGTGTCATTTGAGGTGTTATGGTTTAAAGTTTTGTCGAATATGTTTTTTGTTTCATCAGTTTGCAAGGTCTTTGTATGTCATGTTTGGTTGTGTTATTGGATTTGTTATGCAGCAAGTTACTGCTACCAAATTGTAGCAACTTAGATTGTTTTGACACAAATTCATTTTGGTGTTCTCTAAATTGTGAACTGAAGAATGCCACAACAAACAACAAGAAGGACAAGAAGTATGTCTGGACCACTTGCATTGCCTGATGGAGGTATTGGCAAAAATGTCACTATTCCACGAGCAAATGCAGCCGTAGCCGCAACCACAGCCACAGAAAAATCACTAATCCACCAGCAGGTGAAGTTGCAGCGGCTACTGCAGACTCAGAAGACCTCACTACTCCACCAGCAGATGAAGTGTCAGCTGCAACTGCACCTGCAAAAGACAACCCTAATCCACTAGCAGATGAAGTTGCAGCCGCAGCCGCAGCCACAACAGCAGCCGCAGCCGCAACAGCAGCTGCAGAAAACAACACTAATCCACCAGCAGGTGAAGTCACAGTGGCAATGGCAGACTCAGAAAACAACACTAATCCACCAGCAGATGAAGTGGCTGCTGCAACCGCAGACTCAGAAGACAACACTAAGCCACCAGCATATGAAGTCGCTGCCGCAACCACAGCTGCAGAAAAGAACTCTAATCCACCAGCAGATGAAGTTGCAACCGCAGCCGCAGCCGCAGAAAACAACACTATTCCAACAGCAGATGAAGTCGCAGCGGCAACGGCAGACTCAAAAAACAACACTAATCCACCAGCAGATGAAGTCGCAGCCGCAACTGCACCTGCACAAGACAACCCTAATCCATCAGCAGATGAAGTTGCTGCCGCAACTGCAGCTGCAGAAAAGAACCCTAATCCACCAGCAGATGAAACCGCAGCGGCAGCCGCAACCGCAGAAAACAACACTACTAATCCAACAGCAGATGAAGTCGCAGCGGCAACGGCAGACTCAGAAAACAACACTAATCCACCAGCAAATGAAGTCGCAGCCGCAACCGCACCTGCACAAGACAACCCTAATCCATCAGCAGATGAAGTTGCTGCTGCAACCGTAGCTGAAGAAAAGACTACTAATCCATGAGCAGATGAAGTCGCAGCCGCAGCCGCAGCCGCAGCCACAGCCGCAGAAAATAACACTAATCCACTAGCAGATGAAGTTGCAGTTGCAACCGCAGCCTCAGAAGACAACACTAATCAAGCAGATGAAGCGGCAGCCGCAGACACAGCCAAAGCTACAGCCACAGCCCCACCCAAAACAGGAAGGTCACCTCAAAAAGGTCTAAAATCTCCTCCGACCCGTCCAGTGGGTGCACCAAAACAAAAAAAGAGAAGATCATCTGTAAAACCAGTTGGGAATCAAAGGAAGAGAACTTTGCCTCAAACAGTTTGACAGGGATCTGTTGCAAAACAAAACAAGAAAAGACTTTCTCAAAAATCTCCACCGCAGGGTCGTCGTGGTGGACAAAAGACCCCTACTAGTCGACCAGCAGCCGTTCCTACAACACCAGAGCAAGTCACACCTATACAAGCTACGCCATGTGTGGGCAATGTGGGCGATGCTACTTCATCATTACAATTGTTTGAGGATGACTCACAATACAAGGCTCACACAGACGCAATGAAAAGATGTGTCAAAGCTTGCCTTGAAATTCACAGTACTAACGGCTTTTCTGACAATATTTTGGCTGACGAACTGATTACTGCCGTAAGTCGGGACATTGCATCAGTCTTTAACCAGCTCGTGAATAAGGCTTTCATTGTCACCAAACTCTTTTCTTCAGGAACCCATCCTGACTTCAGCAAGACGGAAATGGGTGACAAGCCATCGCCCAAGAACTGTTTCGTGGGGTTCAAATCAACTTATCGCGCACAAATTTTGTGCGTGATTTTAACACGGCAAAATTTTCTCAACACCCTGAAATTCCCACCCCCGCGCAACCCTAGTCAATGCCTTAAAATCATACAAAAAATAATTATGTGCGCGTGATGCAAATTACTCTAATCATCATTAAAAATAATATATTTCAGTCTCTACCAGAACCCAATTATTATTCCGTACCAATAACACTTACTTCTATTCTCAAATAAAAAAGAAGTCTTTACTCAGTATTTATTCCCAAATAATAAGCTCCAGAATAACAATTTGATTCTGCTCTCCTAATTTTGAATTCTTTTACTGGACTACAATATTCCTTTTTAACCGTAAATCCTATTATGTTTTGTTTAATGATATTGAAACGGATTATTATTCCTCCAATATTTTTAATATTCTCAATATTAAATTCTCAATTACTAGTAGTTTTGTATTATGTATATACTGTTATTTTCTACATTAATTCAAGCGATAAATTGGCATTCATTGATACTGTAATTGCCGGATCAATATAGACATTCCTTTTCTTTTTCTTTTTTGGTCCACTACAACTACTGGAGCTGCTACTAGTAATATTTGCATTGCCACGCTTATTGGTGTATGGTGTCAAACTTACGTTCCTAAATTTCTCCCTCATCATTTCCTCCAGTTCCCTTCCTGTATCTGGCTGATTGCGTAGCTTGACAACTTTGCCACACAAATCACTGAACAACTCTTGTCCTTCCTCAATCCATCCATTTCTGCTTCCACTGTCTGAATCGCAGAATTTTTTCCCTCGCGGAATCATGGCATCACCCTTTCGCTGCTGCTGGTTCACCCATATATTGATGCTTATTATAGATCACGAAAATATATCACTCAGCAAGTTTCTCTCCTTCCGTTGTTTGAAATTGGAGTTCGTTGGATTGATTGCCGACATGATTCTTGTAACAAAATAATAAAAATCTTCATTTTCAGTGTCGTTCTATTTCCTGTGTTGAGGGTTTAAAATACCTGTATCCTCATATTCTGTGTCTTGAATAACTCCAACAGTACCAGGGAAGGTGATAGGGACTCGACCTTTGCTGTTATCGGCTGTACGGATGTATCATCAGTATCAACGGGCGGCATGTTAGTGGTGTCAGACCAAAAATATATTCCAACATTCCTAATTTCAACAACCAATTCCCCAAAATGTATTCACCTATCCAGTTTTTCTTGCTAATGTTTGTGAGTTGTGCCTCAATGCAGTCAGTACTGTCCCTACTCGTTTCCTATTAAAGGAACAGAATGACACCAGTGGAATATTCCGTGGCACCATAACCTTTTGTTTTTTAACTGCCATTTCTGTTGCATGCACCATTACCTTGTCATCAATTGGGAACTTCATGTTATGATACCAATGTTTTTTAATGTAATCCCTTAGCTGCTTGTCCACTGTTTCAGTTGTATCACTCAAAGACTTCTTAAGAAGATCGTTATCTGTTATATGCCCATATTTGTTGGTAATTGTACTCACTTGTTCTCGTGTATTGCTGGCATTGCAACTCTCATCTCCCTGCATGGTTGCCTCTGTTTGTGTATGTACCAATACTACCTTTCCCACCCCCATATGTTGTTCTCTCTGCAGTTGTCATAACTGTTTGGCCACTCCCTGTCCCAATTTGTCATATGGGATTTGTTTCATGGCACGTCTCACAACATCCTCAATATTGCAGCATTCTCCGTTGGATGTTTTCTCTACCACATTGGTTGTTGTCTCTTCTTTCTGTTGGTTCATTACTGTAGTGGTGTGTGTTTTGGTAATTCTCAGTGCTGCTTTGTTACTCTGGTTGATGGTTGTGTGCTCTTCCATGTTTGGAGTGGTAGTAGTGTTGTTGGTATCATTTTTTACTGTTGCCATTGGCTGGGTTAATAGTTGTGGCATCACTGCCACACACTTTGTTAGTAATTGCCGTGTTTGTTTTCACTCTTCTTTTCTTACCGTTGTTGTCCCCTGTATTTTGATGATCACCAGGATGGATGGTTTTGTTGTTTTGAAGGGTTTTCCCCTCTGATTTCTTGCTTCGTCATGTCTTTCTGACAACATTCATATTTTTTTTGTAAATACAATGCTGAACAAGAATCATGTGTTTCTTTTTGTGTGGTTTTGTGTGTTCTGTACTATAATTTTTTCGGGTTTCTTGTGCGTGTACAGTGTTTCGTGTGTGCACGGTGTTTTGTGTTTCGTGTATGTGTGTGTGTTTGTGTACGGTGTTTCATGTTTCATGTTTTGTGTTTCGTGTGTGTGTGTATGGTGTTTCGTGTATGTGTACGATGTTTTGTGTGTAGACTGTTTTCCGTGGGTCCTGTACCATGATGTGCGCCCTAACTTCTTCTGTGTGTTGTCTGGCTTGTGCGCGCCCTTATTTTTTTATATCAGTAGATTACGTACCTGTGCAAGCCACCCTCCTGCGCCATAATTTTTTCAAAAAATAACACTAAGGTTATGTATTTAAATCATCTCGTCATCTGTACTAGGATCTCGTAGACTGCACCAAACATACCGTCTTGTGTACCATTTGGATAGACAAACCACAACATTTTTTGTACTGTGTGTGGCAAAGTTGTTCCCAATATTCATTTGATGAGTCCTTAAAAAATATATTAATGACCTGGACCTGATACTGTGTGAGTCATTACCCAATAAGTCAGTTTGTGCCCTTGATTTGCACACAAAATAACCTCTTGTGTGCCATTTGGAGAGACAGACCACAACATTTCCAGCATTTTGTGGGGCAAAGTTGCTATCACTCACTACATTCATGATAGCTTCAGTAGTCAACCTACTTGTAGTACTGGATGTGAAATGCTTGTAGTTCATTGGTGTGTTGGTGGGTTAAGCAGTGCTAGAGGGGGATCCAGAACTCTGGTTGTATTGCCTAGAGGCCGGTCCCTTAGTTTGCTGTGCCCACACACACGGGCGTACAGACGGGCTTAACAGCTTGGGCTGTTAAGCCTCTGGCTGTGAAGCCTTATCTGCCATTGGGCCACATGCCACCGAGTGGGAACGGCGTGGAGAGCTTGAGCGAGGAGCACGGAGAGCTTGAGTGAGGAGCAGAGTGAGGGAGGGAAGAGAGGCATCAGGGAGGAGGACTCAAAGAGAGCTTCCAGCGGGGGTGGGGTCCGCAGCCGGCACCCATTCCTTGGGCAGGAAGGAGTATGTTCCATTGTTGAACATGACAGAGGCAAGATTCTTGAAGATGGGGAGGGACTTCTGGTGTAAGTATCGCATCATGCAGTCGCTGTGCCATCTTGCAAGGAGCTTGATGACATTAGAGTCGCTTTTGCCCTGTAGCAGGACCATGGCGCTGCCCGTGCGAAGGGAGCGGGCAGAGATGACTGCAGGGGAGATGCCAGTGGTAGGGAATAGGGTTTGGGCGTAGACCCTCATGGAGGAAGTGACAGTTGCTGCTCAGACCAGGGTTAGCACCGCATTGTCAAAGTAACTGGCCAGCTTGAGGGTGGGGCTGAAGGGAGAGCTGGTGGTGCAGCTGTTTTGTAGGTGAAGGACTTGGCGCGCGCAAGCCGCCACTGGGCAGCAGAGCGAGTCACCACTCCGGGCAGGAGCCACCACTTCCCCCTTGTCTCCATTCTTTTGTGTGGTGAAGGTGAGGGTGACAGAGGTAGCAGCGTGGAGCTCATGAGCAGGGCCATTGAGGTGGACAAGTCAGGAGTGAAGATAGAAGAAGACATCTTGGAGGAGGAAGGCTTGGTCATCCCTGGTAGTACCTGTGTACTCACCAGGGCGTAGACAGAAAAAGAAGGCTATGCAAATCATGTTTGCAATGGCCTGTCGGATAGGGGAAGGGGAGTCATGGTATGCAAAGTGGAGGGCATGCATGACCAGGGTGATGGGAACCGGCTTGACCCTGGAGGGGGCCGGGCCAGCTTGGCATAGCCCTTGAACTGGGCAGTTAGCCAGAAGTCAATACTGCCGTTGGAGTTGGTTCAGGGGTCTTTGGTCCCCAAGCGGGCCAATGTCTGTCCCGCCGGCTGGATGGTGTCTGATACCGTGCGAGATCTGAGGGGCTTGTGGCTACGGGAGAGGCGGCCATCATGGAGTCGTTTTGCAAAGACCTGGAGGATGGGGATTGGATCTTTAACATACTGGAGGAGGGGGTTAAAGCCTTGAGTCAGACAGAATTGAGCCCATTGGTCCCAATGGACATCTTTGCGCTTGGCATAGAGCGCAGTGACTGAAGCTCGCATGGTCGTCTGGATAGCGCCAAGGTCAGCGCAGAAAGCATGGGAGGTCTGAGGTGGCATAAGGTCCAGGGCAAGTCCTGTGGATAGGTGGTGTTAAAGTGATGGAGCAAGGCAATGTCAGAGAGGGCAGAGCAAGAGAGGAGGTCAGCCAGATGGTTGACCGGGCCTGGGATGTAATCCCTGAGGGGGACATATTGGTAGAGGCGTTGGTGCAGGGCCTGGAGTCTGAGGAGGTAGGCCGCAGGCCCCGTGGTAGTAGTGGCGCCTTTCCTTTGCCAATGTACAGCTGCTGTGTTGCCGTAGCAGTTGTGGGTGGTTTGGGCCTGGACACAGGCAGCCTGTGCAAGAATATCATTGTGGGCAATGGAGCCGGCCAGTTCAAGGTCACTGTTGTTGATGGTGCCGTCCGGATTGTCGAAACTGACTAGTTGGGTGGAGACCCACTGTGGGAATGGGTGCCTCCACATGATGGGCTGAATCATGCCATCAAGGAGATGCACAAAGTGGATGCCGCCCATGCCAGCCCCGGAGGCGTCACAGGCCCCCATAGTAGCAGGGAAGGGATTGGGTACGAGCTCAGCAATGGCGGTGGGCCGGTTGGAGATATCATTGGCCAGCCATTGAAGGAAGTGGTGGACACGTGTGGTAAGCCTGAGTCGCTGCCTGCCCGGCTCCTGGTGTTGGAAGGCTTCTTGGATGATGGAGAAGAGGCCAATGGAGCTGGGGATGGCAAGAGCTATGGACCGGACTTCACCAAGGATTTGGTGCCATTGTTTGATGGGGACATGGCGCTGTGTGGGTGAAATGGAACAAAGAATCTCCTGTAGGCGTTCCACTCAATGGGGAGGAAGGCTGATGGTTTTGTTGATGGAATCGATGAGCCAGCCCAGGATAACTTTCTTGGTGGTCCACGTTGCATCCCCCTTGAGCATTTTCTTGAGGGAAGCGGGTTCTTGCCGGAAGGGGGTGCTGGTGGCATCCAAGGGCCGGAAGACCTTATTGAGCAACTGGAAGAGCACCCGCTTGATGGCGCGGCGGGTCCAACGGTTGCCCTGAGGAAGGCCACAGAAATCAGCCACATACACATCCCAATAGCATACTGGGGTTTTGGAGGGCGAGTTGCATTGGGCTAGTACCATGTCGGAGTTGGCGCCGGATGGAGTGGCGTCAACGTCGGGATTGGGCGAGTGATCGGGGTCGACCGAGTTGTTGGGGGCGACCAGAGGGGCGCCGGAGGGAGGGGCGACGACGTCGGCGCTGGATGGAGGGGCAACGTCGGCGCCGGGGAGAGGCGTGTTGTCGGGGTCAGTTTCTGAGGGGAGGTCCAATCGATGGGGTGTGTGTCGGGCCTCGGCCAGCCCGGTGGAGAGGGAGGCATTGGCTAGGTTGGCAATGGTTTCAGTGAAGGCACAGAAGTTTGGTGGACTGGATTTCCACCCCATAAGGTTGGTGAGGGGGATGCCAATGAGAGGAGGCTTGCCTTTTCTTGAAGGGAACAGGACCCCCAGTTTCATGGTGTCCTCTGGTTTCAACTGGACCCGGTAGAAGCCATCGGCGAGGTCAATCTTGGACATGTACACAGGACCAAACCGGTTGTTGGCGCAGTACAGCTTGGTGAGGAGCCGGGGAAGCGTGTGGCCAAACTGCATAGCCTCTGCTGGGGTGAGAGGGATGGTGTCATGGTTAACCTTGGAGTATGTGTAATCTGAGATCATTTGGGGGCGCCGGCCTCTTTGGGGGACTAGGCCGAGGGGGCTGAGCCAGAGGCCGGGATGGTCGCGGATGAGGCTGGCGGGGAGGACAGTCCATTGTTGCTTGTCCATCATGCCGGCATACTCCTTGCAAAGGAAGTCAATTCCTTGGTGGGAGGACTGGTGAGGCCCTCGTTTGAGGGCAGCTGCAATCCTGTCCTGGTCCCAAGGGGGTCCAGACATTGCCGCTGGGGTGCCGTCCTTCCCGTATTGGGCAAGGAGGCCCCCTGCCGGATGGGGGAGAGTGGCCACGTCAGGGTGGATGTCTCCGGGGCCTTGGATGGTCCGGATGAATGCCCCCCAGCTAGTGCTTTGATTGTAGAGCCGGGTGGCCCTGGCAACATGCACATCCAGCCGGTCAGGCCCTGGAGTAGGGGGAGGAACTCGGGGCTCGGACCGAGGCCGTGTGGGAGGGGGGGGAAGGAACTCGGGGCGCGGACCGAGGCCTTGGGGTGGGGGAAGGAACTCGGGGATCAGACCGAGGCCGTGTGGTAGGGGAAGGAAATTGGGGCTTGGACCTAGGCCGTGTGGGAGGGGAAGGAACTCGGGGCTCGGACCGAGGTGGGGGCTCGGACCGACGCCGTGTGGGAGGGGAAGGAACTCAGGGCTCGGACCGAGGCCTTGTGGTAGGGGAAGGGACGCGGGGCTCGGACCGAGGCCTTGTGGGAGGGGAAGGAGCTAGGGACTTGGACCGTGGCTTTATGGTGGGGGAAGGAACTTGGGGCTTGGACCGAGGTCTTGGGGAGGAAGGAACTAGGTGCTCGGACCTAGGCCTTGTCAGAGGCGTATTGAGACGCGCGGGCATAGGCAAGAGATGTGCGGGCATAGACAAATCGAGACGCGCGGGCATAGGTAAATCGAAACGCACCCGTTTGGGGAGCTTACCTAATTCAGATGTAATTCTTAAGGGTGGATTAGATGAGGGATTAGATACTCGGTGTATAGGAATGGCCCCCCCTGGCGGTGTAGAGGGTAGGGAAGGGAAGGCGCCAAGGGGGCACTTGCCATTCTGTCAGACCCCATAGGCCTCTTGGCACCATGTCCAGACTTGGTCCTGCTCACTGTTGGCGATAGCCCCATGGCCGTGGACATTCCTGCAGTTGGGGGAGCAGCTACCCCAGAGGTGCCAGGCGTGGCACCTGTCACGGCCATCCGGGCGAGACAAGGGACTGTTGCCTTTGTCTCTCATAGTGGCAATGCCCTCCCGCAGCCGGGAGTATTTCAACTTGTTAGCTACACCGGCGGCCTGTAGCCGGGGATCCAGGCTTGGGTTGGATACCCGGGTCCCCCCTGAGGAGCCTTGGTTGTTGCTGGGGGTAGTCTTGCCTGGCTTGGTGGGGCCTGCTGCAGAGGCAGACGCTGCAGCCGTGCGGCGGAGGTGCCTCAGGGCTGCCACATTGGTGACGTTGGGGAGCCAATGGAGGTTCTGAGTGATTCGGAAGGCTTGGAAATCCTTCCCAACATCAGGGGAAGGAATGGTGAAGGTTGACCCCCATTGTTCTTCTAGCCATCCTCGCACCCTGATCTGGACGTAGTGTACGAGAATGGCTAGGGTGATGAGCTCTCCCAATTCATCTGCAATTGCTCTGTGGAGGGAGCATTTGCTGGAGCTGGAGCTTAGTGAGTCCATTCTGGTAGCTCTGCACAACTGGGTGGTGCATACACAGGATGGTGGCCAGGACGGCCAGGTAGCTTTCCAGTTGGGTGGTAGCTTCAGTCCAGTTGATTGGTAGGTAGGCCTTGGTCTTCTGGAGCTCAAGGGAGTCTTTGAACGTGAGGGAGTTGCCTTCAGTAGAGATCATGGTGTTGTAGGCAGCCACAGTGGCTGCTGCCTCTTGTTCGTGCTTTAAGGAGGTGGCTGATCCACCGGGGGGAGTGAAGGCCAAAGGGAGGATCCCATCTGCGGCATCATAAGGGCCAGTGCCATGGAAGTTGTCACCCTGGAATTTCTTGAGTGCTGCAGTGGTGACAAGGGGCGCTTGGATGAGGAGCTCCGCGGCACAAGTAGCCACTTGGCTCTGGAAGATCATGTGGGTCTTTTCGTGCTTGCCCTTCTGGGCCCAGGCTTGGTAGATGGGGGGCAGGTCGGCTTCCTTGAGCTTGCCACAGAGCAGCAGCAAGCGTTGGGTGTACAAGGGGCCCCAGGTGTTCTTGACAGTGGCTGGGGGTCGCCATTGGTCTAGGCCCCTCACTGAGCTTAAGCTGCTGATTAGCAAGGGCTGTAAGGGTGGCGGCAAGTGTTGAATTTACCCCTGGCGCTGGCTGCTGCCCTGGGGCTGGCTGCTGCACTGGCTGGATGGGGAGCTTCAAGCCAGGTAGGTCCTGGTATAGTACCTGATTCCTCATGTACAAGGTCAGGCCCAGCTCCCCCCTGAAGGAGGTGCCGGGTGTGGTGAAGTGGACACTCCCATCCGGTCAGGCTGGGGTTGGTGCCTGCAACTCGGAGGGTGATCAACAAAGGGGTGCAGGTCAGCACCAGGTTTAGGGTGTCAAGATAGGGGTGGATGATGTTTAGGGCTTGGATTGGACTAAGGCCCTTGCCTAGCAGTAGGGGCACCAACGCAAAGGGGATGAAGCAGGCCTTGTAGGGAGTGATGACCTCCATGTGAGGGTCATCGCCTAGAACCATGGGGACTATATGGGAGTGGTGTGCATGTTTTATGACATCAAGGTGGCGGTCTAGGGACAGCACCATGGTATCAGGCGCCTGTTTGAGTAGGGTAGCATCCACTAGCACTAGCTCCCCGGCGTTGCCTTCGGTGTCATCCAGGTAGCCAAACGCCTTGCCCTTGTTGGTACTTGGTGCTGTTAAGGGGCCCGGATACTTCCTGAGACCATGCACAAGTCGGAGTTGTGCCCTCCCAAAGGTGTCAATCAGGAATATCCCTAGGGCGCCCACAGGCCTCTGGTTCAAAAAGGTCCAGAAGACGGCCTAGGAGTGTGGGTGTGTCCGTGTCCTCGGTGAAGTAGTCATAGATGGTTTGGTATGCCAGGTCCCAGCAGTCAGGTCCAACTCCAAGGGGGCTGGTGGTGGTCTGGAAATACTCGGTGTAGGTCAGCATGATGTCGTGTGCGGAGGTGTCGGATTCGGAGTCGTTGGTATCATCTTGGTGTTGGGGCCGTTGGTTTGTAGTCGGATCAATAGGATTGGAGGTAAGAGGAAGACGACGATGATCTTGGGTCGTAAGGCGTCGCGTGGCGATCTTTGTGGAGATTAAAGCGGCCGGGCCTGTTGTACGGGTGCATATTTGGACCAGAACAGATAGGCGGGGGGCGGCGCGTCGGAGTGGTGGTCTTGTCGAGTCACTCTTCGGCGGTGATTGAGAGCCGGAATCGTGTCACTCTTCGTGGAGACGATTGTGAACCAGGCCGGTTGTACGGGTACAATAGAACGGCTATTGTTGGACCAGGACAGATAGACTTGTCGTACGGGTACAATAGGAGGACTATTGGACCAGGACGCGTTTGCCTATTTAGTTATTCTACTACTACTACTAATCGGTTTAGGAGCAAAAGAGTGAGCTGTAGGCTTGGATTCTGCTGGAGGAATCCTTTACAGGCTTGTTAGCGCTGGCCTGTAATTTCGCTGCTTGCAGAGATTTTCGCTGCTTGCAGAGAATTCGCTGCTTGTTATCCTTGTGAGCGTCGCTGCTTACAGTAAGATTCGTACTGCTGGTGTACCTACAGGGAACGTTCCGGTGGTATGGCATCGTACCGATGTTGCTGATACAGTGAGATCTTTCTTATCGTACGGGCTCAAGGGTGTTCCGCAGTCCGTACTTCATACGGGTTCCACGTGCCACTACCATTCCTTTCATCCGGCTCGCTACATCAATTCCCAATATGCATTAGATGAGTCATGGAAAAATTATTCATGGCCTGGACCTGATACTTTGGGAGTCATTGCCCAATAACTCATTTTGGTGTGCCCTGGAATTGCACCCAAAATACCCTATTGTGCGCCATTTATAGAGACAAACCACAACATTTCCAGCATTCTGTGTGGCGAAGTTGTTCCCAATATGCATTTGATGAGTCATGAAAAAATTATTCATGGCCTGGACCGGATACTTTTGTAGTCATTACCCAATAAGTCAATTATTTATGGCCTGGACTGGATACTATTGGAGTCATTACCCAATAACGTCCGAGAACTGTTTCGCGGGGTTCGAATTTACTTCTCGCGCACAAATTTTGTGCGTGATTTTAACACGGCAATATTTCTGGACACCCTGAAATTCGCACCCCCAGTTATTGCCTTAAAATATTACAAAAAACAAATCTGTGCGCGTGATGCACCGTCCGACATTACTCTACTCTCGACTAAAAATAATTTATTTCAGTCTTATTATTCTGTACGAACAACACTTACTTCTATTCACGAATAAAAAAGAAATCTTGAGTCAGTATTAATTCCAAAATATTAATCTACCAAACAACAATTCGATTCTGCTCCCCTAGTTGTGAATTCTATTTCTTGACTACAATATTCCCTTTTTAAAATGTAGATTCTATTATGCTTTATTTATTCCTATTGCAACGTATTACGAATCCTCCATTATTTCTAATATTCTCAAAATTAAGTTCAAGATTAGTAGTAGTTTTGTATTATGTATGTACTGTTATTTTCTACATTAGTTCACCCATAGATAAACTTTCATTCATCAATGCTGTTATTGCCGGATCAATATAGACGTTTCTTTTCTTTTTCTTTTTTGGTCCACTACAATTAGTGGAGCTGCTACTAGTAATATTTGCATCGCCATGTGTATTGTTGGTGTAATTTGTCGAACTTTCGTTCCTAAATCTGTCCCTCATCATTTCTTCCAATTTCCTTCCTGTTTCTGGGTGTTTTCGCATCTCGCCAATTTTGTCGCACAAGTCACTGAACAACTCGCGACCTTCCTCCATCCATCCATTTCTGCTTCCACTGTCTGAATCGCAGAATTTTTTTTTTGTCGCGGAATCGTGGCATCACCCTTTCGCCGCTGCTGGTTCACCCATACATGATGCTCATTGTAGATCAGTACCAATGCAAATGCTTCATCTGCTATAGTAAATATATCACTCAGCAAGTGCCTCTCCTTCCGTTGTTTGAAATTGGAATTTGTCGGATTGATTGCCGACATGATTCTTGTAACAAAATAATAAAAATCTTCATCTTCCGCGTCTTTGTATGTTCTGTATTGAGGGTTTAAAATACCTGTGTTTTCATATTCTGTGTCTTGAATAACTGCAACAGTACCAGGGAATGTGATAGGGACTCGACCTTTTCTGTAATCGTCTGTACGGAAGTATCATCAGTATCAACGGGCAGCATGTTAGTGTTGTCGGACCAAAAATAGATTCCCAAATTCCTAATTTCAACAACCAATTCTCCCACCTGTACTTACCTATCCAGTTTTTTCTCGCTAATGTTTGTGAGTTGTGCCTCAATGCAGTCAGTACTGTCCTACTCGTTTCCTGTAAAAGGAACAGAATGCCGCAAGTGGAATATTTTGTGGCTTCATAACCGCACTTGCTCCAACAGCTTTTTTTATTACAAGCGCCGTTACCTTGTCATTGATAGGGAACTTCATGTTGGGGTACCAATGTTTTTTGACGTAATCCCTTAGCTGCTTCTCCACTGTTTCAGTCATATCACTCAAAGCCTTAAGCATATCGTTGTCTATTATAAGCCCATATTTGTCTGTAATTGTACTTACTGCTCGTTCTCTTGTGTCGCCGGCATTGTAACTCCCCTCTCCCTGCATGGTTGCCTCCGTTTGTTTAGGTACCATTACTACCTTTCCCACCCCTATATGTGGTTCCCTCTCTTGTTTCCGTAAGTGTTTTGCCAATTCCTCTGCCAATTTGTCATATTGGATATTTTTCATGACAAGTTCGGCAACATCCTCTAAATTGTAGCATTCTCCGTTAGATGTTTTCTCTACCACATTGGTTTTTGTTCCTTCTTTCTGTTGGTTCGTTACTGTAGTGGTGGTTGTGTTGGTAATGGCTCAGTGCTGGTTCGTTACTCTGGTTGATGGTGTTTTGTTCTTCCGTGTTTGTAGTAGTAGAAATTGTGTTGTCGGTAACCATTTTTTTTACTGTTGCCCTTTGATGCGTTCATAGTTGTGGTATTACTGTTATTCACACTTTGTTAGTAATTGGTGTGTTTGTTTTCACTCTCTTTTTCTTACCGTTGTTGTCCCCTGTATTTTGATGATCACCGGGCCGGATGGTTTTGTTGTTTCGAAGGGTCCTCCCCTCGGATTTTTTGCTTCGTCGTGTCTTTCCGATAGCATTCATATTTTTTTTCTTTTTTTTCTGAATACGGTGTCGATCAAGAATCATGTGTTTCTTTTTGTGTGGTTATGTGTGTGTACTAATAATTTTGTCGGGTTGTGTACGGTGTTTTGTGTTGTGTGTGTTGTGTGTGTCGTGTGTGTGTGTGTGTGTGTACGGTGTTTTGTGTAGTATGTGTACGATGTTTTGTGTGTAGAGTTTTTCCGTGGGTTCTGTACTATGTTGTTTGCCCTAACTTCTTCTGTGTGTTGTCTGGTTTTGGGCGCGCTGTTATATTTGTAGAAGTAGATCACGTACCTGTGCCATCCAGCCCTCCCGCGCCATAATTTTTTCAGAAGGGAAACTTTTGATCACACTAAGGTTATGTATTTCAAACCTCTAGTTATATGTACTAGAATCTCGTAGACTGCACCTAACATACCGTACTGTCTTGTGTGCCATTTGTATCTACAAACCACAACATTGTCTGTACTGTGTGTGGCAAAGTTGTTCCCAATATGCATTTAAAAGTTGTTCCCAACATGCATTTCGTAAGTCATGTGATATGCATTCATGGCCTGGTACAATAACTTTGGTAGTCATTACCAAATGAGATTGCTTTGTGCCCTGGAATTGCACCAAAAATACCCTCATGTTTGCCATATGGATAGTCAAACCACAACATTTCGGGCATTCTGAGTGACAAAGTTGTTCCCAATATGCATTTGATGAGTCCTGATAAATGTATTCATAGTTTTGACCGGATACTTTTGGAGGCATTACCCAATAACTCAGTTTGTGCCCTAGAATTGCACGCAAAATACCCTCATCATGTTTGCCATTTCGAGCGTCAAACCACAACATTTCCAGCATTCTGTGTGACAAAGTTGTTCCCAATATGCATTTGATGAGTCACGAGGAATGTATTCATTGCTTGGACCAGGATACTTTTGAGTCATTACCCAATAAGTTAGTTTGTGCCCTGGAATTGCACCAAAAATACCCTCATGTTTGCAGTTGGAGAGTCAAACCCTAAGATTTTGGGCATTCTATGTGACAAAGTTGTTGTTCCCAATATTCATTTAATGAGTCATGATGAATGTATTCATGGCTTGGGCCAGATACTTTTTGAGTCCTTACCCAATAAGTTACTTTGTGCCCTGGAATTGCACCAAAAAAAAACCCCATGTTTGCCATTTGTAGAGTCAAACCTTAAGATTTTGGGCATTCTATGTGACAAAGTTGTTCCCAATATGCATTGGATGAGTCATGATGAATGTATTCATGGCTTGGACCCGATACTATTTGAGTCATTACCCAATAAGTTAGTTTGTGCCCTAGAATTGCACCAAAATATCCCCATGATTGCCATTTGTCGAGTCAAACCACAACATTTTGGGCATTCTGTGTGACAAACTTTTTTCCAATATGCATTTGATGAGTCATGATGAATGCATTCATGGCTTTTACCAGATACTTTATGAGTCATTAGCCAATAAGTAAGTTTGTGTCCTGGAATTGCATAAAAAATACCCCCATGATTGCCATTTGTAGAGTCAAACCACAACATTTAGGGCATTCTGTGTGACAAAGTTGTTCCCAATATGCATTGGATGAGTCATGATGAATGTATTCATGGCTTGTACCCGATACTTTTTGAGTCATTACCCCATAACTCAGTTTGTGCCCTAGAATTGCACCAAAAATACCCCCATGATTGCCATTTGTAGAGTCAAACCTTAAGATTTTGGGCATTCTATGTGACAAAGTTGTTTCCAATATGCATTTGATGAGTCATGATGAATGTATTCCTCGCTTGGACCAGATAGTTTTTGAGTCATTACCCAATAAGTTAGTTTGTTCCCTGGAATTGCCCAAAAAATATCCCCATGATTGCCATTTGTAGAGTCAAACCACAACATTTAGGGCATTCTGTGTGACAAAGTTGTTCCCAATATGCATTGGATGAGTCATGATGAATGTATTCATGGCTTGTACCCGATACTTTTTGAGTCATTACCCAATAAGTTAGTTTGTGCCCTAGAATTGCACCAAAAATACCCTCATGTTTGCCATTTGGAGAGTCAAACCTTAAGATTTTGGGCATTCTATGTGACAAAGTTGTTCCCAATATGCATTTGATGAGTCATGATGAATGTATTCCTGGCTTGGACCAGATAGTTTTTGAGTCATTACCCAATAAGTTAGTTTGTGCCCTGGAATTGCCCAAAAAATATCCCCATGATTGCCATTTGTAGAGTCAAACCACAACATTTTGGGCATTCTGTGTGACAAAGTTGTTCCCAATATGCATTTAATGAGTCCTGAGGAATGTATTCATTGCTTGGACCGGATACTTTTTGAGTCATTACCCAATAAGTTAGTTTGTGCCCTGGAATTGCACCAAAAATACCCACATGTTTGCTATTTGTAGAGTCAAACCTTAAGATTTTGGGCATTCGATGTGACAAAGTTGTTCCCAATATGTATTGGATGAGTCATGATGAATGTATTCATGGCTTGGACTAGATACTTTTTGAGTCCTTACCCCATAACTCAGATTGTGCCCTAGAATTAGCACCAAAAATACCCCCATGATTGCCATTTGTAGAGTCAAACCTTAAGATTTTGGGCATTCTATGTGACAAAGTTGTTCCCAATATGCATTTGATGAGTCATGATGAATGTATTCGTGGCTTTGACCAGATATTGTTGTAGTCATTACCCAATAACTCAGTTTGTGCCCTAGAATTGCACCAAAAATACCCCCATGATTGCCATTTGTAGCAGTCAAACCTTAAGATTTTGGGCATTCCTATGTGACAAAGTTGTTCCCAATATGCATTTAATGAGTCCTGATGAATGTATTCATTGCTTAGGACCGGATACTTTTTGTGTCATTACCCAATAAGTTAGTTTGTGCCCTAGAATTTCACCAAATATACCCCCATGTTTGCCATTTGTAGAGTCAAACCTTAAGATTTTGGGCATTCTATGTGACAAAGTTGTTCCCAATATGCCTTTGATGAGTCATGATGAATGTATTCATTGCTTGGACCAGATACTTTTTGAGTACTTACCCAATAAGTAAGTTTGTGCCCTGGAATTGCACCATACTCGCGTAGGAACCTACGCGGAGGATACACTACTCTAACCCTAAACCCTAAACCAAACCCTAACGAATACATAAGTTGAATTTTTTTCCGGTACGTACGTACGGTACGAGATTGATTTTTTTTCCCATACGTACGTACATACGAGGTTGATTGTTTTTTTCGTATGTACGTACGTACGAGATTGATTTTTTTTCCCATACGTACGTACATACGTACGAGTAAGATTGTTTTTTTTCGTATGTACGTACGTACGAGATATGATTGTTTTTGTTTCTTCGTATGTATGTACGAGATATATATATTTTTTCGTATGTACGTACGAGATTCATTTTTTTCTTATCTACTCGCGTAGGAGCTAACTCTAACCCTAAACTTTAACCCCAACCCTAAGGAATACATAAGTTGAAGTTTTTTTTTTTTCGTACGTACGAGATTCTTTTTTCGTAAGTTGAAGTATTTCTTTTGGTACGTACGAGATTTTTTTTTTTAGTACGTACGAGATTGATTTTTTTTCCTACCTCGCGACAAAAAAACTCTCACCCACACAAAGAGTAATAATCTTTTCTTACCTTGCAAGAGACAAAAAAATCATTTTTTTACCTCGCGACAAAAAAAAACTTACATCCAACTTATTTGAGTAGAGTGTTGGTTCTTGCAATCAACACTTGTTCGTCCAGGAACGTGGGATCCGACCCTCTTCGTCACATTTGACGTGTTAGTAGCACAACAATCCGTTCTCAAATATTTCAGTCCGAAATAACAGCCTTGTACTGCAAAAGAAGTAGTTAGCATTTGACGAGAAGGGGATTTGCTGGATAGATATTGTTTGGACTGCAGCCTTACATATACGTCTTGAAAAAAGCAATGAACCGGCTTCGTCCCTTGCAATTATATCAACAGGAACAAGGTACTGTTTTTCGTGACATAGGAGTAAGAAGTTTGTCAATCTACGGAATTTCATCGGGACGATTGTCGGAACGTCAGAACGTCGTAACAAGCAAAGGTAAGAATGAGATAGATACTAGGCATCGGCAATTGGCCTCGGCCTCGGCCTCGGCAACGGCAACGGCAACGGCAACGGCAACGGCAGCGGCAGCGGCAGCGGCAGCGGCAGCGGCAGCGGCAGCGGCAGCGGCAGCGGCAGCGGCAGCGGCAGCGGCAGCGGCAGCGGGCAACGGCAACGGCAACGGCAACGGCAACGGCAACGGCAACGGCAACGGCAACGGCAACGGCAACGGCAACGGCAACGGCAACGGCAACGGCAACGGCAACGGCAACGGCAACGGCAACGGCAACGGCAACGGCAACGGCAATTGATTTGATTGGTCTTCCACTCCACTGGCATTACTGATAATGTATTTCCTCTCTGTTTTTCTTCTTATTTTCATAGGACCGGATCGGAAGCAACTAATCCAAACCATCAAAGCAAGCGTCGAATCGGAAGCAACGAATCTTCCCCGGTAGGTGCGAATCGCAAGCAACGAATCGAAACCATCGAAGCAACCATTGAATCGAAAGCAACGAATCTTCCCCTGTAGGTGCGCTGAATTTTCCCTGTTTGGTGATAATTACGAATCGATCGGCATGTACGACATTATCATATTATTCTTTTGTTATTATTTACTCTATGTAGTACATCAATAGATACTCACCCATTTTGTTCAATTATCATGTATTCGAATAGGAACGGCAATCGATCCAACACCAATCGATCTGCAAAACGAATCAATCCAACACCAATCGCAGCAAGCGGCGGCGAGAACAACAGCGGAAAGCGGAAGCGACAGCAACAGCGGAAAGCGGCAGCGAGAGCAACAGCAGCAAGCGGCGGCGAGAGCAACAGCAGCAAGCGGCGGCGAGAGCAACAGCAGCAAGCGTCAGCGAACGGCAGCAGCAATAGAACAGACGCAAGCGGCAGCAGCGAGAGCAACAGCAGCAAGCGGCAGCAGCGAGAGCAACAGCCACAACCGGAAACGATCTTACAACCGGCGCTCGGCAACGAATCACGGAAACGCTCCTCCGCAACCCGCGCTCCTCACCAGCGAATCACGGAAACGCCCCTCCAACGAATCACGGAAACGCTCCTCCTCCACCGGCGCTTGGCAGCGAATCACCAAAACGCTCCTTCAACGAATCCCGTCAACGCTCCTCCACCGGCGCTCGGCAGCGAATCACCGGAACCGCAACCGGGAACAATTGAACCGCAGCGAATCACCGAAACGCTTCTCCAACGAATCCTGTCAACGCTCCTCCACCGGCGCTCGGCAGCGAATCACCGAAACGCTCCTTCAACGAATCCCGTCAACGCTCCTCCACCGGCGCTCGGCAGCGAATCACCGGAATCGCAACCAGGAACGATCGAACCGCAGCGAATCACCGAAACGCTCCTCCAACGAATCCCGTCAACGCTCCTCCACCGGCGCTTGGCAGCGTATCACCGAAACGCTCCTCCAACGAATCCCGTCAACGCTCCTCCACCGGCGCTTGGCAGCGTATCACCGAAACGCTCCTCCAACGAATCCCGTCAACGCTCCTCCACCGGCGCTCGGCAGCGAATCATCGGAACCGCAACCGGGAACGATCGAACCGCAACCGGGAACCATCGAATCAACCTCCTCGCACCTCCAGTCGCTCTCCCTAATCCGCGCCTCCAATCAGTTTGCAGATTATACCTAAGATACCAACTTCTCTGATAGTCCGCACCTCCAACGCGTCCAGTCGACTCGTTTTGGTACCCACAGATCCGCACCTCCTCGCACATCCAGTCAACCCGCACCTCCAGTGATCCAGCCCAATCCGCACCCGCACCCCTCCTCCGAGAACTACTCCGACAATCCGATCCAAGTGGCCAGTCGCTTCCCCTCTTCCGAGGACTACTCACTCCGACAGCCCGCACCTAAAAGCGTCCTCGAATCGTATCTGCAACTCCGAGTTTCATCGCGGCATCGGCATTGGCATTGGCATCGGTATTGGCATCCGCATCCGCATCCGCATCCGCATCCGCATCCGCATCCGCATCCGCATCCTCATCCGCATCCTCCTCCGCATCAACAGCACTCCTACTTCTCCAAAACATCTCGCGGGACACATCGATCAGTCTATCCTTGCTTGTTTCTCTGGGCGTCCAGCAATCGCCGACAACAGCAACAACATTCGTCGGCAAGAGCAACAACCATCTTTGGCAATTTGTCGACTACTCCATTGGCCACAGCAACAATGAAACCAACCACAACGAATGGAAAGCAATTGCCAGCACGAGGAAGGAAGCAAAAAGCAAATAGGAAACATGAGAAAAGAAGTAAACAGAAAATGTCTTCAAATTTTCTTAAGGTTGCTGCACCGGTGTCAAAGAGCCACGAAACTTATGCAAAGTTGTCTCTGATAAAACCGATGAAGAAGGAAAGGAATAGGCGTTCAACTTGCAAAGATGTCGTCCGTACAATAGCGCTGAAAAATAAATCCAGTACCACTGCGGTGGCAGGTAAATACATGGAGATAGATTGGGGTGGCAAGACATGAGGAAAGAAGAAGTATCGACCGGAACAGGCTTTGTCCATCGGAAACTTCAATACATTGGATAGTACGGAAGATAAGCCTATTCTTGCATTTGACGATTCTGAACCATCGTTGCGAATTTTTGCCAAAGTTTCACGCAATTTTGCGTTACGACACCTCGCTTCCAAGCATAATATCAACTTGTTAAGAGAATTCGCTCCTGCCATTGTTGGAGCAAAACCAACCGTTGGAAGAGGGGTGAAGCGGGGCAGTATCAATGATGATTATGCTATCATTGGAATTCGACCAGAAAGATTGGATTCAAATATTGGTGAGTATGTTTTCAAAAGTCATGTTGATCCCAGCATGAAACTAGAGCTAGAAGAGACAACAGTTGAAATTGTGAAGCATATGCATCATAGTTTAATTGACGTGGAACCGTTTGTTGAAGAGGAAATGGATGTGTTGTCTCAGATTCTGTCTCGTACAAAGCTAAATGCAATTGGGCAGCAGGCATTAGCATTTTCAATCAGTCGCAACTACCATTCTAGATGCCATGTGGACGATGACATGTACTACACTCGTTTGACAGTCATTGCTCCGGCGGAAGTGTCTGCTGACGAGGTGATTTATTATTTTGTCTTCCCAACGTACCATATCAAAGTGCCGTTGCATTCTGGAGATACTCTATTGTTCAACCCATTAGTATTACATAGCTGTTCGAATCCAAAATTCGAAGGGTGTTATATTATGAGTGCATACGTATCTCGCAAAACTGTGCTTAGAGCTAACCCTCTATAGTAATATTAAACAATACTTTAAAGTTAGCCGTTACATTAACCCTTGCTACTCAATCGGAACTGCTGTCCAAGCTTTCGCTCTCTGAACTGGATAGCGAATCACTGGATTCGTTATCATTCAATGCTATCTCAAATGGTTCCAACTGTATGTCGTCCTGTAGTGTGCATGCGTTGTACAAACATTCGTAAGACGGTGGTGTAGCAGCATTTTTGCTTTCAAAAAATTCGAGCCATGAGATCCGATTCGATATCACTAGCCAATCGCAATTGGTTATGCACCCATCAATTCCTTGCTCTGGAACAACTGCCAGCTCGGAATGGATAGTGTCGACATGAAATAGGTAGAGTGAATTCATCAGGCGCCCACGTTTGACAAATTCAGAAGCTGTTTTCTTAGGCACATCTTGAAACCGACGAGCCACAGCATACATTCCGTTTGTATCAATTGGATAGCCACCAATACTACTGTATGGCTGCTTCAAATTCTGTACAGTTAAAAAGCATACCAGATGGCACGGTATGAGCTTGGGATTGTTATTTAAATCAAAGTCCAATTTCATCAAACACCAATCCATCCATACGGAGTTGAGCAGAGAACTATCCGATCTATATGAAGGATGCGACCGAAATATAAAATTAGACCCACAAGCAACATCGAAACAATTGTGCTCTGTAACTCCACAAATGTGCGAAGGATTCTCCAATAAAGGTAGCACAGAATCACAAACAAAGTCAAGTATGTCAGAAGGAAAAAATGGTTTGCTTTTGTTCGTAGAACGAAGCCACTTCATTGTTGATTCCCCATTTTCGGTTCTCATTATTTGAAAATGAGAACCGCCACCATCAGGGCGTTCAATTGGAGGAGGATCAGGTGGATTCAAGTTGTAGTGATATGTTGCCTGGCTTAGCATCATTTTCTCGGACTTTCTATTGGCAGTTTGATTGATTAGTGATGCAGCATTACATTGCGTGTTCTTGGAAGGAGCTTTAATCTCAGTTTTGTGGTGAGATTCATTGGGAGCACTATCCCAGCCTGCGGGGCTTCCCCATAAAGAGATATAATCTGGTAGGTGAAAGTACAGGTGATTCTTGATTAGTTTTGTTCCCATCCCTTTCCTGTGACAAGTTGAGTTTATACAATTGATAAAGTGAACAATTGATTTTGGGAGATTCTTTAAGGAACCGTATTTCATCCGACCGTGTTTAAGAAATTCTTCCATTGATAGAATGAGCTGAATTACCTCTATCTGTTTCTTTACAAAACGATGGTCACCAATAATGTCAGATCCAGGCTTGGAAACAATAGCGATCAGAAGAGAAATAAGCATTCCAGAGAAATCATGCCCTTCTTTCTTCGTGGTTGATAAAAGCTGAGTCCCAAATTTGGTGCGAGGAAAATCTCTATCAGACTGCCGGGATAACAAACCACCGTACCGTTGTGCTAAATGGCCAATACTGTTAGCAACAGCCACGCCGTGATTCAAATTGGGGGCATAAACACATGGAACACTTCCGCGGAGCAACAATTCAATTGACTCAACAGCCCGTCTGGCAGTACCAAGCTGGTGCATATGCAAACATTCACCGGGAGTTGCAAAATGAATATTGTTCTGATTTGTACCAAAGCATAAATCATGAAATACATTCCTGATATTGTGATGAGAGTTGTTTTTGAAGTTCTTATTGATATCATTTAGATCTGTGCCGGGAAAACAATGAAAATCGGCAGGCGACCACTTCTTTGTTGCAGGTTGAACAGAAGGAATGTTTATGTTCGGAGAATAACAGTTGCAGTGACGGCACATCCGCATGACACCCTTATTGAAGGAGCCATATTTTCCACACAATTTATCGTGAAGTTCTGTGTCGCCAATAACATAGGCAATGGCAAATTTCATTTTTACCTTCCACTGTTGATTTGCGTACGGAAGATAATTCCATTCGATACCACCGTCTTCGTTACACGCGGCTTTGAAGGAACGAAACGCTACTTCCAAACCATTGTGAAGATTCTGAATTTTTTCCTTCGAATTGGCAGGACGAGAGTGTCTGGTTGACTCCCATTCAGGGTCGGGATGGAAGTAAATAGTTGTCCATGCTTCAGGTCGAGAACGGGTCTCCACATTAAAAATACCGAGTGTCATGTTCAATGGTGTTAACGTAAGTCGTCCGTGCGCATCCAAAGAGATGCCATCCATGTAAAATATAATAGGAACAAGAATTTCTTGCGAATTGGGATTGCAAATTTCTTTCCAAGAAGATTTCCACCACGAGCCGTGATGCAATTCTGAGATTACAGAATGAGGATTCAACTCAGGATTATTGTCAGGAGAGAGAGGGGTCGAATAGTCGGGAAAGGAGAGGTTTTCTTCTATCATTAGCTGCTGGTCAGAAAGAAGAGAATAAATGGCATCCTTAAAAGAACGGACATACACCTGAGTGGGCTTAGTATCAGGTAACCAATTCAGTATATGAGGATGAAATTTCATATCAGAGAGACCAAGATTGGATTGGAGATTGTCAAAAATTGTATTCCGAGATCTAATTTTGGCATCGCAAAAATCAAAACCAGGTCTCATTTGACTTTTCTTTGCCCACTGGAAAATTGATTTGAATGTGTTCAATGGCAATTTATGTCGGGCCATTAAATTCATGAGTTCCAATTCTGCAAGAAGATGATGGGGCGGCGGTAGTTTTGTGTGCCTTTGAAATGCATCCTCTCTTTCGTTCAGATTCATGATTTCATGAAGAGATGGTGGTGGAGGGGCTTGCTGAGCAGTAGCGACGTTAACATCAGAACGATTAGTGGGATCTTCTTCGTTGTCTCCACAATCTATGTTGTTGGTAAAATTGTTGTCGTTATTTTCATTTACGTCATCGTCATTGTCATCCTCGTCATCGGAATTGTCAATATCATTATTCAGCGGGAATGCATCTTCATCTTGAACAGCGGAAACAGCCATGTAAGATTCAATGGCGTTCCGATCCATTGGCGGTAAAAAGACATCATGGACAATCTGTTGGTTTAGAACGGAATGAAGACCCGTGGCTGATTGACTTGTGACGGTGTGGTGCTGGGAGAGATGGGAAGGGGGAACAGATGGACCGTTTTGTGTCATAGTCATCCCAAAATCTGACGGGGAATGTTGAACAGACGGCAAGGTAAGCTGCACTTTGACAGAGGTGGAGAAGTTAGAGATCTTGCGTTTAATTAGACCATCACTTTTGTATAAGTTGTAGCATTGAATATTGTAGTTGAGATGTTTTCTTAGGCCGTACGAGACATATTTCAAGGTATTGCACTCTTTTGACCCAGATTTGTATCCTTTAAAACTATTGGATTTTTTTCCTTTCTTATACCAGCAACCACGGCAGTAGAATAGAAGAGGGGTTTTGATAACAGGAGGCATGATGTTGCGGAGTTGCTTGAAGGAAAATATCAGTAGAATGGGTCGAGAGGACGGAGGTCGAAAAGATGAATCGTTGAAAGGAAAAAATTAAATAAGCGTATTATTTTGTGTGTGATGTGTTTTCTTGTACGGTAGATTTCCTTACTACCATACTTCGATTGCAAAAATGGTCCGTAAAGTAAATGCATTACTACTTAGTGATGATTGCAACATTCCTCGTACAATATGTTTAGTAGTGAACAGTACGTACAGTCAACTCCTTAAGAGGGTTAATACACAGCGCCGGACGGGTCAATCCCATCAGTTCTTCCAAACATTTGTTGGCAGGCGCGTCAGTTCTTCCATAAGGTGCACGGAAATGTGAATCGAAATGGAAATCGTGGACAATTGCGTTGTTGATTATCGAAATGGAAATCGTGGACAATTGTTTTGTTGATTGCGATCGAGTTGATTCCGACTTTCATGTACCCGTAAAACCAACTAGTACGCTATTTTGCATGAGTTATTACTAGTAGATACTAGTAGGAAATCGTGGACGATTGCGTTGTTGATTATCGAAATGGAAATCGTGGACAATTTTTTTGTTGATTACGATCGAGTTGATTCCGACTTTCGTGTACCGGTAAAACCAACTAGTACGCTATTTTGCATGAGTTATTACTAGTAGATACTAGCAATACATTATTTTCACTAGTACTTCATCATTATAATTGATTATTTCATTATCTTTCCGACGAGGAAAACAAATACCAACGTGTTAGGTGTTACTACTACCTAATCTTTGAATAGATAATCTACTCTACTGATACTACTAATACTAATCATCCAATCGACAGTCGAACCAACCATGGAGGGAATTTACAAAATACAAAAGGTGGTTCAGGAACACCCAGCCAATCTCGAACAAGAACTCCAGAAAATGATTGTTAATCGCAAGAAAGAGATTGCTGGACTCCAAAAAATGATTCGTAAGATTCGTGCAGGAAAAAGCAATCATCCAAATGTTAAAAATGAAAGCGTCGATCCTACTAGCAATCATCAAGTCGTTCCGAATGTAACCAACAGCATCAATCCACCAACCGGGTTATTGAAGAGCGAACCAGATTTTGATGGCGATTCCGACAGTGTACCTTCTGAAAATACAGCGGATCTTCCTGCCATTAAACAGGAACCAAACCCTTGAGTGCAATAGCCCGACTGGGGTGGATTCGACTTGGAGTTGGAGTTGGAAAATTTGGGTCGGAGCCCATTATACCGGTATGGTGGAAACATGTTGAGAAAATGAAATAAGTCATTCGTGCACAAGTTGTACACAAAATAGTGCTTGTCACGAAACGAATATGATATCCTTAACTCTAAAATAGTTATTTTATTTGAGGAGTGACGAGATATTGTCTCAAAAGTAAAGGTGTGCGACGCGCGGGGTATTTTAGTAGACACGCGACCTAAAAAGATAGGAAATTTAAAAAATAGGGTCGAGAATTGTAAAAATACCGCGCGATAGCCCGCGGGGGGTAGAGAAACAGTTCTCGGACGAAGTCAGGTTGTGCCCTGGGTTTGCACCAAAAACACCCTCATGTTTACCATTTGGAGAGACAAACCACAACATTTCCATCATTATGTGGGGAAAAGTTGTTCCCAATATGCATTTGATGAGTCATGAGAAATATATTCATGGCCCGGACCGTATACTTTGGGAGTCATTACCCAATAAGTCAGTTTGTGCCCTGGAATTGCACCAAAAATACCCTCATGTTTGCCAATTGGAGAGACAAACCACAACATTTCCATCATTATGTGGGGAAAAGTTGTTCCCAATATGCATTTGATGAGTCATGAAAACATCATTCATGGCCCGGACCATACTATACTTTGGGAGTCATTACCCAATAAGTCAGTTTGTGCTCTGGATTTGCACCAAAAATACCCTCATGTTTGCCATTTGGAGAGACAAACCCCAACATTTCCAGCATTCTGTGGGGCAAAGTTGTTCCCAACATACATTTGATGAGTCATGAAAAAATTATTCATGGCTAGGACCGTATACTTTGGGAGTCATTACCCAATTGGTGGAGTTGTTAGTTGAATGTTTAACACTAACCCTAAGCGTTGACAACGTAACCTTTAGACGGAGTGTACTGGGGGGTTTGGGGAGTGGGGGAAAGTAGAAATATTAAAAAAATCTGTTTTTAACAAGTAGCCTTGGTACAAACAAACAGAGCTTGAATAATTATTTACGGACATGAGATGCGTCGTCTAAAAGCAATAGTAATATTTAGTGGCGCGCGTTCATTTATATGGTAGCAAACTCTCATTTTTATGGTTGCAAGTAACCATAAGATTTAACCTAAATATAGATAAAAAATCATACGATTAAAATCTGTCTTAGATCAAGTTAACTTAACCAAATGAGAGAGTTCATGAGAAATACAATCAGACTTTTTTAGATTTGGTACAATTTGCACGTGAATGAGGAGTCAGACTTTATGTATTTACAGCCATCTACTCCCATACCGTACTAAAGAAAGTGTGTCGTAACAAACAAACGCAAACGGTCTTACGATCGATTGATTTAGTGAGCAATTGATACAGTCGATTGTCTTCGACGATCGAGTCAACGGGTTAATTACTCTCGTATCATCGTGTCGATTTACGGCATATTACCGCGTAATTCTTAGCATACAAAGCACACGTAAAG
Organism: Pseudo-nitzschia multiseries; assembly: GCA_037355745.1. NCBI lineage: Eukaryota > Bacillariophyta > Bacillariophyceae > Bacillariales > Bacillariaceae > Pseudo-nitzschia > Pseudo-nitzschia multiseries. Next base: position 4,447,871 of record CM074785.1, on the reverse strand, counting down.
AGACACAAAACACATGTAAAACCATCTTCGATCGGTCTTTTGTTACCGTATAATTCACCGTGATATTCTCATTGAATATCACATGTGATTGTACCTTATTATGTAGGATTAGTACTAAGTTGTACGTAGATTTTAGGGCATGATAGTGTTTTAGAGTTGTTAATTCTTCGAAGAGTGAGCTGAGAGGAAAATCTCGCTAAGAGGCAATCCACATAAAAGCGCCGACGATTATTCATTGATAAATAACCTTACGAATAAGGTTATTTGCCCTTATGACTTTTCGTGCTATACGCCCGCTTAGTACGTACGAATACGCGTTACACGGTGGATTCTTTTCAGTCCCCTTCAGTCGTAAATCCAATCGTTAAGCGTTTGGATCTTTTGACTTAATCTATTCATCGTGAGTCGTGTTGAATACCAAACTGTATCCAGTCTACCATCAGAGGCCCTATCAAAAAGAAATGGGGCGGCGTTTTGCCTTTCATTCTGGCTTATATCATGGCATTTTGCCCTGATCCTTGCCAGTTTGATATATTGTATTCATGGATCAAATTATCCATCTTCGAAATGCTCATTGCAGATCGAACATAAAATCAACTTGTTACTTCAATCTAACAATCGATCGAACATTCCATCGAATGATTGATTCTTTACTTTACCACATGCAACGAGAACAATGTTCTCTGAAAACAGCGCCACTCATTAGCTTTGTAAACAAATCAGCAATATTTGTTGAACCTGGTTCCTTTGCAACTCTGATAATTCCTGCTGCAATAGATTCACGCGCTTTGTGGTATGCAATGCTGTTGTGCTTCTTCTTACATGGGCTTTCAGGTCGTGTCACATTTGTGACAACTGAATCATTATCACAATACACATTTGTGCTCCCATCAATTGGAACACCCATCATTCTCAACTTGTACCTTAGACCTTCAACCAATTCGATTGCAATTTTCAAAGCAATGATTTCAGATCCAAAAGTTGATGTCTCAACTGTTGTTTGTCTTTTGGAAAACCAAATGATCGGTGCATTATTAATGAAGATAATAACACCGGTATGAGATCTCTTTGTTGCCTTGCATCCGGCATGATCAGCATCGACAAAACAGCTCATTGTCACATGTTTTCCCAAAGCTTCAGGCATATCTGTTGGTATGACTTCAGCGGCACCAGGATAAAATTCAGACCAGTCACATTTTTGAAATTTACTTTCATCAACACTTGGTACAGTATCATCAAAAACCAGTTTTGACCTGTTGTACTTTTTCAAATATGCAAATATGTGAAACAACTGATTCAAATGCCCGATCCTTGCCTGTGCCAAATACCTTGACATCAGTGACACTGGCATTACTATGTCAAGTCTTCCTAATTCGCAAATCCACCTGAGAACTCCAATTAAACCTTGATAGTAATTTTGCAATTCAGGATTCAATTCTTCTGATATATCAATTTCCGGTCGATAATCATGTGACAGTGGACTTGATGCTGATTTTGGTAGATACTTGTAGCCATATTTTTCAGTTCCTAACTCTTGTTCAACTGCTGCAACAGCTTTCGCTGTGTACTTAGTGCTTGATAATGACCATCTTGGCTTTGAATCACCTTCAAAGTAGAATTTCCCAATATCAGCTCCCAAATACAGAGTTGGCTCTTCAATTGTATCATCCTTCAATTTGAACTTTCGTTCAATGTTTTCAAGCTGGAACTTTGGATCTTCGCCAGAACATAGGATATCATCTACGTATGCAATGAGCATTGCCCAGTATCTGGATCCATCTTTCCTGGTTTCAATCCTTAAGTGCACATCCGGATCTGCCTTGCAAGGTGAATATCCAAGATCTCTCAAATGCTGGGTGAGGTATGACCTGAAAGATGCACCAGCAACCGGCAGTCCGTACAATGCGCGGACAATCTTACAAGGTCTTCCTGCAAGGTGAGGTGGAAAACCATCTTCTTCTCTCGCTTTTAGGAAGTATTTCTCTTTAATCGGGGCTGTCAAATATGCATTTTGAATATCAGCTGAGAGAACCTTCAAATCATTCAGCGCTGCCAGCAGAAAGAATATTCTTACTGAGTCTCGACTGGGAACCGATGAATAAGTATTTTCTTTGGCCACTGCAGGGACTTTGTGACCGTCCCCTACCAATCTGGCCTTCCTTGTTAGGGACCCAAGCTTGATGTCAAAAATCATGTGGGTTGTTATCTGTTTATGGCCAACTGGAATAACATCATCATCAGAAAATTCAAACGCTGCCATATTATTTGTCATTTCCTTATGAATTGCTTTTTCCCAGTGGTCAGTCCCTGTTTTCTTATCAATAGCCAGCGCTTGTTTGATTGAATGTGGCAATTCAACTCCATATTTGTGAGTCTTCAACCAATACTTTGCTGTTTTGGCCGCTTTAAGGATTCGATCCTTCCTCCTCAAAATTTTGTGCACCCACCATCTGAAAGCTGGTGATTTTTCAAGGTTATTGTTAACTGCATACTCGGCTAATTGCACTGGAAATGATTCTTTCATATCACTTAACTTACACCACGATTCAGTGCCATCTTTCCAACTGGCAAGAATTCTCCAACCTCTAGTTGTAGGTTTATGGGTTTTCCTGCCATTTTTTGCTATGGTCGTGGCTTCATCATCAGTTAGTGCAGTGTTGTCGCATTCATGGTCAATGAGCTCATCTAGTAGAGTGAACATCCTCCCGTCATCATCAACAGAGCTGTATAGGCTTTCTGCAACAATATTTGCCGTGTATTCCTCCATGGTGCCATCAGGTAGTTGCAATTTATACAGCCTCGTGTCTAGTATGGGATTCTCATTTCTGATTCCTATTGGTCTGTTTTGCAAGTCGCGAACCCTGTCCTTGACAACGCACCTGAGTCTTTCATCACCTCTTTCAATGATCACTTCATTTCCCAGATATTCATCTGGTTCATCAACATCTTCTACCGATGCTTCTGGCTCAGCCATTTCGAGTTTCATATCCGGTGTTTTTACTGGTTGATTCTCAAATAGCTCTATTTGGGGCTCTGGGTAGTTTTCCTGGAAGAATGATGCGCTGTCCTTGACTTCATCTCCAATTTTGGATTCAATTGATTTGTCGATCGCTTCCATTCTTCTTAGGACATCTCTATCCCTCCATTCATATTCCTTTACAGGCCTTATTGAATTTGTAGATATTGGTATTGCCGACTCGGGCAGTAGCCAAAAACAATCCCCCCCACCTACCCTATTTCCACAGGGACCCAACCATCGCGCCAGCCTTTCAACACCTCGGGTGGAAGAATCACCTTTTTCATAATAAAACACAAAATCATACCATTCTGATGAAGTATATAATGTAATATCGGGCCTATAGCCATGGACCAATTCAAATGGGGTTCTCCCCATTGAAGAAGGGTTGTTGGAGGCTGTTCGCTGCCTGATATTAGCACATAGCTCACCACAAAATGACCATAATCTTCTCGGTGACTTCTTCTTTGCAGACTTGGTTGTGATTGCGCTACCAAGATGACCAATTGCTTGTTCTGCTCGATTTTGGAATGGGCAATGTGGCTGGATGAATGTCTGATGGATATGGTTGCGCTTTACAATTGAATTCCAGTGTGTTTTGTAGGTTCTTGGGGATCCTTGTTCTGGCGCACCATCAGAAATCAAATGCTCTGGAATTCCAATTTCATGAATAAATGTCTTCAATCCTTGGTGGGCTTGTGATTTGTCCTGTATTGGTATAAATACTTCAAACCCATTTCCATTTGTAAAGATCTGTGCACATTTTTCTTGCCTCATAATACTCGTGGTTCTTGCATGCCAGGTATCAGTGTACCAGGTTCCTTGTGCGACTCTCTTGTTCCTGAAGCGCTGAGTAGGAAGTCGCTTCATCAATGGTGATTGCAAATTCCTGAGTGCCTTCTGCGTCGTGACTTTCAGTGTCTGTTCAGCTTTCTTGAAACTAATGTTCCAAGTTTTGGCTAGGCGTTCACAGTCAACTTTGTTTGGACCTTCAATTGTTATCACTGATGGCCCCCATTGATTTCTTCTGTCAAGAGACCTCCTTTCGAGTGTATTGTCAATTTCTTGCAAGCTAGGGGCCTGTTTTGATTCTGCTTCAGGAGCTTCCATAAAGTCAAATTCTGTATCATCAAACAAAAATTGGTCTACCCTTCGCGCGCTTGAAATATTCCTTACTGAAGAAATCCGATGAGCAATATTTCCATCTGTTGCGATCTGGCATTCAGTTAGCATTCTCCTTGTGGATACTTGATGGACCCTCATCAGTTTGCATTGCTGCATGACACTTGGATGCCGTTCTTTTCCTAAGCTGGTCTTGGGAAGTGTATTTGTAACATTACTAGCAGGTTCTGTTACAACAGAACTTTCCTCCATTACTTGGTCCTCTTCGGTTGACATAGCTTGAAGGCTGAATTGGTCCCCTGAAATTGGCTCTCCATTGTCAATGGCTAGCTCGGCCATCCTGAACTTCAGTGAATGTGGATCCCAGGGGGTATCATTTGTTGCTATCAAATGTTGACATTCATCAAGTTCCATTCTTGTGGGCTTTCTTGTGGGGAAATATGAGATCACATTTCTCATACTCAGTTTGATAAAAACTTTCTTCGGATCATCATCCTCCAGTGGAGTTTGAATTGTAATTCCATGCTTGGATCGTGGATCAAATTGGCGAGGTGTTTCTTCAACAGAGTTGAAATTGCAGTCCCTCACTTGATTTGGGCATATCAAGCTGTTTTTCAATTTGTCCCCAAAGTACAGTGCTTGATGGAACACTATGATATATACTTGGCCTGATGTTGGATTTGTCCATGCAGTCGCACAGCTTCCAATGGGGATTTTCTTGATGGGCTTGTACTCTTCAGAAAAAGGTGCAACATCAACGTGTGTTGTGATTTGATCAGGATTCAGCAATACCATATTGCTTCCTGCTGCAGTAGTATCTGCATGTGAGTCTAACTCACAATATCCTTCTTCACTTTCCCCATCATCAAAACCTACAGGGACATTCATCTGGTATAATGACCGGCTCACCATTTTTAACAATTTGTGTTCTAGTGATAGTGTCCGGTTATTATGTCATTTCTTAGATTTTGATCCAAAACTGTCACCAGCGCCTTCATTTTCAGTTTCTTTCTTTTTAGTCTCAGCAGCCTTGAGATTTCTTTTCTTTTTAGCCTGTCTCATCTGGTAAAGCTCCTGGCGCTGTTCTTTTGACATTGTTTTATAAACACTTGTTGGGTAAGGCTTGCACTCAACTTTTCCTGTAAAAGTTCCAGTTGTCTTTTGCTTTTTGTTGCTGGTTGTGCCCATAGAATACAAACTTCTGGAACCTCTTTTACTCTTCCCTGTTGCAAGCTTTTTCAATCCAAGACGATTGGTGAATAGAATCAAACATTCATTGAAGTTGTCACGATAGTCTTTGCTCTCATCAATTGCATCTGCTTTTGCAGCATCAAGTCGCTCGTCACTGATTGAATTGATAAAATCCCAGACAAATCTTCTTTCATTATGATTCTTTTCAAATCTCAGAATCGTTCCATGGAAAGCAGTCCAATTTCGCTTGTGCTTGTTCCAGTCATAACCCTTGGAGTCTCCAGTGTAGTGTGAATCTTTCATATCTTGATATGTCTTATTCAGAACCATAGTGATATTGGTATCAGTGTAAGCGTGTTGCATGAGAGAAATGAAAGCGTTTCTGGCATTACCAGAATTCAGTGCAGTGTTTTGGAAATGTGCCACATATTCCCAACCGGGACCTTTTCTAGTTGCATCACACAGCAACCTCCAGACGACGTTGTTGTCCTCATCATACTGGGGACCTGACAGGACACCACATCTTTCATTGTAATCACTCCAAGTTGGATAAGTATCTGTTGTAGTTTGCCCGACTGTTCCAGCCCTGGCTTCATCAGTAACTTCTTCCTTTTCTTGGGGTCTTATGACATACAAGATTGGAAAACCCTCAGAGTTGAATCTGTATCTCAAGTTTTGTCGGAAGCCTTCCTCCCATTCCCTGAATTTTGTGAGATCCTTCAGCTCTGGTGGAGTTGCCTTTTCCTGTGATTTCACACTTGATTCCATCATCTTGATTCTGAATTGCTGCAGTTCCAAGTTGTTTGGGTTTGCGTTCCAGTCGATAGCCATTGGCTTGACTCCAATCAATGGTTGATACCGGGCCCAATTTGCCCAAGTTAGGAGCCTCGATGATAGTCTGTTACCATAGTGGATACTTTTTGGATTAGGACAGTCCGGACTGATAGATTTCAATCCATGCATGAACGATTTAATGCTCTCTTTGTTGAGGTCTGTAATTTCGCGGATATTAGACATCCCTCCCCTCATAATTTCTTCAGCTGATTCATAGTTGATGCCAAAATCCATTAGGCTGCTCCTGAAAGCTAGCTGTTCTGGGTTCAGAAATCTACCATTGTTGAATCCCCTGATTTTTATCCTGGGTTGGGATGACCTTCTTCCCAGCCGTTCAGCTCTTGCGTTCTCTGCATTTTGGTCAGCATCGTTTCCTTCATCCTCATTTTCGCTATCCGCGTCATCTGGATTCACACCCTTTCTTTCTGCATCTCTCATTGCCCTGACTCTTTTCTTTATTTCTTGGTCGATGATTCTCTTCATGGTTGAGTTTGATTCTGGGTCCTCAAAGGCCCTTTCCATGACTTCCATGATTTTATCTTCCAATTTCTCTTCCAAATCGTCATCGTCTGAATCGTCATCGTCATCCACTTCCATTTTTGTTTCTTCCATGTCGTCGTCCGCTCTAGTTCGTACCATGGTGATGAATTGTAACGGAGTTTCGGATTATATTGGAGGAGTATGGATGGTTGATTCGTAGTAAGTTTCGAATATTCGTTTTGGGTGGTATTCAGTGTGAGTCGGAGGTGGTATGTTGGAGAGAGAAGGTAATCGGGGTTTGGATGTGAGGGATGGGTATTTATCGTTGGTGACTGTCAGGTGGTCTGCTTATCTGTTTTGTATTTATCCGGATCGAATTTTTTTGTTCCGGTTAGTTAGTTTTGTGTGAGCTTTTGCTTTTGTTGCAAATCGAGATTGTGAGCTTTCCTATCCTTTCTTGGGATTTGCTCATTCTGTATTTCTGTGGTGAAAGATTGTTTCCTGAGAATTTAGTGTTCTCTTTTCCTTTTGGATCTTTTCGATCTTCGAGATTTGGTGTTCTCATATCTTTGGATTTTCGTTTCGTGCAGGCAGATGCTCTTCGCAATCTGTTCCTTCTTGATGGCAGATGCTCTTCGCAATCTGTTCCTTCCAATCTGTTTCGCCACAGAATACTTGAGGCTCAATCTTCTGGCTCACTTCATTCTTGTTTTCAGTGAAAGATCAGTGTTCTCGAATTGGATATTGATTCCTTTCAACTGATGCCAACCTGGGCGACTCTTTCTCTGAATCGTCCAGCCCTTTTCCCTTGCTTGTTTGCTGGATCTCGAAACCCGGTGGAGCCACCACCTTGGTTCGGTTCTTTGGTCTCTTCTTTCAGGGAGACCGCCCTGGTGTTGGTCTATTCCAGGGCTCCACAAGCAACTGCCTCTTTTACATCCTTGAGGGTTGATGCCGGTAGCTGATCAGGCTATTCGGATTAGTCTTCGAGCTCTAACTGCGTTTCGGGAAACGCCATTCGTCGGTCCTCCACAGCTCGTAGAGTGCTGTGGGTCTGATAAACTAAAGAAAGTGTGTCGTAACAAACAAACGCAAACGGTCTTACGATCGATTGATTTAGTGAGCAATTGATACAGTCGATTGTCTTCGACGATCGAGTCAACGGGTTAATTACTCTCGTATCATCGTGTCGATTTACGGCATATTACCGCGTAATTCTTAGCATACAAAGCACACGTAAAGAGACACAAAACACATGTAAAACCATCTTCGATCGGTCTTTTGTTACCGTATAATTCACCGTGATATTCTCATTGAATATCACATGTGATTGTACCTTATTATGTAGGATTAGTACTAAGTTGTACGTAGATTTTAGGGCATGATAGTGTTTTAGAGTTGTTAATTCTTCGAAGAGTGAGCTGAGAGGAAAATCTCGCTAAGAGGCAATCCACATAAAAGCGCCGACGATTATTCATTGATAAATAACCTTACGAATAAGGTTATTTGCCCTTATGACTTTTCGTGCTATACGCCCGCTTAGTACGTACGAATACGCGTTACACGGTGGATTCTTTTCAGTACGAATCGAATTTTCTAATCGTCATCGTGATACGGTAGAAGTAGGAGTACGGTACGTACAAAAATCTCACGCGAATGACGTCACTGAATACAAATCCTGGGGTGGATCTTCGATGTTTTGTACCGGTACCGGTACGAATCGAAAAAAATATCAGACTTGTTACATTTGGTACAATTTGTACGTGAGTCAGACATGTTGGTGTAATTAAAGCAATCTACTCTCATGCCAGTATGGTGCGAATCGATTTTTTTTGTCGTCCTCATTGCCACATGAGAGAGTTCCTGAGAAATACAATCAGACTTGTTAGATTTGACAGCAACAGCGACAGCGACAGCGACAGCGACAGCGACAGCGACAGCAACAGCGACAGCGACAGCCACAGCGACAGCCACAGCGACAGCCACAGCGACAGCCACAGCGGCAGCCACAGCGGCAGCGACAGCGGCAGCGGCAGCGACAGCGACAGCCACAGCCACAGCCACAGCCACAGCGACAGCGACAGCGACAGCGACAGCGACAGCGACAGCAACAGCGACAGCAACAGCGACAGCAACAGCAACAGCAACAGCAACAGCGACAGCAACAGCGACAGCAACAGCGACAGCAACAGCGACAGCAACAGCGACAGCAACAGCGACAGCAACAGCGACAGCAACAGCGACAGCAACAGCGACAGCAACAGCGACAGCAACAGCAACAGCAACAGCAACAGCGACAGCAACAGCGATAGCAACAGCGACAGCAACAGCGACAGTGACAGCAACAGCAACAGCGACAGCAACAGCAACAGCAACAGCGACAGCGACAGCGACAGCGACAGCGACAGCAACAGCAACAGCAACAGCGACAGCAACAGCGACAGTGACAGCGACAGCGACAGCGACAGCGACAGCGACAGCAACAGCAACAACAGCGACAGCAACAGCGACAGCAACAGTGAGAGCAACAGTGAGAGCAACAGTGAGAGCAACAGTGAGAGCAACAGTGAGAGCAACAGTGAGAGCAACAGTGAGAGCAACAGTGAGAGCAACAGTGATAGCAACAGTGATAGCAACAGTGATAGCAACAGTGATAGCAACAGTGACAGTGACAGTGACAGCAACAGTGACAGCAACAGTGACAGCAACAGTGACAGCAACAGTGACAGCAACAGTGACAGCAACAGTGACAGCAACAGTGACAGCAACAGTGACAGCAACAGTGACAGCAACAGCAACAGCAACAGCAACAGCGACAGCAACAGCGACAGCAACAGCGACAGCAACAGCGACAGCAACAGCAACAGCAACAGCGGCAGCAACAGCGACAGCAACAGCGATAGCAACAGCGACAGCAACAGCAACAGCAACAGCGACAGCAACAGCGACAGCGACAGTAACAGCGACATCAACGGCGATGTTTGAAGTCGATCGAACGAGCGCGTGCTGTGGAATAAGTGAGACTCGAATGAGACTCGAATGAGACACGAGTGAATGAATGAGACGTGAATGAATGAATGAATGAATGAGTCACGCAATCAATCAATGGAGTCATCTTGCTTCTACAGGAATGGACCAACGGGAATCGAAGTGGGAATGAGATTCTACCACTTACCGACCTGGTTCTCCTTCTTACTAAAAATAGGTCCTTATGTACCAAATCTACAGGGCGCAAGGTAAAGGCCTACAGCCCTTGGTAATAAGTGGTACAGGACACGTGCAGCACATCGGAGTATTAGCGGGTTGATGTGGATATTAGTGATTTAGTGTGTGCATTGGAGTATTAGCAGGCCGATGCACCAATTTAGTAATCTTAGAAAAGAGTGGATGAATCTGCTCACAATTTCAAATAATTTCATGTAACGAACAACAATTATCTAAAAGTACCAATTTTCTCCTCATCTTTCAGAGCCCTCCAAACATTCTTCAAAGAATTACGGAGCGCTCCCGAGGTCGGAAGATTGGTCGAAGACGCTAAGAGATATCCGTGCCTTTCAGCAGAATACTCTGTACCCCAAGAGAGAGATATTTGTACAGTCAAGGAGGACGAAATACTCTGTACCACAAGAGAGATATTCGTACAGTCGACGACGAAATACTCTGTACCACAAGAAGAGATATCCGTGCGCTCAACAGAATACTCTATACCACAAGAAGAGATATCCGTGCGTTCAACGGAATACTCTGTGTCCATCAAGTATCGGACTGCAGGCTGGCTAATAACAGGGAGTCAGTGAAAGAAACAACTACGGCAGGCTGACTAACAACAACAGGAGTCAGCAAAAGAAAACGTGTGAGGACGTGCACGAACCGTGTGGAGTATCAGGATATCCACCCACTAGCGACCCACCAAGTACAACAGCAGGATTGGTATTGACGAATCGATAGGGCCAATTATCAACCATTTTGTTGTCAATTTACGAAACTACTACTTCAGCAGGATTGGTATCGACAAGTCGATAGGGCCAATTAAAATTACAAAATATTCGGACGATCTGACTACGGCGTCCGACAGTCGAAAAATACAATCAATCCCTACCAATATTGAGTAGGCGGCAGAATCGGATATCAAGAAATCAAAATCGAATGGACCGATTATAAACAACAATTTACATTGGATCAGAATACCTTACACTGGACCGAATACGACAATTTACATTGGATCGGAATACAACAATTTACATTTCGTCTATTAACGAATGGAGGAGGATCCACCAACCCGGAATCAAGAGATAGAAATTGCCTTTTCTGCGGAATCGACATCGGAAGAAGAAAGCAGTGTGCTACTATCAAGCTCAGAAGAAGAAAGCAGTGTGCTATCAAGCTCAGAGAGCAGCGTAGCATCGAGTAGCAACAATAGTCGCTCAAGCAACAAGGGCTCCAAGAAGAAATACAAATACAAGATGGTGGTGTACACGGATAGCCAAGTACCCAAGTTGGCCAAGGGTGATGCTGGCAAGTTTGAAGACTGGTACACCCAGTTCCAGGCATATGCCGACAAGCACAAGTATGGTGACATGTTAACCACAAAGGCGCATAAGGACCTACCTCCAGAAGGGCAGCTTACACCTCGGGAGGATATGAGTAAGGCACAGAAGAAGGCTTTCAAGTACCACAATACAGCGCTGAATGATCTGTACAAGGCTTTTGCTGACAATAGGACAGGCCTTGCTATCATGGAAAAGTCCAAGATCGATCCGGGTGCATCAGCAGAAACCAATGCAAAGCTTTGCTCACAGTGGCCTCGAGGCAGGGTGCATCGCGTGATTGAAGAACTCACAAGGGAGTACAGAAAGGTCAACAAATCACATGACAGAGAACAATTGAACATTGATCTGCAGGGTTTAAAGCTGACCATTGGAGCCCCTCCACAGGACTTGATTGAAGATATCTATGACTTGCAAAGGAAATACCAGTACAAATCAGTCAGCCCCTCCTTGCATGAACCCATCGTGGCATTTAAAGCAGCTTTGCCAGCCTATCTACTGATGCAACTCACACCTCTCCTGGATGAACTGCAAGATGCAGATACACCCAAACTGGAATTTTGGGAGGCAATCAACCTTCAAGCGGCAAGCCTGTACAAATCGGCGCGCAGTGTGCAGAGCAGGGGTGGAAAAGCCAAGGAAATGAGCTTGTTTGGTGCTGAGATGACTGATTTTGCCAATCCAGACACACGAGACAAGTGGCCCACTAATGCAGTATGTTATTGGTGCAAAGAAAAGGGTCACAAAGCATACAACTGTGAGAAGCGCAAAGCCGGACACCCGCGTGTTGACAAAAAGACTGAAAACAGCAACAACAACGGCAACAGTACCAACACCAACACCAGCAACCAAAACAACAACAATGGTTCCAACAGGTCCAGTGGCAAACAGCGGGGAAGATGCAAATGCGGGATCTGTGGTGGTAACCATCGTGATGCCGTCTGTTATGAGGATGAAAAGAATGCTGCAAGACGCCCAGCTGGTTGGAAATCCAAGTTGAAGGATGTCCAGGGCGCAACAATTGACTATGACTTTTGTCTCTCAGCAATGCAAACCTCTACCACTTCACTTCAACTTCTTAACGCCCAAAAGCGAGCCACAAAAGGGGATGTTGTGCCCGAAGGATTTGATCTGTTGTATGATGACAATGTCTTTGTTTTTGATACAGGTGCCACAAGCCACAGTTCCAACAGTATGCGCTGTGCAACCAATTTGCGGGCTAGTGGTGCCACCATTACCACCCAAAGTGGAGATGAACTGAAAGGATGTCAGATCGGGGATATCCCCTGTCAAAAGATTGACAAGGATGGAAATAAGGAGTTTCAGACAATGTTGCAAGGTGTAAATTTCAATCCAAATTTTGCATTCAAGCTGTTCTCAGCAAACTTGGCTTTACAGAATGATTGGATAGCCACAGGAAGTGACAAAACCGGATGGTCTCTCAGGAAAGGGAATACCCAAGTGAATTTTGACATCCAGATCCCCACCTATACAACAAGCTGTGTGTGGGTTGGCTACTTCAAACGCATTGCCAATCCTACCAACAACATTGACATCAGCGCGGCCACCGCTACAACCACTACCAGTGGTGGCGCCAAGATGAACATCAACAAAGCCCACCAACTTCTGGGCCACATGGATGAGATCAAAACCCGCCGGACAGCAGATGCACTTGGCTGGACCATCACCCGTGGTCCCATGCTACCATGTGAAGACTGTGCCAAAGCTAAAGCAAAGCAGAAAGTGATCCCTACAGAGAGTGAACACTTAGCAGCCACCAGGCCAGGAGAGAGACTCTTTTTGGATATTTCCTCAGTGAAAGCACCCAAAGCCGCCAAAAGTAACAAGTTGACTGCACCATTCATTACCAAACCCCATTTCCGCTTGATTGTTGATGAATATTCCTCATGCCGGTTTGTCAATTTCTTTGCCAGCAAGGATGAAATGGTCGAGCCCACCTGTGCATTGCTCAACCAATGGAGATCCAAGGGCCAACATTTGCAGTACATCCAATGCGATAAAGCCAGGGAGAACACCAAACTTGATTCTCGCCTGGCCTCAGCTGATTGGAAATTTTCTTGCAAATTCGAGTATACCTCTGTGGATACTCCACAGCAGAACAGTGTGATTGAAACAGCAATCTATCGGTCAGCTTGTCGCGCCATGGCTCTTTGCTCTCAAGCAAATGTGCCAAGGGAATACCGTTTTTGATTCTTCCCATTAGCAATGAGATGTGGTGTTTAGTTGGACTGGTTGGAGGCAGTCACCGTGGATGACAAAACAATGCCCAAGATCCAACATTTTTGTGGCAAGGTCCCAGATTTTCGTGCACATCAACGAACCTTTGGAGAGGCTGGTGTGGTTCGAGTCAAGCGCCCCACAAGTCCCAAACTCAATTATCGGGGGACTCCAGCTTTCTTTGCTGGATATTGCACTGACCAGCCTGGGGATTGCTATGTGATGTATGATCCATTGAAGAACATTTTTACAGCTACCCGTGATATCTACTGGCTGAAGAGGATGTATTTTCCCCCCACTGCACCAGCAGGTGAAGATCTTGATTTTCATGCTGATTTCCTTGAAGGTGGCCATATGGATCTCCCCATCAATGACCCACCTACACCACCTGTCTCAATCTTGCGCACCTCCACCAGACCTTGTCATCCTCGCGTGCAGTTTCAGGATGAAAGTGGGGAGCCACAGTTCCAGCAATTCCCTTACAACCTGAATCTGAAAACGCAACCCCCACTACGGATGAGGAGACTGCCTTCGATAGTTATGATGATGTTGATATTGAAGAAACCAAGATCGAATATGAAAGTGACGACTATGATAGCAATGAAGATACAGAAGAAGAAGATCCACATGTTGTAACCACTACCCAATATGGCCGAGTAGTAAGGAACTCTCATGTCAATCTGGATATACGCTATGGAGATATGGCCAGCTATGCAGCACAATTCACTGATGCTGAAATCCAGTTCCACAAGGCAATGACTGAGTTGAAAGAATTCAATCTTCTGTCAGTACCTATTCCCTCTCAGGAAGGCGCTATCAATGAACTTAGTCTGGTTGGCGCAGCTGGGGATGCTTTTAACAACACCAATGAGTTAAAGACCATGAACTACAAGGAATCTATGGCCAGTCCCATGCGGGACAAGTTTACAGAGGGTATTGACGCTGAACATGAGAAGATGGTCAAATATGGAGTCTTTGAAAAGATCGATGAAGCCAATATCCCACCGGGCACCAAAATCATGGATACAACCTGGGCCAACAAGATGAAACCTGATGGCACTGTAAGATGCAGGAATGCAGCGCGAGGATTCAAGCAGCTAGATGGCAAGCATTTTGATGGCCAAGACAAGTCTTCACCGGTTGTCAGTGATATCTCCATCCGCATTGCGATGATTCTGATGGTTGTGGCAAATTTTATGGCTTATATTGTGGATGTCGAAGGAGCTTTTCTGAATGGCAAATTTCAGAATGGAGAGAAAATATTCACCAAGATTCCCAAGGGATATCAGAAATTCTATCCATCATATGTACTTCTCCAATTACAGAAAACTCTATATGGGACAATTCAAGCAGCAATCCAATTCTGGAGAGAAGCTCAACAAGCAATGCAAACCATGCAGATGGAGAGATGCAAGGCTGATCCATGTCTATTTTTCAGGTGGATCAACAACAAGCTACTTTTGATGTTGCTATGGGTCGACGATTTTTGCATCATATGTGAAGAGACAGAAGTACTAAAGCACAAAGAGCAACTCAAGTCCCTATTTGAATGCAAGGATGCTGGAGAGATGGATGAATATGTTGGATGTCACATTGAGCGGGACAAGCAACACAGGACCCTCCAAATGACTCAACCAGTCAAGATCAAAAGATTTGTTGATGAGTTTGAGCTTGATGAATGCAGAGGAAACCCCACCACTCCAGCAGAGCCAGGATCAGTGTTGAAGAAAGAAGGTGAAGGGCCATCTGACAGTATTGTCACCAAGGAAGCTCAGACCAAATACAGGTCCGGAACAGCCATCCTATTGCATGTGATGAGATGGTCACGAATTGAAACACAAAACGCCGTTCAAAAGCTGTCCAGATTCATGACTGAAGCAAGGAAGTCCCACATGAAGGCACTAAAGCAAGTGATGAAATACTGCGCTGGAACACCCAAGAGAGGTCTTACATTGGCCCCAAATGCAGTATGAGATGGCACCAAGAACTCAGGTCTCCTTCTTACTAAAAATAGGTCCTTATGTACCAAATCTACAGGGCGCAAGGTAAAGGCCTACAGCCCTTGGTAATAAGTGGTACAGGACACGTGCAGCACATCGGAGTATTAGCGGGTTGATGTGGATATTAGTGATTTAGTGTGTGCATTGGAGTATTAGCAGGCCGATGCACCAATTTAGTAATCTTAGAAAAGAGTGGATGAATCTGCTCACAATTTCAAATAATTTCATGTAACGAACAACAATTATCTAAAAGTACCAATTTTCTCCTCATCTTTCAGAGCCCTCCAAACAGACAACAGCGACAGCGACAGCGACAGCGACAGCAACAGCGGCAGCAACAGCGACAGCAACAGCAACAGCGACAGCAACAGCAACAGCAACAGCAACAGCGACAGCGACAGCGACAGCAACAGCAACAGCAACAGCAACAGCGACAGCAACAGCAACAGCAACAGCAACAGCAACAGCAACAGCAACAGCAACAGCAACAGCAACAGCAACAGCAAAAGCAAAAGCAAAAGCAACATTGACTGTAACAGCAATATCGACAGTGACAGTGACAGTGACAGTGACAGCGACAGCGACAGCAACAGCCACAGCCACAGCAACAGCAACAGCGTCAGCAACAGCAATAGCGACAGCAACCGCAACAGCAACAGCGACAGCAACAGTGACAGCGACAGTGACAGCAACAGTGACAGCAACAGTAATAGCGACAGCAACCGCAACAGCAACAGTGACAGCAACAGTGACAGCGACAGTGACAGCAACAGTGACAGCAACAGTAACAGCCACAGCGAAAGCAACAGCAACAGCAACAGCAACAGCAACAGCAACAGCGACGGCAACTGCGACGACAGTAGAATCTACATGCAAACCTACATGAACAATATTTGTTGTTCTGATCGGGACATCAATGGTAAGAAAAGAAGAGTGAAAACAAACATGGCAATTGCTAACAAAGTGTGTAGCAGTAATACCACAACTATTAGTGCAGCCAATGGCAACAGTAGAAAATGATACTGACAACACTACTACCACTCCAAACATGGAAGAGCACACACCCATCAACCAGAGTAACGAAGCAGCACTGAGAATTACCAAAACACACACCACTACAGTAATGAACCAACAGAAAGAAGGGACAACAACCAATGTGGTAGAGAAAACATCCAATGGAGAATGCTGTGATATTGAGGAAGTTGTGAAACGAGCCATGAAACAAATCCCATATGACATAATGGGACAGGGAGTGGCCAAACAGTTACGGCAACTGCAGAGGGAACAACATATGGGGGTGGGAAAGGTAGTATTGGTACATACACAAACAGAGGCAACCATGCAGGGAGATGGGAGTTGCAATGCCAGCAATACACGAGAACAAGTGAGTACAATTACCGATGAATATGGGCATATAACAGATAACGATCTTCTTAAGGCTTTGAGTGATACGACTGAAACAGTGGACAAGCAGCTAAGGGATTACATAAAAAACACTGGTACCATAACATGAAGTTCCCAATTGATGACGAGATAACGGCGCATGTAACAGAAATGGCAGTTAAAAAACAAAAGGTTATGGTGCCACGGAATATTCCACTGGTGTCATAATGTAACTTTTATAAGAAGAGAGTAGGGACAGTACTGACTACATTGAGGCACAACATACAAACATTGGCAAGAAATACTGGATAGGTAAATACATGTTGGGGGATTTGTTGTTGAAATTAATGTTGGAATCTATTTTTTGTCCGACGCCAGTTGCAATTTCGCTTATTTGATTCCTTGACACCTGTGTAGGATCTAGCAGAATCTCTACTACAACCTTGATTAACTCACAACAGCGGTAGGGATTTCATTTGATTGCTTCTCACTGTGTAGAATCAAGTAGAATTCCTACTACAACCTTGATTTATTGTTGTTTTTCCCTGGTTGTAATTCATTATTTCAAAATCAACCACTTTGCAAAAGCAAATTCGACCTCCCCCCCCCCCTCCTCAGACCATGGGAATAGACCCTCTTACTTCTTCCTTTCCTGTTACAACAACAAGCAACCCATTCTTATATCACACTGTAAGTCATTGCCGGTCCTTTGTTTGCTTCGGGGGGGGGGGGGGGGGGGGAGATGGTGTTTTGATTTGATTTGATTTGTCATTGTCGTCATCGTTATCTTTTTATTCATTCCTATCACTCACGACGCTGCTTCTTCTTTTCGCTTGTTTGACCATGGGAATAGCAACAACAAGCACCACTGTCAGTGACTTTCAGTTCTTTGTTTGTTGGGGTTGGAAATGTTCAGGCTGTTTTGGTTCGATTTTGTTGTTGTCATCCTCGTCGTCAACAGTCATTGTGGTCGTCGTCGCTGTCAACAGGAGTCATTTCTTTACTCATATCACTCACCACGATTCTTCTTTTTGCTTCTTTTGACCATGGGAATAGCCCCTTTCCAGCAATCATGGTTAGAACTAGTATTCCACCCCGGAAGACCAAGAAGGCTGATCCAGCTCCTCAGGCTCAATCTTCTGCTCAAGGTCTTCGGACTCGGTCATCTCCCGATGCAACAGCAACAACAACAACCCAACGTCAGTCTGTAGCAGGACGCAGAGTTGTCTACCGACGCAATAGCAACAACAACCCAACGACAATCTGCTGTAGCAGCCAGGAAGTCTACATTGAAAGCCTAGGTTTACCATATTATGCCCTTGCTGCGTGGGTTACTCTTTTTTGCACACGAATTTAATTTGTGTTACATAAGAGTAAAGGGCTATACCATTGTTATAGACTGTCTCGGACTTGGTCATCTACGGACGCAACAGCAACAACAACAACCCAACGTCGGTCTGTAGCAGCCAGTAATTCTTCATTGAGCAACAATCCCTATAGGAAGAAGGTCCCTCCCCCTCCTTCTGGATCTCCAACCACCACTGCTGGAAAGAGGAACAAGAAGCGCGCCCGGCAGACTCTTCCTCTTTCTGCCCCAGTTGCTGCTTCAATCACAGCGCCGTGACGTGGTTGCTCCTTCTAGTATCCTGGCACCAGCTGCTTCAATCACGGCGCCGGTCGCTCCTTCAATGATGGATCCGGTTGTTCCTCCTACGATACCAGATACGGTTGTTTACTATGGGACAACCGTATTTCTTGCTACGTCCCTGTGAGCGGCGTCAATGCGAGGAGCCGGCATCCCTACGAGAATGGTGAATTCGACCCTTCAAGCGGCGTCTTTTGACCCTACCAACAGCCTCAATATCCATCATACTAGTGCGCTCTCTAGCAAGAAATAGGTCTACTATAGACAATTCTAGCATATACCTTGGCCCCTAGTCTGATGTCGTGTATTAGTCTGTTCTGGGAGTGTCAAAAATAGTGGCAGGGGAATAGTGCTCAAAATACGACTGAAATCACGGTCGACAGAAAACACTACTACCGTTAGTAGAAATCAACTGATACAATACCGGTATCACAACAGAAAACACTGCTAGAAATCAAGTAGTAGAAACCACTTCTACTACGACGTTATCGTCATGCCGTTATCAGAGCAGAAAACACTACTACTAGAAGTCGTGTACCAATTCTACGGCATATTTTGGAAATTACTATATGTAACTACCCCTCCTCCCTTTTGGCGCGCCTCGAATTTTTCTTTAGATAGGGGATGAGTCTTGCCAACCAAATCGACTCCTCGTAGTATTGGGGGGAGTTTTCTTTAGGATGCTTCCTTTTTACGAGGGCCGGGGGCCCTCGTAAAAAGGAAGCATCCTAAAGAAAACTCCCCCCAATACTACGAGGAGGAGAGCAAGGAGGAGGGGTAGTTATGTATGTAATACCATGGTCGTAAGGGAGAGCACAAAGGGAAGGAGGGGGGGGAGCTTGCTAGCGAGCGTCGGTTGCTTGTAGTTGCTGCTGTTGGGGGGGGGGGGGCTTCTTGTTGCTAGCGTTGCTCTTTGTTACTGCAGTTTTGCGGGGGGACAAGGATAAACCTGCTCTCCCCACAGTGCACCGTGTTGTATGTGTGAAAAAATACTTTAGTACCGGTTTTGGTACTAAAGTAATATTTCCGACTCCGTGTTGAGCAACTCAAAAGTATTTTTAGAAGATTTTCACACACAACTTCGTGTGTTGAGCAAGTAAGTATTTGCTCAACACACGAAGTTGTGTGTGAAAATCTTCTACAAATACTTTAGTACCACTACAAAGAGGGTACTAACTCACGGGATTAAGTAGCAGCACTACAAGATTGATTAATTCCTGCTTGACACGACTTGTGTAGAATCTAGTAGAATCCGTACTAGATCCTGGATTTAAAAAGCTTTTTTTGGGTTTTCCCCGTACAGTAGGATCTAGTAGAATCCCTACTACATCCTGGATCGTTCTTACCAGTCAAAAGTATTTTTAAGCCTTTTTATCATAAGCAACTTAGTATTTTTAAGCGTTTGTCACATACTACCAACTCCGGGTGTTGAGCAACAATATATATGGCAAAGAGGGAACTAACGCGGGATTTGGCTTATTTGATTCCTTGACACCTCCTGTGTAGGATCTAGTAGAATCTCTACTAGAACCTTGATTAACTCACGGGATTAGCAACAACAGCGGCAGCGACTTCATTTGATTGCTTCTCACTGTGTAGAATCAAGTAGAATCCCTACTACAGCCTTGATTTATTGCTGTTTTCCCCCCGGTTGAAATTCATTATTTCAAAATCAATCACTTTGCAAAAGCAATTTGCAAAAGCAAATCCCCCCCCCCCCCCCTGCTCCCCCGACCATGGGAATAGACCCTTTTTGCTGCTTCCTAGTATCCTACTATTACAACAACAAGCAACCCATTCTATCACACTGTAAGTCATTGCCGGTCCTTTGTTTGCTTGGGGGGTGGGGGGGGGGGGGGGGGAGGGGGGGGGGGGGGGACGGTGTTTTGATTTGATTTGTCGTCGTCGTCGTCGTCATCGTTGTTGTCTTTTTATTCATTCCTATCACTCACAGGGCTTCTTCTTCTTTTTGCTTGTTTGACCATGGGAATAGCAACAACAAGCACTGTAAGTGACTGTCGATTCTTTGTTTGCTGGGGGTTGCTTTGGGGGGAAGATGGTGTTTCCATTTGATTTGATTTGGCGTAGTCGTCGCCGTCGTCGTCGTCGTCCGTCACACAAACGAGATTCGGGGTTCTTTCGGAATCACGCGCATATTTGGGTCGAACTCCACTGGTCCCCCTTTGTAATTTCACCCTATTTATTGAAATTAATGTCAAACTCATAATATTTTTATGCACATTACATTTTCCTACCCCACTGGCATCTGTTTCCGAAGTAGTGGCATGTTACTGAATTTTATGCCTGAAACAAACAGTGCATGGTCGCAATTTTTCAATCTCAATCGTTTCCTCATTTCTATTGTTATTACTGGCTATCGTACTAACGATGGTGACGACACCTAAATATCAGGTTTATTGTGTACGTTGCTACCGGGACTCTCCTCTGATCACTATAGGTAGGGGAAAGAAGAAGGTTACCAAGAAGCAGAAACCCCCCTTGTTTACAGCGCGACTAAGAAAGAAAACAGGAGTAATTGTTTCTCCCGGTCTTCGGGACCATATTTTGAATGACGCATCATGCTATTCTTATTTCAAGCAATCTTCGGGGCTAGTAGATTTTGCATCTTGCATATTCATTAGAAAATCGAAGAAGCTTGAGGATGCTACTCAACAATTAGGTCTAACGAACACCCGTAATGGTCCACAGAGTAGTGACGGCGCATTGCCAGAGGTGCTTGACAATCAAGTTATGTACGACCCTTCTGTCGAACCGATTGGGCGTGCCTTGATTGGTCAGGAATTAACAAACATAGAGGATGACGATGATTCTGTTTCCGATGACAATTTTTTCTTTCCTAATGATGACGATGAGGAAGAAGGAAGTGAGAGCATAGAGGCCCCCCACTCTTTGAGTGTCAATGATGACAAAGAAGACAACAACATTGATGTTGACGATTCCCATTGTGATTCAAACACGACAATTACAACACCCAATGTAGGAAGAAACATATCTGACGAACTGAAGGTCAAGATCAAGTTAATGAAAATCATGCGGAATCATAGCATACCATTAGTTGCAGAGAAGGAATTGTATGAATGGGCTATAGAATCGGAGCAGCTTAATTTATTTTCGTGGACTAAAGGCAATCTCATAAAGACCAGGGCAAGTGTCATGAAGGAGATTTCTGCAACTGTGCCTGAAATAAAAGGTGATGGGTTTGAACCTCATCTTATTGACTGGTGTTCTAAGAAATCACAGAGTGCTGACGTTTCCAGTCGCAAACAAATCTATGTCCGGTCGTTCCAAAAAGCACTTCATTCCCTATTAACGAACGTGACTTTGGTGAATGAAGACAATCTGTCATTCCCCCATGCTGAAGACCCAACCTTACCAGTCCGTTATCCAGAACTTCAAGGCAATATTGATATTGACGAACTCCATCATGGTGAATGGTGGATCAACACTTGGGAGAAGAGATGCAAATCTGGATCGAATGAAATTCTGGTTCCTATCATTCTCTACATGGATGGAATTGCAATTGACAATAGTGGTCAAACCACTCTTACCCCACTGAACATGACTCTTGGCATATTCAACACCCTAACTCGAAACTCCCGGCCGGATGCCTGGGAGGCTATATATTTTCATCCAACGGGTTCACGTGATAAAGGTGCCGAATCAATTGACAATGTGAATAATCTTCACTCTGGCCTTCGTTTGGCTCTTTCTTCTTTGAAAGATGCCTGCAACCAAACGGATGGTATTGAATGGTCTAATTTGCCGTGGAACAAGAAGAAATGGTCGGTTCGAATGAAATTTGCGGTTGCTTATTTCATAGGTGATACTCCCCAGCACGACCAACTTTGTGGACATTATCAAACATCGAACTCAAAGATGATCTGTAGGCATTGCAATTGTCCCAGAGCACTTGGTATTAATGCTCGTGTGAATGTTTTGAAGGTTCCCGTTTCACTTAAAAGTGGTAACATGCAAGTGTCTAAGCACCAAAATGGGGATGAGTACAAATCCATTCGGCTCTGGAATATATCTGATTTTACTGCTCCAATGGTTGACAAAGGAGTGAATGTTGAACAGTATTTCAAAAACATCTCTCACCACAGTGTACATAACAGCAACGCTTTTTATGACCTTGATTTTGGAGAAAACCCACATAATATTCATCTAGCGTCGCCGGGAGAGAGACTCCATATGCACCAACTTGGTTGTGCAAAGCGTGCAGCAGAGACGTTCCGCGAGGACTTTTTAGGCAATAACCAGCGGCTTCTTGGTGAGATGGAAAGGTTAGCCAGTTACTACGGTGGTGCTGTTCAGAGGCAATCCGATCGTGACTTCCCACGAACCAATTTTTCAGAATCAATACATACAGCGAAGAAGGAGGGTAACCAGTACATTGGAATGCTTTATATTCAGATGCTGTCACTTCTGTCTGCTGGAGGTCGTCAATTGTTGTTGTCTCGAAAGACGCCATCCAATCTTGAGAACAAGAGCAGAAAGTGTGAAGAGGAAATTGACCGACGTATTTA
This sequence comes from Pseudo-nitzschia multiseries, assembly GCA_037355745.1. Lineage (NCBI taxonomy): Eukaryota > Bacillariophyta > Bacillariophyceae > Bacillariales > Bacillariaceae > Pseudo-nitzschia > Pseudo-nitzschia multiseries. The sequence continues at coordinate 4,424,868 of CM074785.1, read as the reverse complement.
CGCCATTGAGTTGTTGTTGGGTATGGAAGAGTTCCTAAAATACGCCGGAACGTTTGACGAGGTTTTCAAACAAGACAAGAAAGGTGTTTTGAATCTTGACAAAATGGTTGTTCTTTTCATCAACTGTATAAATAACAATCTGCAACGAAGTAAGGGAGAGGGTAACAATCTGGTGAAGAATCACATGTATTTTCATTTATCACAGTACATGAGATTATTTGGTCCTCCAACTGGATGGGACTCTGCTGCGAGTGAGAGCAATCATAAAACTGAAGTGAAGGCTCCTGCTAAGAGAACTCAACAAAACAAGTCCACACTAATCAAGCAAACTTGCAACCGAGTGATGGAGTATCGAACTATTGATCGGCTTGACCGTGAATTTGATTTGTTCGAACATAGACCCATAACCGGACCAAATCATCCTAAGGAGGGTGGTTGGTCAGCTGGGTCTTCATTTTGGATTGGTGTGATGAATGGTCTCCCTTACATGAAGTGGGATGAAAAAAAAAACGCAAGTGTACCCTGGTTTCCATCGGATGTTCTCAAATTTTGTTGCGACGTGGTCCTTCCAGCTGTGGGCACCAGCATGCTTTTTGGAACCACGGAGCACAAGAGGTATGACAAATATCGTGAGATGAAATTACTATTTCGTGCCCATCCATCGTTTAAGTCTGATTCTGGACAATTGTCCAATGTATGGTATGACTGGGCTAATTTTCAACTTGACCTCCTTGATGGGCGTGGACTGCAAGTTTATCCATGTCAGATTCTGTGCCTGCTTTACCTCGAAGGTCCTTTCCCCGTGGGTAGCTCCGTTAGTGGTTTCGAATTAGTGCACGATGGTTATTATGCCGTCGCTCGTTGCTTTGTTTCTGCAGACCCCATACCGAGCAAGAGGGATAAAGGAAAAAAACACCATCATGCGTTGGTAAAGCAAGGTGAGTTGCGAAACAAATTGTATTTGTTCGACTGCAACGCCATTGAGTCCGAAGCTGCCGTTGTTAGAAACCATGGTAGTCTTGACCAATATTTTGTGCTGGGAAATCGTGAGCTATGGTTGTTTAATTTCCGTGAGACAATGGCTGCATTGGAAAAGAAGAATTTAGAATCAATAGTACGAGATGGTGAAGACAGCACATGACTTGAACGAAGAAGTTTATTATCAGTGATATTTGTACTTAAATTGATTTACGTATTATTCATTATTCCACTATTCTACAACGCCGTTGCAGAATTTTTTGTTTTTGTTTTGGAGGAGTACTTGTAAATTGTTCTTTGTAAAGTTGTGTATTTATGGTTTTTGATGTACTCCCCTTTTCATGTGTATTTTGCGTTTTTCCAATTTCTGCAATGGCGTTGCACGGAATGGCCTTTTTCCGTATTTTCAAGGGTACAGTCATACAATTCAAGTTTTCTTCAAAATGGTGCAATTGCGTTTCAAAATATCAGCAGGAAGCCAGCAGCAAGCAGCGGTGTTTCCAGCAGCGTTATGGACCAGCAGGAAGCCAGCAGGAAGCCAGCAGTGAGCTGAAGTAGCAGGAAGCCAGCAGTGACCAGTGGCGATAGGGTCTAGCGAGAGCAACAATAACAGCGAATAGCGAGAGCAACAGCAACAGCGAATAGCGAGAGCAACAGCAACAGCGACTAGCGGAGTGGCGTTTTGGAGGAGCAGCAGGAAGCCAGCAGCAAGCATCGGCATTTGGAGCAGAGAAGCAGGAAGCGAGCAGCAGACGGTGTTTTGAGTGGCTCTGCGGGTGGATTGCTGTTGTTGATTTGTTGCCGTTGATTCATCCTGTGGCTTCGTTTTGATCGTTGTTGCTGTTGCATATCTATAACACTATATAATAATTGAACAAAATGGGTGAGTATCTATTGATGTAGTACTAGTAGAGTAAATAATAACAACAGAATGATATAATCTACATGCCACTAACCTACACTGTTGGCGTTCAATCAATTCGATGCTGACAATTTGTTGTTCCGATCCGTTGTTCCACCTCAATGAAAGATTCGCCATACCTCTAGTATTGTTCCGATTTGTGTTCCGGTCGGATGTTGCAGCCTCCAAGGAAGACGGCGACACACCTCTAGCGACACCAGGAAAGATTTGCCACACCTCCTCAATCCGTTGTTACGATCCCTCCCTATGAAAATAAGAAAAAAAAATAGAAATGAGGAAATACAGCATCATCAGCAATGCAACAGGCGAGCACCAATGTCTATCTATCTCACGTTGTTGCCTTCCACTCGGCGTTGCCTTTGATTCGAATTGTTGGTGCCGATTCCGATATGTTGTTGCCATTACGTTGTTGCCAATACGTTGTTCAGACAATCGTGCCGTTGATTTGAAGAAATCTTACTCCTATGTAACGAAAAACTGGATCTTGTTCCTGATGATATAGATATGCAAGGGATGCAGATTTTGTGCTTTCAAGACGTCTATGTTTGGGTCGCGAATCCGAACAAGAATATCTTTCCAGCAACTAATCACTCGTCCGATGCACTCTATTGTCTTGCAGTACAAGGCAGTTACTTCGCACTAAAATATCTCAAGCCTGAATCAGCCGGCCTAATGCTATTACTAGCACTTCGGAGGGATTCTACGTGCTCAGACGGAGTGCCAATCGTACAAGTACGGTAAAGCAACTCTGCTTTTGATAAGTCGGGGTAAGAAGATTATGAAGGGAAGAGAAAATCACACTGTAAAATTAATCACACTGTGTGTGTGTGTGTGTGTGTGAGTTTTTTATCTTTCGTGAAGTATTCTTTTGCAAAGTAGATTTCTACACGATTTTTGTACTGTTTGAAAAAAAATTCTTTCGTGACACCTTGACACCCTGACACCTTGACACCCTGCTTCATACATACTTCGAATTTTTTTCTTTCTTGGGTACCGTACTTACTTCGAATTTTTTTCTTTCTTCGTACTTCGAATTTTTTTCTTTCTTCGTACGTACTTCGAATTTTTTTCTTTCTTCGTACGTACCGTACTTCGATTTTTTTTCTTTTTCTTCGTACATACTTAGGGTTAGAGTTAGACTTAGGGTTAGGGTTAGGGCTTCGAATTTTTTTCTTCATATGTACTTAAGTAGAACATATTGGGTAATGACTAAAATTATTCTAAAATTCATACTGACTAAGGTATCAGCCTGTTTCTTGTCCAGTTTGTTTCATAGTCTACCCCATCCATAGTATGAACAATATTCATCCTGAAATTGCAGTCAATGGCACACATTTGCACTCAAAACTACCTAGGACTCACTATTTTGGTACATGCATGTCCAGGGACAAACATTATTCTAAAATTCATACTGACTAAAGTATCAGCCTGTTTCTTGTCCAGTTTGTTTCATAGTCTACCCCATCCATACTATGAGCAATATTCATCCTGAAATTGCAGTCAATGTCACACATTTGCACTCAAAACTGACTAGGAATCACTATTTTGGTACATGCATGTCCAGGGACAAAAATTATTCTAAAATTCATACTGACTAAAGTATCAGCCTGTTTCTTGTCCGGTTTGTTTCATAGTCTACCCCATTCATAGTATGAACACTATTCATCCTGAAATTGCAGTCAATGGCACACATTTGCACTCAAAACTGACTAGGAATCACTATTTTGGTACATGCATGTCCAGGGACAAAAATTATTCTAAAATTCATACTGACTAAAGTATCAGCCTGTTTCTTGTCCGGTTTGTTTCATAGTCTACCCCATTCATAGTATGAACACTATTCATCCTGAAATTGCAGTCAATGCCACACATTTGCACTCAAAACTGAGTAGGACTCACTATTTTGGTACATGCATGTCCAGGGACAAACATTATTCTAAAATTCATACTGACTAAAGTATCAGCCTGAGACTTGTCCAGTTTGTTTCGCAGTGTACCCCATCCATAGTATGAACAATATTCATCCTGAAATTGCAGTCAATGCCACACATTTGCACTCAAAACTGAGTAGGAATTACTATTTTGGTACATGCATGTCCAGGGACAAACATTATTCTAAAATTCATACTGACTAAAGTATCAGCCTGTTTCTTGTCCAGTTTGTTTCATAGTCTACCTCATCCATAGTATGAGCAATATTCATCCTGAAATTGCAGTCAATGCCACACATTTGCACTCAAAACTGACTAGGAATCACTATTTTGGTACATGCATGTCCAGGGGGGACTAAAATTATTCTAAAATTCATACTGACTAAAGTATCAGCCTGTTTCTTGTCCAGTTTGTTTCATAGTCTACCCCATTCATAGTATGAGCAATATTCATCCTGAAATTGCAGTCAATGGCACACATTTGCACTCAAAACTGACTAGGAATCACTATTTTGGTACATGCATGTCCAGGGACAAACATTATTCTAAAATTCATACTGACTAAAGTATCAGCCTGAGACTCGTCCAGTTTGTTTCGCAGTGTACCCCATCCATAGTATGAACAATATTCATCCTGAAATTGCAGTCAATGGCACACATTTGCACTCAAAACTACCTAGGACTCACTATTTTGGTACATGCATGTCCAGGGACAAACATTATTCTAAAATTCATACTGACTAAAGTATCAGCCTGTTTCTTGTCCAGTTTGTTTCATAGTCTACCCCATCCATAGTATGAGCAATATTCATCCTGAAATTGCAGTCAATGTCACACATTTGCACTCAAAACTGAGTAGGAATCACTATTTTGGTACATGCATGTCCAGGGACAAAAATTATTCTAAAATTCATACTGACTAAAGTATCAGCCTGTTTCTTGTCCAGTTTGTTTCATAGTCTACCCCATCCATAGTATGAGCAATATTCATCCTGAAATTGCAGTCAATGTCACACATTTGCACTCAAAACTGAGTAGGACTCACTATTTTGGTACATGCATGTCCAGGGACAAAAATTATTCTAAAATTCATACTGACTAAAGTATCAGCCTGTTTCTTGTCCAGTTTGTTTCATAGTCTACCCCATTCATAGTATGAACACTATTCATCCTGAAATTGCAGTCAATGCCACACATTTGCACTCAAAACTGAGTAGGACTCACTATTTTGGTACATGCATGTCCAGGGACAAAAATTATTCTAAAATTCATACTGACTAAAGTATCAGCCTGAGACTTGTCAATGTTGTTTCATAGTCTCCCCAATCCATAGTATGAACACCATTCATCCTGAAATTGCAGTCAATGCCACACATTTGCACTCAAAAAGTAACTGAGAAACACTATTTTGGTTACTTGTTCATACAAAAATCAAAAAATAATGACCAAAAATTACGGAGACTACCCTTTGTACACCACATCTCTACGGAGGAATCGATCCACTGGACACGTTAATATATATATCAAGAACCAATCATATCCTGACGAGGAAAGTTACACTACTTAAAGTTAGTCTGTTTTTGATGGACTAGTACAAAAAGACGTCGCTACATTCGAAAAATGTACTCCATAGAAAATAACAAAACAACAAAAAGGGCTTTTCCTGCAACACCGTTGCAGAAAATGAAAAGATAATAGGTACGATAATCAATTTTTGGGCTACGTACGATTACCCTCAGTGGAACCTACGGATTGTGGTCCGCGCCAAAATTTTCAGGACACTACATTGCAGAATATCACGGCACGCGCAAACAAAAGATAGGCAGGCGCCAGTAAAACAACACTCACAGGTAGTACAATTAATAGTAATACAGCACTTCCCGGGAGGCAGTAAATCAAGCACTTACAGCGCGTACAGTATGAATGAAAAAAACATGCCAAACGCTTCCTTCAAACAACATTATTATCATAAAAATAGCGCGCCAAATCAATCAAAGGAAAAAACGGTAAGTTGAGGTGCACGATTTAACAAAAAAATAATGGTAGAACTGAGTAGTTGCAGTCCGGTGACAGGTAAAACCATTGTTACCAATAACACAAACAGCCCGCACAGCAGTGTATCGGGAAGTGACCAAACAAACACAAACGATAGCCAAACATATAGAACCACCAACAGTAGCAACAGAAATATTCTACAGACAACAAAAGAATCCGATAACAATAACTTGGAAAACAACATTGTCAAACACGTCAAAGAAACAGCGTTCAGGAAATTTAAATTCCCGCCAGAGAATACATTTGTGAAGGCAACGATATTCAACATTGCAAAACTAACGAATAACAATGAAATACCAAATACGATCGGTATAAAGGAACAAAAGTGGAGTGGAATTTATTGCCGAGCAGTCACTACGTGTAGACACAATGCTCAAACTCTTGCCAGGAAAAACTACAAAGGTAAGCAACCAACAATAAAATGATTGCCGGCATGCACTCTTTCATAATCCTTTCTAACATTTTGGTCATATTAACACTGACATGTAGACGATAAAAGGAACAACCAGATACCAGATAGTTTCCCAGGAACGGTTCTAATCACGGACACCCAAGACGTGAACTCAGAAAATAGGTACCAATTGCACGAAGACTATCGGCGGAAAAATTCACCAGAATTCAAATACTTCATGAAAAGAATTCTTGGAGCGGTGTCACCAAAACAGACAGACTTCAAAAGAAAATCAGTCAGAATGACAGTCAGTAACATTTTCACCCCAAGCGATGAAGCTTTTGCATTGCTTTTCCTTTACAACGACTATGACTCGTGGCTAAACACAACAAAGGGCACGAGGTTGAGAAAAAAATTCACTGACGGTAAGTCAGGAAATAAGGAGGGATGGAGTAACGAGGGACAAGATCTTTACGAATACCTAGTAAGCGAATTAGAAGAACGAAGGGAGGAACAACAGTCGAAAGAATTAGAGACGGAACTACTTAAAATGTACCAAAAACAAAATGGCAATCATAAACAACAAGATAAGGAGGAGAATGAAGAAAGTAAAAAGGGAAAAAGACGGAAGAGAAAACGTAGCTTGCTTCAGATTCTTGGCGAGGATACCGAGGAATACAAATTATACCTCGAATACATGAAAAATGAACCAGAGTAATTGGTGATAACAACATCATGAGAGTAGCACGGCTAGTTCATTATTATTTTATGGTTTGCACAATATTGTTCCGGGTCTTCTGTTCGAATATAATACAATAAACGAGGTATTTGCAAAAGCTGATAAAATACTTTCATATTCGATACAAAATATGTTTGTTGTATTTCGGTATTTGATATGCGTAGCGTGAATATTGTGAAATGTCAGAGATTATTGCAAATGCAGATAAAATACTTTCTAATGAGTACAAAAATATGGTTGTTGGCTTTTGATATTCGATAAATGTAGTGTGGGTATTGTGAAAGCAACATAACAGAATACATTGCTGGTTATCAAGAAGCTCGTATATTTGTTAAGAAATTTGTATCAACGCTACAACAATATCAGTGTACATAGAGGATATTATTACAAAACATGACGAGTTTCGTGTGGAAAAAACAAAAATTGAATGGTGAATAAATATTATCGGGGTAAGCATGAAACAAAATTGTAGAATAGAAAGATTCTGAAGCAAGCATGGTACGAGGGCTGAAAAAAACGGTGGCGAAAATAGACCTACTTCAAATTGTTGCGTGCAAAAATAGGTAGAGAATTATTTATTGTGCGCGCAACAAAATGTTTCGGAATTGTTAAAAACATCGCAGGAATATGACGAAAGCATGAGCATCGTTTATGTGACGTCGTCGTCAACAGTTATTTGTTTATTCCTATCTCACGACACTCTTCTTCTTTTTGTTTTTGACCATGGGAATACTTCCTTTCCTACTATTACACCAACAAGAACCCATTCTATCACACTGTAAGTCATTGCAGGTTGTTTGTTTGCTTGGAGGGGGGCAGACCGGGCTGTTCTGTTTCATTTGGTTGTCATCGTTGTCGTTGTCATCATTTGTTTATTCATACCACTCACAATGACTCTTCTTCTTTTTTGCTTTTGACCATGGGAATCACTCCTTTTCAGCAAGTACACCATGGTTTGAACTATTCCATCCTGAAAGAGCAAGGCTGATCCACCAGCTCCTTCTTGGACTCGGTGTACTAATGCTCCAGCTCAAAATCTTCGGACTCGGTCACCTGCCGACGAAACAGCAACAACCACCCTACGACAATCTGTAGCAGCCAGGAAGTCTACATTGAAAGCCTAGGTTAACCATATTATGCCCTTGCTGTGTGGGTTACTTTTTCTACCCCAGTTGCTCCTTCAATCCCGGCGCCGGCTGTTTATTTGGCGCCTGCCGTATCCACGGCATCTGAGCTACAAGCACTGCGCTGATCTGATCTACGGGGCTGGTGTATCCACGGCATCCATCGGTCTAGGGGACTGGTGTATCCACTGCGTCCAAACTGTCCGAACTGCAACAAGGGCTGCTTCATTTACAACAGGAAGCCCATATTTCTCCTCTCCCCTACAAGCGGCATCAGCAATATGAGTGAGGAGGAGCCGCATCCCTACAAGAATGGGGAATTCGACCCTACAAACGGCGTCTTTTGGCCCCAACAGCCTCAATTTTCATCATGACTTGCTCTCTAGCAAGAAATAGGTGGTCTACAGACTAATTCTAGAGCTTTTTCTTTGGGAATATACTACCCTGGTCTCTAGTCTAATGTGGGAGTATCAAAAAGAGTGCTAGGTGAAGAGTGCTCAGAATACGACTGGAAATCACGACCGAAATTTCTACTAGTACCGTCTCGTACGGTAGCTACAGAGGCACCGAGTAACACTACTACTAGAAAATCACGTACCACTTCTACTCATATTCTTAATTATGTACCACTCATACGGAGTATTTCGGAATTGCCAAAGTATCAATCCATTATCAGAGCAGAAAACACTACTAGAAATCGGAAATTACTTTAGTACCGTACCATGCCATTGTCAGAGCAGAAAACACTACTAGAAATCGTGTAGCAATTCTACGGCATATTTTGGAAATTACTAAAGTACCACCGAAGTTACCAAAGTACCATCCCCTCCTTTGCACGTTTTTCGCGCCCATTGAGTCTGTTTTAACCCCGTGAGTCCCTTTTATTTTTTCTTACTTAGGCATCGATTTTGCGAGTGCACGCGCTCTCCCGTACGAGCCATGGTGTTACTATTGGGTGATTCCCGAAATACTTTTATGTACTACATAAACACGAAATTTTCTACTTAACCAGTCTTAATGTTACAAATCATAGTCGACGTGTGCTCACGTCGACTATGATTTGTAACCGTTACACTTTTTATACCGGAATTCGTGACTGAATCCACATGTTCTTTCGCGCCTTGTTAATTTCCTTTTGAAACTGGCTGTTGAGCTGATTCTTCCAAAGGCAAAGAAGAGCAACACGATCTGTAGCTGCGGGCCGGTTGAGGTGCCGGTCCGTTGTAATCTAATGTTTCTCTGATATCCACTACGATTGAAGGCTCGCCATTCAATCAGATCTATTCTGACTACCGGTGGGCTCAGTCAGTTAGATCTTAGGCTTGTAGTTCTACAGTAGGACGCAAGAACGTCCGATGCAAGGTTTAAGGTTGAATAATCAAATAATCTAAAAGAATGCGCTTTAGCTTGCTGGGGAGCAAGATAGCACTTTAAAGCGTGCTGCCGCTAATACAGCACGATGAAATTACGAGTATTTGTATGGTAAATTACCGTGTTGTTGGAAATACAACATGGTATACCATGTAATTCGTGTTGCCGCTAATACAACACGTATTTTGTGCAGCAGAAACAAGTTCGTGAACACAAGGATCGAACCTCTGCTGTCTTTTCTTGAAAACAAAACACTTAATGAGATTGCTAGCATATGCTAGTTTCTGCGTGTGTTCTCTCTTTGATCTTTAAGTATCGAATAGTTCGATCGTACGAGTGACGATCATTTGGCTCGCAAGATTGAGCCATTTGGTCAATAATGAGACACTTGGCTCACAAGATCGAGCCATTTGGTCAAAAAATGAGACACTTAGCTCACCAAATTGAGCCATTTGGTCCATGATGATAAACATCATGATTCGCGTGCAACCAATCTGTACATGTGGAAGTAAGGAATGAGATACCATTGTACCATTGTCACATACTGATATGCCGAGCATGAAAGGAATTTAATAGCCTACTTGTATACTTCCACATGTTTCGTGTGCCTTTCAAAGAATTCCACATATATTCCAAAATGAGAGAAAATGAGATTCCACATTCCAAAATGAGATTTATGCACTTTCTCGCCAAAAAAAGTATGTACAAAATTTTCATTCCCGAAATACTAAAAACAGAAGTTTATGTACGTTACAAAAAAGTATTTCGGGAATCACCCATTATCATGCCATTGTCAGAGCAGAAAACACTACTAGAAATCGTGTACCAATTCTACGGCATATTTTGGAAATTACTGAAGTACTCCAGACAAATTTCCCGCCGTTGAGTCCCTTTTTATTACTTCTGTATTTTACTTAGGCACCCATCGGATCAAGTGCACGTGCTGTCCCGTGCGAGCCATGGTATTACTATAATAATATCCTTCGAGTGGTGGGAAATAGCCTGAGTTTCAAGGCCATTTTCACTTCTTTATCGAAGATGACATTATGAAATTGATTATTGAAATCATGAAAATCAATACCGGGTCGGAACGAGCCTCAATTATTCCGTATATCACGATCAAGCAAAACGCTGATTGAATGAACTACTTAATCTCAACGGCCAGCCTTTGACAACTATACCCTTACATTACAAACATTCAGTGTTTTGCATTTGGAAGTATCTAGACATTAAAATAATGAGCAGCATAAGTCTCTTGACGATCACTTTGCCACATAATTATACGGTATGTCACGGTAAACGTAATCTTACTATCCCTCAAATGAATGCGCAGCAGCTCCCTATTCAAGCATGGTAACGTACCGTACGGTAGAAACGGTATTCATACGATACTAGACACGTTATTTCATTATAGGGATCTATCTCGCTAGTTGTTTCTCTCTGGAATATTGCCTTTCGTGTTCTTGCTCACAATACCGGTACGGTACGAGTAGGACAGTAATCTGAATCGGTATAGTATCGACTGAATTCACATAACTGAATAATACTCGTAGTCAAATCAATGCAAAAGGTACAGAGTAAATCTAGAAATCACGCGGTTAAGGACATACAGACGGACTAAATCAGTCACTCGTGATAGCCGCCAAAAACAAATAATTGTTTATACGATTCATCTCAACGCATATACGACCCGTAAAGAGGGACCGACAGAGGTGCAGTTCGGTCCGGGTAGAACTTAATCATTATGCTCACAATTTTAGAATCTAATCAATATTACTGCAATCTTCCTACTGTAATCTAACGACACGGAGTAGGAATCAGAGTTTATCAGACCCAAAGCTCTAACCACATAAGGAGTGTCCACACGACAATGGACGAAGAGAGAAAGATTACCGACTGATCACCGGCTAATCAAAGACCCCTGAAGGCTATGTCCATGTTTGAGCACTTAGACGGGTAATGGCACTAGTGCAGCCGGGCATGAGCTAATACCTCTTGCTTCCCTCAAACGACATAATGGCCATAGGGGAACAAACAAATGCCATCAGTACAACACCTCGAACTCCGGGGGGGGCCAGAACAACCGCAGTCTCTACATTCAAACGTAAACGTGTCCCAATTCAAACAATGGAAGAGACCCACATGGGGTCTCGAAATGACACGATAAAGACGAGTAAGAAGACCCCAACAACAACAACAACAACAACAGTAACACCAACAGTTAGGAGCTTAAAGCTCACAGATAGCAGTAGGTGCGAGTACAGTTAGGAGGGATAGATTCCTCTATACGAGTCAATATGATACTCACATGAGGTGGGACAGCGTACAGACGTGTACACTAAGCTGTTCTGAGCCTACGAACTATACGGAGATGGCAGTTGAATTATTCTACAATAATTTCAACTCCCGCTGAATAGGGGGACCCGATGGACTTGTAACCGTAAAATAACGGGAAAACAAATCAACGGTCCCAATCCCTGTGAAAATAATTCAACGGCCCCAGAATCCCACGGGAACATGCAGCGGGCCGGATCTAACGGTCAATATATTCCCGCACGAGTAAACTCAACGGCCATGATTCGAAACCGGAACCCGAACAGTTTGCTTAAGTAAGGGGCAACGGGGTGATTTTCATTCGGAATAGAAACGTTTGCAAATTCCACAGGGAGAAATATCCACTACTAGCGATATCGCGAGGGAAGTGATTGCGTGTGAAATACAGAATTCCCTCAGAAAATCATTTATATATCACTTACAGATCAAGTAAACAGCTATTCCGGACCAAATACCAACCATGGTGAGAGGAAGAACAGCCCGACAGAACCAACGCAACGACAATGCGGCCGCTAATCCAGCGGCTGCAGCAGCCAACGCAGTAGCTGGTGAACCTGCTAACAATGGACCAGCCATTCCTGCCAATCTTGGCTTTACGGCAGCGCAAATGGAATTCATTAGGACCATGATGGAAACCAACCGGGCCCCGTCGCTCACACAAGAGGTCCAAGACGCAATCGAACGCGCTAATCAACTTGAGGGAATCCCTGGGTACGCAGGGGAAAGGACTCTAACCCCAACAGAGGTAGTCTTCAGAGAAATCTTGGAATCCTTTGGGTTGAACCGGATCACCGCAGATGAGCTCTTCCGGACCGGCCACAGCAGTACCGACTCCCTGCGGGACATGGATGACTCTGCTATCAAATCCCTGGTGAATGGTGTCAACAAGACCAAACACAACTACTGCCCGGACCCAAAGCAAGTGTATGTGGGGAGGGTTTTTGGGGATCGACTCAAGTTGTTTGTGGCGTGGATTGATTTTCAGCCCCTCATTGGAGCCACAGCTACCCCAGTTGACTGGGTAGCTGATCCGGATGCTGAATCCAAGACTCGGGAGCGCCTCAAGTCTCTCAAGGAGGATGACAGCAACACGGCGGCCGGGGACCTGACTCTCCCAGAACCACTCACTGCAATGTCGAAATTCAAGGAATTCGATGAACGGTTTAGGGAGTATCTTAGACACAAAAGGGGTGTCACCAAAACATCTCTACTATACACAATTCGAAAGGAATCGATGGTCGGTGATGCTGAGAGGGGGGGGACCGTTGGGTCTGCTCCAACAGATACATATGCCAACTGGAACGAATATTCTATACGTTGCACCGTTCACTCAGGGTCCCACTGGACAAAAGACAACAATACACTATGGGGAATCCTCTTCAAATTGGTGGGAGCGGGTCCCGGTTGGTCCTACATCCAAGGACTTGGATCGGACGGGGATGGGAGGAAGGCATATTTCACCCTCTATTCTCAGGCATATGAATCAACGAACGTAAGACTTCTCATAGAAGAAAAGAGGGCCTTCCTACAGAGCTCCACCTACTCCGGGGACACCAAGAACTACAGCTTTGACAAGCACAAGAGGCGTTGGTACGATGCAAAGGAGTTCCTATTGCGACATAAGGCCTTCCCACCAGAAGATCAGTTTGTTACTGACTTCTGTCACTCTATCTCCGATCCAAGACTCGAGATGGCGGTGCAATTGGTCCTAAATGAAGCAGGCGGCATGTATGACAGCTTTGACAAGGCTTCCGCCCATTTCACTCAAACGCTTGGTATCAAGAAGTTACAAACCAGCCGCAAAGGCAACCGCAGAAATATCTCCTCTTTCAAAGGAAAAGGCGGCAACAAACGCAACAACGATAGCAACTCCTCCTCCAACAAGAGACACGGCAACGGCAACAAGAAACAGAAAACTTCAGGGACCTACGACGGACCTCTGGAGGGAAAGATCTACCCAAAGGAAATCTGGGTCACTATGTCCGCTGCTCAGAAGAACCAAGTCCGGTCTCTACGCCCAGCTCTTAACTCCAATTCAAAGTCCCCACAGGTTTCTCTTGTCGAAGCCAAAGGGGACAACACAGCAAAAGGGTCGGCTGGCGATCAGTTCGGTAGTCATACTCACAAGAAAAAGAATCAAGACTGATTTGCCGGCCGGGGCCTGTCGATTGTATCCCGGGTAGGCCGGCCGATAGTCCATATCAAGAGTTTTGGCACACCGTCTCAAGGTAACGGTCGATGCGAGTTGGACAGCCACGCTGATACAACAGCCGCGGGATCAAATATGGTATTACTGGATTCATTGGATTCTATCTTGACATATGTGGATGTTGCACCATTCTCAGATACATACTCACCGCTTAAGAATGTCCCTATTGCCCGTTGCGCCACAGCTTGGACTGACCCAACCGATGGGATTACTTACATCTTGGTCTTTGGGCAGGCTTTGTTTTTTGGCACCAAGTTGCAACACAGCTTGGTATGTCCCAATCAAGTACGGGACTGCAACTTCAACAAGGTTGAGGATACCCCAAGGCGATACGACTCCAATTCTACACACGGGATCACATTTAAATCGGACGACACTGAACTCTTCATCCCTCTCAACGTTGAAGGAGTCATATCCTATTTTGATTCCCGGAAGCCTACAAAGAAGGAACTGGCAAACTGTGAACACATACTGGCTACAGATACCCACACCTGGGACCCCTATTCCTCTCACTTCGCAGAGGAAGAAGAAGCCACCAATGCTTCTTTCCCGCGGGTTGTTGCTACTCTTTCAGGATGCCTGCCGGCTTGTGGGACTCCAGTCACATATTCATCCACGATTCATCCAGAACCACTCGGCACAGGGTACGACACAAACCGGCTGCTTCATTTGGCTTCTGTCTGTACCAATAGAGTTCCTTCCCAACGCACCGGATATACCCCAACGGATGTCTCCACACGATTCATTTCAGCCCTTGCTGGAACCAACGGGGAGGACCAAGCAAATCTACACAATTCAGCAAATTCTACGATTTCTGATGTTTCCACCAAGGCTTCATTATCTGAGGCTGAGCTTGCCATTCAACAGGAAGCCAAGGCACGAACCAAGGAGAGGAAGCTACTAAGGCGGCAACAAGATGTCCTAGACCAAGAAATATCCCTTGACAAGAAGTCTTTCATACGACGGGGACAATGGGGACCTCCAATAAGGATACCCGACAAGGTTGACAGGTATGATGCCAAGGCCATTGCTAAGATGTGGAATATCAGTGAGAAGCGGGCCAAGGCTACTATTGAAGTCACTACCCAAGATGGCATTCGACAACTGTCCCAGCCTATTACAAAGAGACTAAAGACACAGAAGTGGAGGAATAGGAGGATGCTCAAGGGCCGATGGTATGCTGACACTATGAAGTTCAAGGTTCCCAGTATCATTCGAAATGATACAGCAGCCCAGATCTTTGCGAATGGAAAGGGCTATGTGGCCTTCTATCCTGTCAGGGGAGAGGTCCGATGTCATGATGGCTTATCTTGCTTTATAAATGAAGTGGGAATCCCAGAACACCTTGTTACAGATGGGGCAAAGGCCCAGGGGAGTCATGAGACACACAACACCGGTTGGAATAAGCTCCGGTCGGAGTATCGCATTCGACAAACATACATACAGCCTCACTGCTCTTGGCAGAATACAGCTGAACACAGTGCCGGGGACCTAAGAAGGGCAATCCGTTGGATGACTTCTAAGAAGGGCAGTCCCAGGAGGTGTTGGGCCTTCTGTGGAATGTTAGCGGCCGGCCGGATGAACCTCATGGCATCAAGTGATCCTTCCTCAATGGGGAGGACTAACTTCGAACTGGTGCATGGGTATACCCCAGATATCACCCTGTATATGATCCACGACTGGTATGACTTTATTTGGTGGTATGACTTAAATGGGAAAACAAATAGGCTTGGCCGGTGGCTGGGCCCATGTGGAGACACTTTTGGTGGTGGAGATTGTCACTATGTCTTATTTAAGACTGGAAAGGTTCACATAACAAACAGCACCCGGGCTATATCTGAGGAAGAATGGAGACATCCAGATATTCTATCACAGTTGGAAGCACACAACAAAGAGATCAACGCAAAAATAGGTGACGAGGTTAAACCTTCCGATACTTATCTTGAAAACGAACTTGGCGAACCACCTCTGGGCCTATTTGATGGCAAATATGAGGGGGAGGATGAAGTGCTCATGGCAGAAGCTGAGGCTTCTTCCCCGGATGTTGAAGACCTATCTGATAAAGACCTTGATGAGTATCTTGGAACTGAAGTGTTACTCCAGATAGGGGACCAACATATCCGGGGGTTAGTTAAGAGTCGTTGCAGGGATAAGGATGGTGTGCTGATTGGCGAGAAGAACAACAATCCACTCTTAGACACGAGGTCTTACGAGGTCGCCATGCCGGATGGATCTATTGAAATCTATACAGCCAATACACTTTCAGAGAGTATCTATTCTTCCGTTGATGATGAAGGGCGCATGTATTGCCTGATGGATGAGATTATCGATTCTGAGAGGGATTCAGATGCCTTAACTGTCGAACAGGCCACTTATACAACAAAGTCCGGACAAACTAGAACAAAGCCAACAACCAAAGGATGGAGGTTTCTTGTTAGATGGAAGGATGGCACTACATCCTGGGCAAAGTTAAGCGATATGAAGCAGAGCTTCCCGGTTGAAACAGCAATATACGCCCGTGAAGAAGGCGTCATAAATGAGCCAGCGTTTAAGTGGTGGGCTTACAAAGTACTTCGGAAAAAGGACCGGATCTTATCTGGCGCTAAAACCAAATACTGGACCAAGTCTCATAAGTACGGGGTCCGGCTCCCTAAGTCTATTTCAGAAGCAAGAGCCATTGATAGGGAAACAGGGACCGATCATTGGGCTCGGGCTATTGCAAAAGAAATGAGGAACAGCTCTATTGCCTTTGAATTCAATGAGGAAGACAAAATACCAGTGGGGCATACTAAAATAACCATGCACATGGTCTTTGACGTCAAGATCGACTTAACACGGAAGGCCCGGTTAGTTGGAGACGGTCACAAAGTCCCAGAAATCTCCAAGGAATATACTTATTCCAGTGTACCCAGTAGGGACTCAGTTAGATTGTTCTTCCTAGTGGCAGCACTCAACAACCTCGAAGTACTCAGCGCGGATATACAGAACGCTTACTTAACAGCACCCATCAAGGAGAAGTACTTCACAATAGCTACAGAAGCCCAAGGGTTCGCGTCGGAACTATGTGGAAGGCCCTGCAAGATTGTAAGGGCTTTATATGGACTCCCGGTTGCTGGGGCATCTTTTCGGTCACACTTGGCCAGTCACTTAAGGGAACTTGGTTACGAATCTTGCAAAGCAGATCCAGACGTGCATCTCCGATCTGCATTCAAACCAGATGGCTCACCTTACTACGAGTACTGTGTGGCTTATGTCGATGATATCCTTGTATGTGGAATGGACCCAAAGTTCCAGATGGATGCGATAGAAAGGCAGTTCAAGTTGAAGAATGGAACAGTTGAAGAACCTTCTTTCTACTTGGGCGCTGATATAGGAAAGACCTACATAGACGGTAACCCGTACTGGTCCATGGCTTCATCTAAGTATACTGCGAAGGCCATCAAATCAGTTGAAGAAGAACTACTAACTGGAAGATACGCGTTTAAGGTACTACCCAAGACAGCAAGGTCACCATTGAGCTCTGAATATAGGCCTGAGATAGACGCGTCACCAGAACTTGATCCAGAGAAACAAAACTACTATCAAGGTTTAGTTGGGATACTCCGGTGGATATGTGAACTCGGTCGATTGGATATAATTATGCCCGTATCACTTATGTCTCGATATCTCGCGCAAGCCAGGGAAGGTCATCTCAACCAGTTGTTCCATTTGTTTGCATACTTGAAGAATTACAGCAAGTCTAAGTTGGTGTTCGATGCATCTATGCCTGATGTAGATGAGTCAAATTTTCAGTCGTGCGACTGGAGTGAATTCTATCCAGAGGCCAAAGAGCTATTGCCTCCAGATATGCCTGAACCAAAAGGAAAGGCAGTTATTACCACATGTTTTGTGGATGCGGATCATGCGGGTTGCAAGGCTACCAGGAGATCCCATACAGGAGTCATTATCTTTGTTAACAGAGCACCTATTTTGTGGTTCTCCAAGAGGCAAACAACTGTTGAAACATCTACATTTGGCTCGGAAATAGTCGCGCTTAGGATAGCAATCGAGATGGTAGAGGGGCTAAGATATAAGCTACGGATGATGGGCGTACCTATAGAAGGACCTACCAATATCTACTGTGACAATGAGTCAGTCGTGAAGAACACTACACGACCAGAAAGCCCTTGTAAGAAGAAGCATAATAGTGTTGCTTATCATAAGGCAAGGGAGTGCATAGCAGCAGGAACTATCCGGGTTGCAAAGGAGCCAGGCGAGTCGAATATCGCGGACTTACTCACAAAATTAATGAGTGGATCCAGGCTAATTGAACTAGCAATGAGGTGTATGTGGCGAGATGGGGTTGATGAAAAAATGAGACCCGCGGGATAGGTATCTTCTACTAGTATCACGTTACTACCACGAAGACACGGGGACTCTAGAAATCACGCGGTTAAGGACATACAGACGGACTAAATCAGTCACTCGTGATAGCCGCCAAAAACAAATAATTGTTTATACGATTCATCTCAACGCATATACGACCCGTAAAGAGGGACCGACAGAGGTGCAGTTCGGTCCGGGTAGAACTTAATCATTATGCTCACAATTTTAGAATCTAATCAATATTACTGCAATCTTCCTACTGTAATCTAACGACACGGAGTAGGAATCAGATAAACGTGTAAGAGTTTACTGGTACGTACTGTGAGGATAGTGAATAAACTCACTCTTATTGTAAAACATGCGTTAACAACGTCAATAGGAGCCTTACCTACCTTTCGCAGGATAACACAAAACAACAATTGTTTGTTTCCTTTCACGGTGAGGGCTGCATAATTTTTTTTGTGCAATTCCCCACTTTCTTGTCAACCTATACTAGCAATATGAGCGACGCTACGATCGATTCAATATCGAGTATGCGGTGCGCAGCTTTTGAAGGTGTCCCTCTGTTGCTTTTGGTAGACAATATAACCATTGCGACCGAACGATACTTCTTTTGGAATGTTGTGTGGAGAAAATTAAACAGAATGGGTTGGACCGGTCACGGAAGTGGCAATGGTCCCCACGGATTTTTCATCTTTGCCCCCCATGCCCCCACTGTTTATAGGAAGAAATTGAATGTCGATTTCTTCGACGACGAAAGACACGTCGTTGACAGTCTCGATACCGATCCAAGATACTGCAACCAAACGGAAGTTCGACTCGTTCGAGAAGAATACTATGAATACCTTATTCAATTCAAGATACTCAAATCGTTAGTGAATTCTGAAGGTCTTGCCATTGACACCAATAGCGGCGTGATTTCTCGTCACGTTGTTGGCTCGAACGATAGAATGTTGCAGTTTTTGAAAACACTCATCGATTCGAGAAAAGCTCCTGCAGTCGCATCATCCCAAACTGTTACCAAGAAACCGAGTCCATCGTTGGTACTCGCCTTCGCGTCAGAGGTAACGGAAATAGCTCATTTGGCGCAGCAGCAGCAGCAGCAGCTTAAAGCAAAGCTAGCACAGCAGGAGCAGGAGCAGGGAGACCAGAAAGTTAGGTTGTTGAGGGGCATGCTTGCAAAGAGGGAGCTGCAGATGAGGAGACAGGAAGAGGAACAAGAATCAGCAATTATAATATTGAAGGCGCTTGAACGGCAGGATCGACAAGAAAACTTGATGCTCCTGCAACTTCAAGAACAGCAACGCGTGAGACCAAACAATGTTTCGAATGGGTCCCGAGTGGATTCAAGTCAAGCTCACGGAAGCACCGATCAAATGGTTCACAACCATGCAATATCGATGCAAACCGCTTTGATGGCGGTAGAACCTGATGTGAACCATTTTCAAAAACTTCAATTGCTGAAACAGCGACGGCAGCAGCAGCTACTGTTCGCTAAACGCAAGAATGGGAAACGTGGTCCGGTTAGCGTTCGCGAGACCCCTTCCACGAGCTTTTCCCGAGAATTCGACGTGCTCTGCGAGAATGCTACCTTTTCCCCAAGAATCACACTGGATAGAACGATTAGCTCAAGGGTCCCGCCGTTATCCTGCAACTTAGCCTCGAATCCCGATTATGCAACATACCACAAATGGATGAAAGACAAACGGCATGCATTCGAGCGTGCGGCACCGAAATCGAGTCAAAGGGATCGAATCGTGACAAACTTTGTCGACGACATCATCGCCAACAATAGGCGATTTCGTGAAGCGGTAGAAAGGAACGTTCCGAAGCCTGAAAGTACTAATAGAAAATACAGTCTCGTTGGAAAAGTGAGGCGTGAAATGGAGAAGGATCAAGCTTTTTTTGATGCCAAACTCAGTGTCAACGAAGTAATTGAAGCTGCGTCCTTCTTGAATAGTAGTGCCATTGAAACTGTTGGTGATTCAAAGAAGGAGATTGTGATGAAGGTTTTGAATAGCGTTGGAGGGGCAACGAATGGAGAGAGTCATGTACAACAACCTATTACCAACAAACGTTTGAATCTCAGTGACAATCCTCTGAGGAAAGAGGTCTGTGAGATGAGAGTCGACATTTTGAAGAAGGCTCGAGCAATGGTAGGAACGAGAAAGATCAAAAACAATTCGGACAAAAGTGTCGATTGTATTAAGCAGATTTCTGATTTCCCATGCGAGAAACGAAAGGGCAACGATCTGATTCCTACTCCGTGTCGATAGATTACAGTAGGAAGATTGCAGTAATATTGGTTAAGTTCTAAAATTGTGAGCATTAGGATTAAGTTATATTTGGATCGAACCGCACCTCTGCCGGTCCCTCTTTACAGGTCGTATATGCGTTGAGATGAATCGTATAAACAGTTATTTGCTTTGGCGACTAATACGAGTAACTGTTTAGTCTGTCCGTATGTCCTTTACCGCGTGATTTCTAGAGTCCCCGTGTCTTCGTGGTAGTGAGAGTACTAGTAGAAGATACCTATCCCGCGGGTCTCATTTTCTTTTCATCAACCCCATCTCGCCACATACACCTCATTGCTAGTTCAATTAGCCTGGATCCACTCATTAATTTTGTGAGTAAGTCCGCAATATTCGACTCGCCTGGCTCCTTTGCAATCCGTATAGTTCCTGCTGCTATGCACTCCCTTGCCTTATGATAAGCAACACTATTATGCTTCTTCTTACAAGGGCTTTCTGGCCGTGTAGTGTTCTTCACGACTGACTCATTGTCACAATAGATATTGGTAGGCCCTTCTATAGGTACGCCCATCATCCGTAGCTTATATCTTAGCCCCTCTACCATTTCGATTGCTATCCTAAGCGCGACTATTTCTGAGCCAAATGTAGATGTTTCAACAGTTGTTTGCCTCTTGGAGAACCACAAAATAGGTGCTCTGTTAACAAAGATAATGACTCCTGTATGGGATCTCCTGGTAGCCTTGCAACCTGCATGATCCGCATCCACAAAACATGTGGTAATAACTGCCTTTCCTTTTGGTTCAGGCATATCTGGAGGCAATAGCTCTTTGGCCTCTGGATAGAATTCACTCCAGTCGCACGACTGAAAATTTGACTCATCCACCTCAGGCATAGATGCATCGAACACCAACTTAGACTTGCTGTAATTCTTCAAGTATGCAAACAGGTGAAACAACTGGTTGAGATGGCCTTCCCTGGCTTGCGCGAGATATCGAGACATAAGTGATACGGGCATAATTATATCCAATCGACCGAGTTCGCATATCCACCGGAGTATCCCAACTAAACCTTGATAGTAGTTTTGTTTCTCCGGATCAAGTTCTGGTGACGCGTCTATCTCAGGCCTATACTCAGAGCTCAATGGTGACCTTGCTGTCTTGGGTAGTATCTTAAATGCGTATCTTCCAGTTAGTAGTTCTTCTTCAACTGATTTGATGGCTTTCGCAGTATACTTAGATGAAGCCATGGACCAGTACGGGTTACCGTCTATGTAGGTCTTTCCTATATCAGCGCCCAAGTAGAAAGAAGGTTCTTCAACTGTTCCATTCTTCAACTTGAACTGCCTTTCTATCGCATCCATCTGGAACTTTGGGTCCATTCCACATACAAGGATATCATCGACATTAGCCACACAGTACTCGTAGTAAGGTGAGCCATCTGGTTTGAACGCAGGCCGGAGATGCACGTCTGGATCTGCTTTGCAAGATTCGTAACCAAGTTCCCTTAAGTGATTAGCCAAGTGTGATCGGAAAGATGCCCCAGCAACCGGGAGTCCATATAAAGCCCTCACAATCTTGCAGGGCCTTCCACATAGTTCCGATGTGAACCCTTGGGCCTCTGTGGCTATTGTGAAGTACTTCTCCTTGATAGGCGCTGTTAAGTAAGCGTTCTGTATATCCGCGCTGAGTACCTCGAGGTTGTTGAGTGCCGCCACTAGGAAGAACAATCTAACTGAGTCCCTACTGGGTACACTGGAATAAGTATATTCCTTGGAGATTTCTGGGACTTTGTGGCCGTCTCCAACTAACCGGGCCTTCCGTGTTAAGTTGATCTTGACATCAAAGACCATGTGCATGGTTATTTTGGTATGCCCCACTGGTATCTTGTCCTCCTCATTGAATTCAAAGGCAATAGAGCTGTTCCTCATTTCTTTTGCAATAGCCCGAGCCCAATGATCGGTCCCTGTTTCTCTATCAATGGCCTTTGCTTCTGAAATAGACTTAGGGAGCCGGACCCCGTACTTATGGGACTTGGTCCAGTATTTGGTTTTAGCGCCAGATAAGATCCGGTCCTTTTTCCGAAGTACTTTATAAGCCCACCACTTAAACGCTGGCTCATTTATGACGCCTTCTTCTCGGGCGTATATTGCTGTTTCAACCGGGAAGCTTTCCTTCATATCGCTTAACTTTGCCCAGGATGTAGTGCCATCCTTCCATCTAACAAGAAACCTCCATCCTTTGGTTGTTGGTTTTGTTCTAGTTTGTCCGGACTTTGTTGTATAAGTAGCCTGTTCGATAGTTAAGGCCTCCGAATCCCTCTCAGAATCAATTATCTCATCCATCAGGCAATACATGCGCCCTTCATCATCAACGGAAGAATAGATACTCTCTGAAAGTGTATTGGCTGTATAGGTCTCAATAGATCCGTCCGGCATGGTGACCTCGTAAGACCTCGTGTCTAAGAGTGGATTGTTGTTCTTCTCGCCAATCAGCACACCATCCTTATCCCTGCAACGATTCTTAACTAACCCCCGGATACGTTGGTCCCCTATCTGGAGTAACACTTCAGTTCCAAGATACTCATCAAGGTCTTTATCAGATAGGTCGTCAACATCCGGGGAAGAAGCCTCAGCTTCTGCCATGAGCACTTCATCCTCCCCCTCATATTTGCCATCAAATAGGCCCAGAGGTGGTTCGCCAAGTTCGTTTTCAAGATAAGTATCAGAAGGTTTAACCTCGTCACCTATTTTTGCGTTGATCTCTTTGTTGTGTGCTTCCAACTGTGATAGAACATCTGGATGTCTCCATTCTTCCTCAGATATAGCCCGGGTGCTGTTTGTTATGTGAACCTTTCCAGTCTTAAATAAGACATAGTGACAATCTCCACCACCAAAAGTGTCTCCACACGGACCCAGCCACCGGCCAAGCCTATTTGTTTTCCCATTTAAGTCATACCACCAAATAAAGTCATACCAGTCGTGGATCATATACAGGGTGATATCTGGGGTATACCCATGCACCAGTTCGAAGTTAGTCCTCCCCATTGAGGAAGGATCACTTGATGCCATGAGGTTCATCCGGCCGGCCGCTAACATTCCACAGAAGGCCCAACACCTCCTGGGACTGCCCTTCTTAGAAGTCATCCAACGGATTGCCCTTCTTAAGTCCCCGGCACTGTGTTCTGCCGTATTCTGCCAAGAGCAGTGAGGCTGTATGTATGTTTGTCGAATGCGATACTCCGACCTGAGCTTGTTCCAACCGGTGTTGTGTGTCTCATGACTCCCCTGGGCCTTTGCCCCATCAGTAACAAGGTGTTCCGGAATTCCTACTTCATTGATAAAGCAAGATAAGCCATCGTGGCATCGAACTTCCCCCCTGACAGGGTAGAAGGCCACATAGCCCTTCCCGTTTGCAAAGATCTGTGCTGCTGTATCATTTCGAATGATGCTGGGAACCTTGAACTTCATAGTATCGGCGTACCAACGACCCTTGAGCATCTTCCTATTCCTCCACTTCTGTGTCTTCAGTCTCTTTGTGATAGGCTGAGACAATTGTCGGATGCCGTCCTGGGTAGTGACTTCAATAGTAGCCTTGGCCCGCTTCTCACTGATGTTCCACATCTTAGCAATGGCCTTGGCATCATACCTGTCCACCTTGTCAGGTATCCTTATTGGAGGTCCCCATTGTCCCCTACGTATGAAAGACTTCTTGTCAAGGGACATTTCTTGGTCTAGGACGTCCTGTTGCCGCCTTAGTAGCTTCCTCTCCTTGGTTCGAGCCTTGGCTTCCTGTTGCGTGGCAAGCTCAGCTTCAGATAATGAAGTCTTGGTGGAAACATCAGAAATCATAGAATTTGCTGAATTACGTAGATTTTCTTGGTCCTCCCCGGTGGTTCCAGCAAGGGCTGAAATGAATCGGGTGGAGACGTCCGTTGGGGTATATCCAGTGCGTTGGGAAGGAACTCTATTGGTACAGACAGAAGCCAAATGGAGTAGCCGGTGCGTGTCATACCCTGTGCCGAGTGGTTCTGGGTGAATCGTGGATGAATATTTGACTGGAGTCCCACAAGCCGGCAGGCACCCTGAAAGAGTAGCAACAACCCGCGGGAAAGAGGCATTGGTGGCTTCTTCCTCCTCTGCAAAGTGAGAGGAATAGGGGTCCCAGGTGTGGGTATCTGTAGCCAGTATATGTTCACAGTTCGCCAGTTCTTTCTTCGTAGGCTTCCGGGAATCAAAATAGGATATAACTCCTTCAACGTTGAGAGGGATGAAGAGTTCAGTATCTTCAGATTGAAATGTAATCCCGTGTGTAGAATTTGAGTCATATCGCCGTGGGGTATCCTCAACCTTGTTGAAGTTGCAGTCCCGTACTTGATTGGGACATACCAAGCTGTGTTGCAACTTGGTGCCAAAAAACAAAGCCTGCCCAAAGACCAAGATGTAAGTAATCCCATCGGTTGGGTCAGTCCAAGCTGTGGCGCAACGGGCAATAGGGACATTCTTAAGCGGTGAGTATGTATCTGAAAATGGTGCAACATCCACATATGTCAAGATAGAATCCAACGGATCCAGTAATACCATATTTGATCCCGCGGCTGTTGTATCAGCATGGCTGTCCAACTCGCATCGACCGTTACCTTGAGACGGTGTGCCAAAACTCTTGATATGGACTATCGGCCGGCCTACCCGGGATACAATCGACAGGCCCCGGCCGGCAAATCAGTCTTGGTTCTTTTTCTTGTGAGTATGACTACCGAACTGATCGCCAGCCGACCCTTTCGCTGTGTTGTCCCCTTTGGCTTCGACAAGAGAAACTTGTGCGGACTTTGAATTGGAGTTAAGAGCTGGGCGTAGAGACCGGACTTGGTTCTTCTGGGCAGCAGACATAGTGACCCAGATTTCCTTTGGGTAGATCTTTCCCTCCAGAGGTCCGTCGTAGGTCCCTGAAGCTTTCTGTTTCTTGTTGCCGTGTCTCTTGTTGGAGGAGGAGTTGCTATTGTTGCTGCGTTTGTTGCCGCCTTTCCCCTTGAAGGAGGAGATATTTCTGCGGTTGCCTTTGCGGCTGGTTTGTAACTTCTTGATACCAAGCGTTTGAGTGAAGTGGGCGGAAGCCTTGTCAAAACTGTCATACATGCCGCCTGCTTCATTTAGGACCAATTGCACCGCCATCTCGAGTCTTGGATCCGAGATAGAGTGACAGAAGTCAGTAACAAACTGATCTTCTGGTGGGAAGGCCTTATGCCGCAATAGGAACTCCTTTGCATCGTACCAACGCCTCTTGTGCTTGTCAAAGCTGTAGTTCTTGGTGTCCCCGGAGTAGGTGGAACTCTGTAGGAAGGCCCTCTTTTCTTCTATGAGAAGTCTTACGTTTGTTGATTCATATGCCTGAGAATAGAGGGTGAAATATGCCTTCCTCCCATCCCCGTCCGATCCAAGTCCTTGGATGTAGGACCAACCGGGACCCGCTCCCACCAATTTGAAGAGAATTCCCCATAGTGTATTGTTGTCTTTTGTCCAGTGGGATCCTGAGTGAACGGTGCAACGTATAGAATATTCGTTCCAGTTGGCATACGTGTCGGTTGGGGCAGATCCAACTGTCCCCCCCCTCTCAGCATCACCGACCATCGAGTCCTTCCGAATTGTGTATAGTAGAGATGTTTTGGTGACACCCCTTTTATGTCTAAGATACTCCCTGAATCGTTCATCGAACTCCTTGAACTTCGACATTGCAGTGAGTGGTTCTGGGAGAGTAAGGTCCCCGGCCGCCGTGTTGCTGTCATCCTCCTTGAGAGACTTGAGGCGCTCCCGGGTCTTGGATTCTGCATCCGGATCAGCTACCCAGTCAACTGGGGTAGCTGTGGCTCCAATGAGAGGCTGAAAATCGATCCAAGCCACAAACAACTTGAGTCGATCCCCGAAAACCCTCCCCACATACACTTGCTTTGGGTCCGGGCAGTAGTTGTGTTTGGTCTTGTTGACGCCATTCACCAGGGATTTGATGGCAGATTCATCCATGTCCCGCAGGGAGTCGGTATTGCTGTGACCGGTCCGGAA
The DNA here is from genome assembly GCA_037355745.1 of Pseudo-nitzschia multiseries. Lineage (NCBI taxonomy): Eukaryota > Bacillariophyta > Bacillariophyceae > Bacillariales > Bacillariaceae > Pseudo-nitzschia > Pseudo-nitzschia multiseries. The sequence goes on along the minus strand of CM074785.1, from coordinate 4,398,145 downwards.
GAGCTCATCCGCCGTAATCCGGTTCAGCCCGAAGGATTCCAAGATTTCTCTGAAGACTACCTCTGTTGGGGTTAGAGTCCTTTCCCCTGCGTACCCAGGGATTCCCTCAAGTTGATTAGCGCGTTCGATTGCGTCTTGAACCTCCTGTGTGAGTGACGGGGCCCGGTTAGAATCCATCATGGTCCTAATGAATTCCATTTGCGCTGCTGTAAAGCCAAGATTGGCAGGAATGGCTGGTCCGTTGTTAGCAGCTTCACCAGCTGCTGCGTTACCTGCTGCAGCCGCTGGATTAGCGGCCGCATTGTCATTGCGTTGGTTTTGTCGGGCTGTTCTTCCTCTCACCATGGTTGGTATTTGATCCGGAATAGCTGTTTACTTGATCTGTAAGTGATATATGAATGATTTTCTGAGAGAATTTTGTATTTCTCAAGCAATCACTTCCCTCGTGATATCACTAGTAGTGAACATTTCTTCTTGTAGAATCCTGCAAACGTTTCTATTCCGAATGAAAATCGCTCCGTTGCCCCTTACTTAAGCAAACTGTTCGGGTTCGGATTTCGAATCATGGCCGTTGAGTTTATTCGTGCGGGAATATATTGACCGTTAGGTCCGGCCCGCTGCGCGTTCCCGTGGGAATTTGGGGCCGTTGAATTGTTTTCACAGGGATTGGGGCCGTTGGTTTGTTTTCCCGTTATTTTACGGTTATAAGTCCACCGGGTCCCCCTATTCGGCGGGAGTTGAAATTACTGTAGAATAATCCAACTGCCATATCCGTGTAGTTTGTAGGCTTAGAACAGCTTAGTGCACACGTCTGTACGCTGTCCCACCTCATGTTAGTATCATATTGACTCGTATGGAGGAATCGATCCCTCCTTACTGTACTCGCACCTACTGCTATCTGTGAGCTTTAAGCTCCTAACTGCTGGTGTTACTGTTGTTGCTGTTGTTGTTGGTGGGGTCGTCTACCCGTCCTTATCGTGTCATTTCGAGACACCATGTGGGTCTCTTCCATTGTTTGAATTGGGACACGTTTACATTTGAATGTAGGGACTGCGGTTGTTCTGGCCCCTCCCGGAGTTCGATGTGTTATATCGATGGCGTTTGCTTTGTTCCCCTAGGCCATTATGTCGTTTGAGGGAAGCAAGAGGTATTAGCTCATGCCCGGCTGCACTAGTGCCATTACCCATCTAAGTGCTCAAACATGGACATAGCCTTCAGGGTCTTTGATTAGCCGGTGATCAGTCGGTAATCATTCTCGCTTCGTCCATTGTCATGTGGACACTCCTCATGTGGTTAGTGACTGGGTCTGATAAACTCTGATTCCTACTCCGTGTCGATAGATTACAGTAGGAAGATTGCAGTAATATTGGTTAAGTTCTAAAATTGTGAGCATTAGGATTAAGTTATATTCGGATCGAACCGCACCTCTGCCGGTCCCTCTTTACAGGTCGTATATGCGTTGAGATGAATCGTATAAACAGTTATTTGCTTTGGCGACTAATACGAGTAACTGTTTAGTCTGTCCGTATGTCCTTTACCGCGTGATTTCTAGAACGAAAACAATAACATCGGTCAAGACTCTAGAAAAGCGCCGGTAGCAAACGTACAGACGTACGGACATTCGGAGCTACACACGAATGAGATAACACATGTATGACTAACAGGCAAATAAGCGAGCCGACTCGCTGAATCGCTACTAACCGTAAGGGTGCGCTAATAGTGCACCAATAAAGGTTCGATACGAGTAATCATCTTACATGAAAAACACTCACAAATCTAAATACTAATACTTGAAATCACTGAATACCACTAGACTTACCTAGTAGACTACACGTGTAAACGTGTTAGTGAAGTAGTAAGCTCACGAGAGCAGAACTAAAGTTTATCAGACCCAAATGGACTCAAAGAGTCTGGGTAACAAATGAAAGCTGATTGCCGACTGATCATTGGTTAATCACCGTCCGAAGCCAAAGGCCGGACGTTAAAGACCCTCCCCAACAGAAGAGACTCAGGCGCTTAGAAGGTTAACAACACTAGCGCAGCAGAGCACACCAGGCTGATACCCGTGGCTTCTACTGAGGTTTGTAAGGGAGAAAAGAACACCAAAAGATTGTTATTCACCTATGAAGACACTTGCAAGAGATCCCCATCAACGGGGATAGCAAAGGGACGTGTCAAAACCTACCACAGCCAGTCACCGGCCAGGAAATAATGTGATGTACGTGTGTTCAGTACTAGGAATCACATAACGGCTACAAAAGAACTGTTAGTAAAGAGAGACACGGAGCCAGAACGTGACCTCGAAAACAAATAAAATGGGAATCAAACTTAATTCCTAAAGAAAAGAGCTCAGGTATACTCACTCGTATACAAATGATATGATGACAAAACCAGCCGAGGTAATCTACATACTCAGTATTGGATAAACACATACAGAAAAAATAGAAATGACAAAAAATGCCAAACCAAATCTTTAATAAGAGACAAACGAATATTTGACACCATTTCGATAAAAGGAAAACAACAATTGAGCTTAAGTATTGGGGAACTGAAAATTCGAGTTTGGATAGGAATCATTCCTCACACCGTGGAAATGAATCTGTTTACTAGCAAAAGCGTGTGGAAAAGAAAATACTCCACAAGTTGCTTCGGAACTCAGAAAATCACAATTACAGCTTCCTCACGAAAGCAAAAGCTAACAACCTCCCTATTACAAGCCTAAGAATTCCTACAACATACTCCGAAAACAACACCATGGCGCCACCAACCAGAGCTCAACTGGCCGCAATCGCAGCAGCGGCAGCAGCGGACGCGGCGGCAACAGAGGCAGGCGGCATCCTGGAGGGCCTACTACCTCCATCGGTAACAACAAGGCTGGACCCGGAACAGCTTGAGCAACTTACAAGATCTTTGGTCGCAAGGCTATCAAACAGGAACTTATCTCTATCATCCGCAGCAAGAGAGGCCAAGGAAAGAGCGGACGCCAATCTTGGCATCCCTGGCTACGCAGGGGAAAGGGCGCTAACAGCAGCTGAAGTCTGTTTCAGGAATATCCTCGAGTCCTTCGGAGTCAACAGGCCTACAGCCAATGAGATATTCAGACATGGATACTCCAACACCAAGGCTATTGCAGATCTTGATTCCGAAGGGACAAAGTCTTTCCTAGGGTCGTTAAGCAAGGCAAAACACCATCTATGCCCGGATCTACAAGAGGTCTTTATTGGTAGAGCATTTGGAGACCGACTGAAGCTATTTGTGGCTTGGATTAGGTTCCAGCCTATAATAGGCGCAACGGCCACCGAAGTGGACTGGATAAAGGACCCAATGGCCGAGATAGATACACAAGAACGCTTGAGATCTACAAAGGAGGACGATGAAAACACAGCAGTAAAGGACCTGACACTACCCGACAAACTGACTACAATGTCAAAGTTCAGGGAATTTGATGAGAACTTACGCGAATACCTCCGGCATAAAAGGGGCGTCACCAAAACATCCCTACTCTACACGATAAGACAACAATCTACAGTCGGAGAAACCGTCAGGTGTGGAACTGTCGGTCCGGGCCCAGACAACGTATACTCCAACTGGACTGAGTATGCAATAAGGTGCACGATCCACGCCAACTCTCATTGGTCCAAAGACAACAATACTCTTTGGGGAATATTATTTAAGTTGGTAGGATCCGGTCCCAGTTGGTCCTATATACAAAGCTTTGGGACCAAAAATGGGGTAGGAGGCAATGGACGTAAGGCGTATTTTGCCCTCTACTCTCAGGCATATGAGGAGACCAACATGAAGCTGATTGTTGAAACCAAACGACAATTTATCCGGGAATCAGTATATACAGGAGGTTCCAAACACTACAATTTTGACAGGCACAAGAGGCTATGGCACGATGCTAAGCAAACCTTGATAAGATACAAGGCATTCCCACCCAAGGATCAGTTTGTGTATGACTTCATACGATCCCTACAGGATGTACGACTCAAGCAATCCATCCCAATCATAATTACAGAAGGATCTGACTATTATGCAAATTTTGAGAAAGCTTCGGCATATCTTACCCGGGCACTAGGAGTAAAGAAACTCCAGAATCAACCAAACAAGAGGGGTAGGAACGTGTCAGCCTTCACTAACAACAAAAAGAGGAAAGGTGACAACAAACGTGGCAACTTCTCTTCCAGCAAGCCACAAGGCAACACCAACAATAGTAGTGGTGGTTCGAAGGCACAACCAGGGACCTATAAAGGGCCCGTTGAATGCAAGTTCTATCCACAAGAAGTATGGTTAAGCATGTCTCAAGAGCAGCAACAAAGAGTCCGAGCGCTAAAACAAGCAAAGAATGCAAGCAATAGCGGGGGCAACCAACAATCAAAAGTGGCAGCAGCCACTGCTGCAAACCCTCCCAATAACTCCAGTTCAGCGGGAAACCAGTTTGGCTGTCACAGCCATATTGGAAACGGGAATGGAAATTGATTCACTGGCCGGGGCCTTAAGATATAACCTTGGGTAGGCCGGCCGATAGTCCATCTCAAAGAGATGACCCAGTCATCCAGTGTTAAGCCAGGCCGGTGCAAACTGGATAGCCACGCAGACACGACTGCAGCAGGATCTAATATGGTATTACTTGATCCACTGGATTCTATAATGACATTTGCTGATGTTGCCCCATTTTCTGACGTGTACTCACCAATGAAAGATGTTCCTATTGCCCGTTGTGCTACTGCTTGGACAGATCCAACGGACGGTATCACATACATATTGGTATTCGGACAGGCCCTCTATTTCGGAGAATCACTGCAGCACAGTCTGATATGCCCAAACCAAATCCGAGAATGCAATTTGAATGTGGTTGAAGACACACCAAGAAGATACTGCAATTCTTCCCGCCACTGCCTCATCTTTCGGTCTGAAGGTTTTGAATTGACAATACCATTGCGAGTTGACGGCGTTCTATCATACTTTGACACTCGCAAGCCGACACGCCGTGAACTCGATACATGTGACCAAGTCCTTGCAACTGATACACATACGTGGGATCCATACGCCCCCCACTTTGAAGAAGATGAAGAAGCAGCCAACGCATCTTTCCCACGAGTGGTGGCAGCCCTCTCAGGAGGAGGACCAAATGGGATAAATGAGTCTTGGATACGGTCCACAGACAACACCAAGAGTACCGACTCAGATACCTACAGAAGATCTCTACCACTCGAACTCAACGGTCAGGGTATACTCAACAAGAGATTGGCGACCGGTTACACTCAGCTTTTGTTAAGAGTACCGGGGACGGAGAAAGCTCGGAGATACTCCAAATTTCAGCTACTTCAACCAAAACTTTGATTTCACTGACAGAGGAAGAGCTTGCCATCCAAAAGGAAGCAAAAGCTCGGACAAAAGAAAGAAAATTACTCCGACGCCAACAAGATGTGATAGATAAGGAAACTTCCCTAGAGAAGAGATCGTTTATCCGGTGCGGACAATGGGGACCTCCGATAAGGATTCCGGAGAAAGTGGACAGATATGATTCAGAAGTCATTGCAAAGATGTGGAACATCAGTTTTAAGAGGGCCAAAGAAACGATTAAGGTCACTACCCAGGAAGGCATAAGAAACCTTACGCAACCAATCCCCCGCAGGCTAAAAACCCAAAAGTGGAGAAACAGAAAAGTACTTAAGGGTCGGTGGTTTGCTGATACCATGAAGTTCAAAGTACCGAGTATCATTCGGAATGATACGGACGCACAGATCTTTACCAATGGGAAAGGATACGTGGTGTTCTATCCAGTAAGAGGGGAGAAACGATGCCACAATGGACTATCTTGCTTCATAAATGAGGTAGGAATACCGGAACATCTTGTCACTGATGGGCAAAGGCCCAATGAAATCATGAGACACACAGCACTGGATGGACTAGGCTTCGATTGGAGTATTGCATCCGCCAAACCTATATACAGCCCCATTGTTGGTGGCAGAATACGGCAGAACACAGTGCAGGGGACCTAAGGAGATCAATCCAATTGATGATTTCTAAGAAAGGAAGCCCAAGGAGGTGCTGGGCCTTTTGTGGAATGTTGGCAGCCGGAAGGTTAAGTAACACTGCATCTGGGGATCCATCTGCTATGGGAAGGACCGGATTTGAGTTAGTCCATGGATACACTCCGGACATAACCCCATACATGATACACAATTGGTATGATTTCATCCGGTGGTACGACCTACAGGATAAGTTGGAGAAATACGGACGATGGCTGGGCCCATGTGAGGATACTTATGGAGGTGGCAATTGTCATTATGTATTGTATAAGACAGGAAAAGTACACATAACAAACGGCACGCGGCCTATATCTGAAGTGGAGTGGAAGCACCCAGACACTATCCTGCAGTTGGAGGAACACAACAAACTACTTAATGAAAGGATTGGTGATGAGGCAAAGCCCTCGGATACTTACCTGGAAAACGAGTTAGGAGAACCACCCTTGGGCCTATTCAATGGCAAATATGAGGGTGAGGACGAGGTACTTATGGCTGAGCCAGAGGCGTCTTCCCCGGACATCGATGATTTAACCGACAATCTTGACAAGTACCTTGGAAGCCAAGTGTTACTGCAGATAGGGGACCAACGGATTCGCGGTACGGTTAATAACCGGTACAGGGACGCAAGTGGGATCTTAGTTGGAGAAAAGAATAACAATCCACTTCTAGACACAAGATCCTACAAGGTTTCTATGCCAGATGGATCCATCGAGATCTACACAGCAAATGTGCTTGCAGAGAATCTCTATTCCTCCGTGGATGACGAGGGGCGCATGTACTGTCTCCTGAACAAGCTCCTTGACTATGAAAAGGGTAAGGAGGCTCTGACAATGCTACCTCCTTGACCTCTTCGAAGCCCAGGCTGTGGGCGCCCTAGGGATATTCCTGGTTGACACTTTTGGGAGGTCTCAACTCAGACTGGTGCATGGCCTCAGGAAGTACCCTGGTCCCCTACTAGCATTACCCAATGTCAACAAGGGCAAGACCTTTGGCTACCTGGATGACGTTGAAGGTGATACCGGGGAACTGGTGCTAGTTGATGCTGACCTGCTAGCGCAGACCCCTGAAACCATGGTTCTGCCCCTAAACCATCACCTAGCTACCACAATAAATGAACACCACTCCCACATAGTCCCAATGATCCTAGGTGGAGACCCTCACATGGAGGTTGTCAATGCTTACAAGGCATGCTTCATCCCCTTTGAGTTGGTGCCACTACTTCTAGGCAAGGGTCATACACCTCTCCAAGCCATGAGAGTCATCCACCCCTTCCTTGACAGCCTTGGTCTAGTGGGGACCTGTTCCCCCCTGTTCGATACCCTCAGGGCCGCCAGCACCACCCCCAGCCTAGTTGCTGGGAGCATCACCCTCACCAAGCCCATCCCCTCCTTCCGGAGCGAGCCGGGCCTGATCTTGTACATGAAGAACAAGGTTCTACACAGGGATCTACCTAGCTTGAAGCTCCCCACCCAGCCAGGGGGGGGATCCGGCACTTGCAGCCGCCCTTACAGCCCTCACTGAGCACCAGCTTAGGCTCAGTGAGGGCCTAGACCAGCAGCGGCGCCCAGCCACTGTCAGGAACACCTGGGGCCCCTTGTACACCCAGCAATTGTTACTGCTCTGTGGTAAGCTTGAAGAAACTGACCTCCCTCCTATCTACCAAGTGTGGGCCCAGAAGAGCAAGAACAAGAAGACCCACATGATCTTCCAAAGCCAAGTAGCCGCCTGTGCAGCCGAGTTACTCATCCAGGCGCCCCTTGTTACCACCGCAGCGCTCAAGGGGTTCCAAGATGGCAACTTCCATGGCACCGACCCTTTCGATGTGGCAGATGGGATACTCTCCCTAGCCTTGGGCCACGAAGAACAGAGGCAACAGCCCCTTGTCACGCCCGGAGGGCCAAGACAGGTGCCATTCGTGGCACATCTGAGGAGCCTGCTTCTCCAATTGCAGACACATCCAGGACCATGGGACTATCACCAGCAGTGAACAGGACGAAGTCTGGCAATGGTGCCAAGACGCCTATGGGGTCTTACAGAGTGGCAAGAAGCGCCCCCACACTGGTGCCTTGCCCTCCCCCACCTACCTAACCCTGGGGGGGACAACTACACAACGCGTATCTAATCCCACATCATCTAATCCACCAGTACGCTATATACGCCTCACACATGAATTAGGTAAGACCCCAAAACGCGTGCGTTTCGCGTTGTATGTGCCCGCGCTTCTAGTTCCTCCCAAGACAAGGCCTAGGCCGAGGTCTGAGCCCACAACACTCACCTCCTCCTCGCCGGCGGTGCCTAGGTCCGAGCCCCTAGTCACGCCGACCGTGCCTAGGTCCGAGCCCCTAGTCACTCCGGCCGTGCCTAGGTCTGAGCCCCTAGTCACTTTCCTCTCGCTGACTGTGCCTGGGTCCAAGCCCCTAGTCACTCCGACTGTGCCTAGGTCCAAGCCCCTACTAGTCACTCCGACTGTGCCTGGGTCCAAGCCCCTAGTCACTCCGACTGTGCCTAGGTCCAAGCCTCTACTAGTCACTCCGACTGTGCCTGGGTCCAAGTCCCTAGTCACTCTGACAGTGCCTAGGTCCAAGCCCCTAGTCACTCCGGCTGTGCCTAGGTCCAAGCCCCTACTAGTCACTCCGACTGTGCCTGGGTCCATGCCCCTAGTCAGTCTGACTGTGCCTAGGTCCAAGCCCCTCGTCACTCCGGCCGTGCCTAGGTCCAAGCCCCTAGTCACTCCGGCTCTGACGGTGCCTAGGTCCAAGCCCCTAGTCACTCCGGCCGTGCCTAGGTCCGAGCCCCTAGTCACTCCTACTGTGCCTAGGTCCAAGCCCCTAGTCACTCCGACTGTGCCTAGGTCCAAGCCCCTAATCACTCCGACTCCGATGGTGCCTAGGTCCAAGCCCCTAGTCACTCCATCTGTGCCTAGGTCCAAGCCCCTAGTCACTCCGGCCGTGCCTAGGTCCGAGCCCCTAGTCACTCCTACTGTGCCTAGATCTGAGCCCCTAGTCACTCCGACTGTGCCTAGGTCCGAGCCCCTCGTCACTCTGACTGTGCCTAGGTCCGAGCCCCTCGTCACTCCTACTTTGCCTAGGTCCACGCCCCTAGTCACTCCGACTGTGCCTGGGTCCGAGCTCCTCGTCACTTGGACTGTGCCTAGGTCTGAGCCCCTAGTCAACCCCCCCCCCCCCCCCCCTCACCGACAGTGCCTGGGTCCAAGCCCCTAGTCACTCCGATGGGGCCTAGGCTCGCGCCCCTAGTCACTCCGGCTCCGAGGGTGCCTAGGTCCAAGCCCCTAGTCACTCCGACTCCGACGGTGCCTAGGTCCAAGCCCCTAGTCACTCCATCTGTGCCTAGGTCTCTGGCTGTGCCCAGGTCCGCGCCTGGGTCCAAGCCCCTCGTCCCTCCGACTGTGCCTAGGTCCGCTACCCTAGCCCCTCCTACTGTGCCTAGGTCCAAGCCCCTAGTCACTCCGGCCGGGCCTAGGCCAGAGCCCCTAGTCACTCTGACTGTGCCAACTGTGCCTACGTCCAAGCCCCGCATCACTCCGACTGTGCCTAGGTCAGAGCCCCTAGTCACTCCATCTGTGCCTAGGTCAGAGCCACTAGTCACTCTGACTGTGCCTAGGTCTGAGCCCCTAGTCACTCCAACTGTGCCCCTAGTCACTCCAACTGTGCCTAGGTCCGAGGCCCTACTCACTCTGACTGTGCCTAGGTCCGAGCCCCTAGTCACTCCGACGGTGCCTAAGTCCGAGCCCCTAGTCACTCCCAACTACCCCAGGAACAGGCTGGATGCCCACATCACCCGCGCCATTGCGCTCTACAACCAGAGCACTAGCTGGGGGGACTTCATCCGGACCATCTGAGGGCAAGACGATATCCATCCTGATGTGGGTACTCTCCCCCACCCAGCCGCTGCCCTACTGACCCAAATTGGGTCCAGCGGCACCCCAGCCTCTATGTCCAGACCCCCTTGGGACCCCACCAGGATTGCCTTGGCCATCTGCAGAGGGCCTCACCAATCCTCCCACCAGGGCATTGACTTCCTTCAAGAGGAGTATGCAGATATCATGGACAAGCAGCAATGGACTGTCCTCCCAGCCAGCCACATCCAACACCTTCCAGGCCTGCGCTTCAGCCCCCTGGGGCTAGTCCCCCAATGCGGGCGCCGGCCCTGCATGATCTCCAACTACACCTATTACGAGGTCAACCAAGACACCATCCCTCAAGCCCCCGCTGAAGCCATGCAGTTTGGCTGCACCCTTCCCAGGCTCCTCACCCAGCTGCACTGGGCCAATAACAGGTTCGGTCCAGTGTACATGTTCAAGATTGACCTCATGGATGGCTTCTACCGAGTCCAGTTGAAGCCAGGAGACACCTTGAAGCTCAAAGTGCTCTTCCCTTCCAAGAAGGGAGAGCCTCCCCTCATTGGCATACCCCTCACCAACCCAATGGGTTGGAAATCCAGTCCAGCAAACTTGTGTGCCTTTACAGAAACCATTGCAGACCTGGCCAATTCCACTCTAGCCACAGGGTTGGAACTGGCCAGGCGCCAACCCAATCGCCTGGACATCCCCTCAGAAAGCACACCGGACGCGCCCTCAGCTCCTCCTTCCAACTCGCCAACCTCGCCGTATGCCCCCCCCCCCCCCCCCCCTACAATCCCTACTAGCACCACTCCCAGCAACACACCCGTTCGATACTGGGATGTCTATGTGGATGACTTCTGTGGCCTTGCTCAGGGCAACCAATGGACCAGACACACCATCTTTCAACCACTGGATGCCACCGACACCCCCTTCCGACCAGAACCAGCTTCCCTCAAGAAAAGGCTCCAAGGGGATGCCACTTGGACCAGCAAGAAAGTTATCCTGGGATGGCTCATAGATTCCGTCAACAAGACCATCAGCCTTCCTCCCCATTGAGTGGAACACCTGCACAAACTCCTTCATTCCATTGCCCCAATCTAGCGCCATGTCCCCCTCAAATAATGGCAAAAAGTCCTTGGCAAACTCAGGTCTATGGCCCTCGCCATCCCTGGCTCCATTGGCCTCTTCTCCATCCTCCAAGAAGCCTTCCGACACCAAGAGCTGGGCAGGCAGCACCTCCGGATCACAAAAAGGGTCCACAGCTTCCTACAAGACTTTCAATGGCTTGCCAGCAACCTCTCCAACCGGCCTACAGCTATTGATAAGCTAGTGCCAGATCCCTTCCCGGCCACCCTGGGCACCTGGGATGCCTCTGGGGCTGGCATGGGGGGCATCCATTTTGTGCCCCTCCCCAATGGCACCATGCAGCCCATCATGTGGAGGCATGCATTCCCCAAGTAGGTATCCATCCACCTGGTCTCCTTTGACAACCCTGAGGGCACAATCAACAACAGTGACCTCAAGCTGGCTGGTTCCATTGCCCACAATGATGTTCTCACCCAAGCTGCCTGTGTCAAAGCCAGAACCACCCACAACTGCTACGAGAACAACGCTGCTATCTATTGGCAAACAAAGGACGCAACCACTACCACAGGGCCGGCAGCCTACTATTATTTTCCTTCTGAATCCGGTCCGGTGAGAGTCTGATTCAAAGGCTTCTGAAGAACAGCACCACTGCGTTAGTGTGTTAGTAGATGAACAATTGTACTCTACGCGTGACAATTGTGGTTGGATACTTTTGGCAACGGACAATCTTACTACAGGCAAGACTATGGAAACGCCGGATCTCTTCTTACTGTGAACTTGTTCAGATACAGCAAGATAGACCTTAGTAATATAGATTACAAGTAGTTGGTAGCAACTAGTGTGAATTTTGGAGATATAATCAGTTGAATGTTAAAAGTATGAGATAAAGTGAAATCTTGCCAAAATGCAAGATATCTCTTTTATTGAGGTGAAATACGTTGCAACTGCTGTTGCGTAGTGATGTGTTGTTACTCTAAAAATCGACCGGATAGGTATAACGAATATTTTAAACTTAAAGAGATGTGAGCTCAGAGAGAGGCTCTTAGTTTTACTGTGTATTTTAGTACTGTATTCGACCGGTATCCCTGTGTTATTCGTGTTGTATGTAGGGATGTCAAAACCGGACATAAATCATGTGTAATTCGTCATAAGACAGAGAACACATGATATGACCTAAATGTCTGGATACTTGAAGTCATTTTTATCTCTGTAGGAGTATAAGTAACTTTTCAAGTGTAGAATGAATATAACCGACGTAGAATGTAGGTAAGTACAGTACGTGTATTTTTTGACCGACAACACACCCCTTGATTCAACACTTACTGAAGGAGTGTTGAATTATAAGTCGGTTCTCCATCTTGTAAAACGCTCAAAACTTAAGCTTAGATATTGAATCGGAAGATTGTAATTGTAGAATTGGAGTAGCATTGAAGGAGAGGTGCTTGAGTATGCCGAGGCCGCGAAATCGATGAGGGGAGATCAATGGTCATCTTAGGAGAGAGCAATGGATTGATTGTATCGTATAAAATGGACCGTAGAAATTGATCGACCTAGAACAGTATTGGATCAAACGATCATGCCATACCCAGAGTAGGAAAGAATTCAATCGGAGACCGCGGGAATCGATATAGTGAAATCGGATGTAGTCTTAGGTTCAATTCTATCGTCGAATAGAATCAAACGAGTCGATTACTGATGAGGTGGATTGATTGAACTGGAGAGGAAGGATTGATTGTCGATCTCAACAGATGGGAGTCATTTTTGCAAAGATGAGATTGGCTTATCATAGAATCTCAGAGAGACGTGTCGTAGAAACGAATGGAATCGGAGGGGATTCATTTCTGATTTGGTAGGAAGAAGATCTATCGATCCCAGAATCAAATATCAAGCGTCGACCAAGGGATTGAATCGTAAGATCGGAATGCAATCGAGAGATTGTAGGAATCAATATGATTGTAGTGGCGAATCGCAATCGTAGTTCATTGGAGAATTGATTGACTGTAGAATCATGAGGAGACGGGTTGTAGAAATTAGATTAGACGTCGATGGAGAGAATGGATTGGACAATGCTTGGTATCACAGAGGGGATGATCAAGGGTTGTCGGTGAGGAGGAACTGAATCGTTGTTCACAATTGTACCATAGAAGCAAATGTTGGTGCTGATCTTAGGAAGAAATGGAACATCGACAAGCGATTCGAATGTGGAGTAGACGAAGGGATCGACAGTCGAGGGATCAAATATTGACGTGGATTGGAAAATCCGAATCGATTCATAGAAGCTCGATCGTAGATTGTCCTAGATTCAATTGTGGAATCATGTCAAAGAGAAGGAGAGATTGCAGAGTCAAATGTCGACGAAGGGGACAAATGGTGAAATCTATCAATTCCACATGGAGTATTGAGTTGAATCCTTGAAGAGTAGATCGGATCCAACGTAGTAGGATAGATGGATCAAGACAGAGGAAGACGCAAATCGTTTGATCATAGATCAAATCGTAGGATTGGTCGCTCCAAGCTGTAGGATAGAATCGTACGTAGAGAATGGAAGAGCGCAGCAATGTGACAATGTTGGTAGTAGAACCAGGTTGGAAACAATCGATTGGATATCACGGATGGGATAAAGAGTGGTCCGAGAGCGATTCAAGCCGTAGGTGCGGAAACAAACGTGGAGAAGAAGAATGGATCATAAATGGTAGGGACAAAGTGGAATGTCCGAAATCGATTCATTGATCAGAGGCTTGGATAAGAGATCGATGAGACGTAGGATAAAGGGAAACATCGAGGATTGAATTGAAGACAACAACGTGAATGATTTGTTGATAATCAAAATTGATTGCGAGGAATGCAAGGAGACCGAGGGAAGGAATCGATCATGAGTGGGCGATCTGGTGAATTGTCAAATCAAATTGGAGACAAGACGGAATATTGATGCGTATCCTGGAAAGGAGACTCGGGAGGCGGAGAATCAAACGCTGATGTAGGTGTAGCTTCAGTTCAATCGTCAAAGCGAAGGAGAGGAATGGCTCGACGGAGGATCTCAACGAAGGGGAGATCAATGAGAGGAACAATTAGTGATGGATAGGGACAAATTGAACGTCGTCGGAAAGAAGTCGATGTGTAGCCTTGAGTTGGTTGTGCGGGAACGACAGAAGACTTAGATCCTTGAGGAGATAGGAGCGGAGACGTATTATTTGCACTGGAGCGGGAGGCTCTGTTGAGGATCTCGACGGAGGGGAGATCCATGAGGGATTGTGTGTTGATCTTGAGGATCTTGACGGAGGGGAGATCCATGAGGGATTGTGTGTTGATACGGTATATCAAGTCAAGGATCGAAGATCATACCAAAGGCCCATCACTCATATGTTATTTAAGCTTTGAATCTTATGCCTGTCTTGATACTTGAACGCTCATGTATTGTTTTTGTTTTGTTAGCGCGTTAAGTAAGTTCGTTTTGTGAATTCGCTTGTGTTGGGTTTATACGAACCGGCTACACACCCCTTGATTCAACACATAGTGGAGGAGTGCTGAATTATTTGTCGGTTCATCGAAGTGGTCTCAGTGGGATCCGTGCCTTGTTGAACTTGCTGTTAGCGTGCACTGATAACAAATTGGGTGAGGCTTATGAGGGGAAGTTCTGGAAGGTAGACGCGTCCAAATTAAGCGTCATTCGGTTATCCAATACGCACCCCTTAATTCAGATGCACACCCCTTGATGCAACACGTATGGAATGGAATTCCATGGTTCAATCGAATTCCATGGTTGTGAATGATACAAAACCGTAGGGCGAATTTCATGGTCCTATCAAAGTCCATGGTTGTAGAAACAAAAGGGAGTGGCAGATGCGAATGACCGACTGAATCAAACACAGTCCAGTCGGAGAATCGGATCAAGAAAGTGTTGGAGCATAGATCGAATTGTAGAAATGGATCAAAGCAATATCTGGAACCGGAGTGGTGTCGAGACATAGATGTTCATTTGAGCATCACATTTGTAGCAAAAGAGATGACGATGGATTGTCAAATATGATTGCTAGGTCGTAGGAATCAATATGATCGTAGGATCAAATTGTTAAATGTAGAGATCTGGAACAGAGGACTCAGAAGGGTAGGATCTTGACAGGTGGGATTCATATCTTGGAAGGTGAGATTGGGGAATCATGTGGAGAGGGGCTGTCAAGACAAAAGAATGTCTGTGGAGACGAGGGTGACGATGTCCAAGAAATTGATTGGCTTGAGTGCCGACTGAGTCAAAGGAATCGATCAGACTAGTTCAAGCCATAGATGTGATTGACAGTTGATGAAGGAATCGATCACCATAGTATGAATCGAATGTAGGCTTAGCTTCAATTGAGTGCCGACTGAAGCAGAGGAGAAATTGGGATAATCGAATTGAAGTACCGTAAGCAAGAAACGTGACTTGAACGACTTGTTGATAATCAATTGGGTGAACTCAGGAAGGAATGGGACATCGATAATTGATTGATTAGAGAATCAGAATCGATGGGAGGCCAATGGAGTCTTAGAGACGAAACATAAGATGGGTTTGTATCAGTTGATTAGGGACAAAGAATTGAGTGTTTGCATTGTAGAAAGCGACATGATCACATCTTGGGTCATAATCAAATCATATAAGTGGAGGATTGATGTTATCAAAGGGTTGGACCAACGATTGACTTGGCGTAGAATAGTATTGGTCTGGAGGAGTGCAAGGAGAATAGCAAGTAAGGATTGAAGATCATATCAAGTGATGGCCGAGAGATCTGATCTAGCTCGAATAGCATGTTAGGTAACGTGCCGTGAGATCGTGTGAGTTTGCACGCAAAAAGTCGTAACCGACAACACACCCCTTGATTCAACACTTGGAGAAGGAGTGTTGAATTACGTGTCAGGGTAATGGAGACTCCGGAATGGGTACGCGTGCAGGCGTCCAAAGTAAGCGCCAGGCAGTTATCCAACAAAAACCCGCGAGTCAACGCTTATGGGATAGAATGGCATGATTCAATGGAATGCCATGGGAAATATCTGGGAAAAGACGGCGTTGAGGCCGCTGTGTTGATGACCGGCGGTGAAGTTGGGGCCAAAAGAGAAGTGTATTCCCCGGACTGCATTCTGGCTGACTGCGGTTTGTGTCATGATGTTGGATTTTGCAGTAAAGGTATGTTGCAGAATCGCGCAAGGAATGCCCGCTAAAAAAACGGTGTACACCCCCTGATCTGGAGCTGAAGGCATCGGTCGGGATGGAAGAGACAATTCCAAATATGGGGGGAGGCCAGTCATACGGGTGCATAAAGAAGTAGCTCAACAGCAGGCGCACGACAATTTCGTAGTAAGGAAGATTGTTGGAATGGGACGACGGAAGTATCGAAGGAATGAACCAAGGAATTTCGACCATCGGAGAAGGCCGCCGAAGATGCAAAAAACGATGGGGTTGATTTAGACAAAACCGTTATTTCGATGTGGAGATTCGTAGCATTGGAAGCAAAGCTCGGGGACAATTAATGAATTGTAGAGCGAATCATAGAAATTGATGGAGATTGGGTCGATGGTGGTGGATGAATGGTAGGGCGAGTGGTGTGGCGCAGATCTGACAGACCAAATCGTGGAGGCCAATGGAACAGCGTTGAAGACAATTGGTAATTGTGTGAATCGTAGGAACGTAGGGTTGACCATGGAGCGATGGATCGTAGAGATGGTTCGATACAAAATTGGAGTATCAATTGGATGGCGAACAAAACATCAAGTCATAGAAGATGATTAATTATCAAATCAAAGAGGCGTAGACATCGTGTGACAGTAGATCAAGGACACATCGACGCCCGTCATTTGATTGTGTTAAGCAACAATAAACACCGACTGCAATTATCCATCGATAATTGCCTTAATCCATACGCGATAATTGCAAAACACAACAATGCCCAACATCCCGGCTGCCGGCAGAACGAGAAGCAGGTCGACAGGACGATTCCAAACACTCCAACCTGGGAGCGCCGCAACCACCCCCCGCTTGCCCACAACTGACACGGTAGAAACCGGACACCAGAACAATCCAACCCAAGATGATGAGGAGAACACATCCATCGCCGACCTCTTTCCTTCATTCGACCAACCATTAGCCACCTTTTTGCATGAATCCTTCGATGTCCCAAAGGAGTCCCACAGCACCTTGTGTGAGGCGCTCGTAGCTGGGCAGTACAAGACATGGCTGGACTTCCTATACATCGAGAATATAGGTGATCTCGCTTACCTCGAGAGAGGAACAAGAACACCGCTTTACCGGCATGTACAGATGACTTTACAAAGAGTTGTCGATTTTGGACAACATCTCACAGAACAAGGACTGGACTGGGAAGATAGAACCCACTATACCAAGGCCGCCTTTAAGAGCTACTGTCGAGGGATTATCAGAGCCAGAAGAGAATCTGGGACTGACATTGAAACAACGGCGCGCACTATCGGCACATCTCAACGACAACAGGAGAGATCCTCCAAACCAATCGAACAGCTCAGATATGAGTCATGGACCAAGAAATCACGGGATGAAACCACATTCCCAACCCTGAAGAATGATGCAACCTTTGAGCGGTGGCTTGTCAAATTCAAGGCTAAACTGGAAACATCCGACATAGATACGCGCACATTTCTCGATCCAAGCTGGCCTGATATACCACTCATCGGGTACGAGAAGGCCCTTCATGACAAGCAGTGTGCATTCTTCTGGACTCTTGTTCTACATGCCCTCCAGAGTGACCTCTCCTACTCCTGTGTGCTCAGCCATACCACTTCTAGAGACGGCAGACAGGCCTTCTTTGACTTTGTCGCATTGCATGATAGGTCCAAATCCAAAGTGTATGACACCTCCATTGTGATGCAACACCTATTGGACATTGACTTACGAACATGGAAGGACACCAAAGTCAAGTTCATCACCCAATGGTTTGCTCAGCTAGACCATCTCAACACACTACGCGACCCGCAGAGGCCACTTGATTTTGATACCGTTAAAACACACCTTTGCAAGGCCTGCAGTAGCAGCTTCCAACTCAGTGAACAGTTCTGCAAGGTTGATGATCCACCTGCAGCACAGGATTTGACCAAGTTTAGACAGCATGAAGCCGCTGCTATCAGTGAATTGAAAAATACCCTCCTCCTTGAAGCCACCAGACTGGACTCCCAGGCTTCCCTGTCGCAACCTCGAAGTCGGCTGTCTGTCAAAGCCAATACTCATGATTTGTCTTCTATGACACAGTCCACATATTCTGCTATCACTGATGACTCGGCCTCATATTTACCTCCTATTGATTTTGATGGTGACTACCAGGACTACGCTGTTTACAAGGCTGGCAGAACACCAGATCCAACCACAAGACTACCATCTGCAGTTTGGAAAACTCTCTCTAAACAGGGTATGAAGCACTGGCTTGGCTTCTCAGCTGACGACAAGAAGCGACTAGTTGCCTGCCTACGATCTGAGCTCCTTGATGTTGCATTACCACCGGATCCCAATTCTAGCAAACCGATCACACGTCGGATCTATGAACACCATACTGATCAGCAGGTCCCCTCACCTGATATTGAACAGATCCTCTCACCTGCTGAGGAAAGCGCAGCCAGATCTGCATTCCATGCATCCCTTGGTGTATATCAGGCATCTTCTCAATCCGATAACAGACCGCTCAAGTCTTCTGTTTCTCCCGCACATCCAGCTCGTTTCCTTGCAGATAATCCTGATATTCTTTACAAGAAAGAAGGCAATGTCTATGTCCCTGTTGAACAGACTTCACGGTCTGTAAAATTCCACTATTGGGCATCACCGGACTGTGAATCTCTTGTTTCACCAGCAAACCCCACCGCTACTTACCACTCTAGCAAAACTACTGTATCCACACCCGGTTATGCCATGGTTGACAGGGGTGCAAATGGATGTATCATAGGAAATGATGCATGCCTTATCTCTAAGGACATCCCACCTAGATTTGTCAATGTAACTGGTATCAACAATCACCAAATCCAAAACATCCCTATTGCAACGTGTGGCGCCTACTCTGTTTCCAACAGAGGTCCGGTCATTATCATCTTTCATGAATGTGCCTACACTGGACAACACCCATCTATCTTGTCCTCTCCTCAGATGGAAGCATACCACTCGATTGTGGATGATACCTCTCTCAAGACCGGTGGAACCCAAGTCATTACCACTACTGATGGCCATGTCTTTCCACTCAGTATATGCCATGGCTTACCTTATCTTGCCATGCGCAAGTATACCCGTGCAGAATTTGCTCATCTACCTCACGTCGTCATGACAAGTGATCTGCATTGGGACCCATCTGTGCTAGATACCGCATATACCCCCCAGGATGATACCTTCATTCAGAAATACCCGCCTGTTTCCACATCACTTCCATATCAAGATTATGATGAATTTGGCGCGCTTAGGGATATCAACATTGGCACCTCCTCTACAGTCACCTCATTCTTGTCCAACAGCACTACTACCTCCTCCCTACAGGCTTTGGATGTTTCTGATACTTCATTTTGGCTTAGCCCCACTGATTACATCCATCAAGACATCCTTAGTAGGTGCTCTAATCAATCTCCTTCCACCTTTCTCACCGCTGCAGCCCATGTTCAATTGCCCACTGATATCGATTACCTGTCCCTGAAACCCTTCTTTGGATGGATCTCCCTTGACCGTATCAAGGCCACCTTCAACAATTCCACACAGTATGGCTCATTGTCACTTAGCCCCGATGGTAACATCTTCAAAAGGTTCCAATCACCACAGCCTGCCATGAATGTCAGGCCTTTCAATGATGATGTCCTCTCTGATGTCATCTATTCAGACACCCCTGCTATCAATGGTGGTTCCAAGATTGCTCAAGTTTTCTTTGGTCGCAAATCTCATATCATCCATGTTGAAGAAATGAGGACTACTGCTGATTTTCTTCCTTGTCTCCAAAATTTTGTTCGACAATGGGGTAGACCACTCAGATTGCTCTGTGATCATGGATCTTATCAGTCCAGCAAATCTGTTCTTGACTACCTCAAGATGATGTGGATTGGCTTATGGCAAAGTGAACCATACCATCAACACCAAAATCTTTTTGAACGGCGATACCAGACCTTCAAACGCATTGTCAATAGAATCATGGATTGCACGGGCACTCCACCACACCTCTGGCTTCTTTGCATGCGATACGTTGGCCGCCTCATGAATCATTTGTCTGATCCCACTCTCTCTGACAAACAGCCTTTCTTTATTGCTACTGGTACCATTGGTGATATCAGTCCCTACCTTAGTTTCTTCTGGTTTGAGCCCGTATACTACAAGACTCCAGATACACAGTTTGGCTCTCAGACCACTGAATGCCTTGGCCACTTTGTTGGCATTGCTGAACATGTTGGCAATAGCTTATGTTTCACCATCTGGGATCCCATCACCAATAAGCTCCTTGACCCCTCTGGTGTACGCACTGCTTTAACTCCCGAGCATCGCAACAAGCGTGCTGGCTTGTTCACTGATGATGGCTTTCTTGCATGGCGCAAGGCCAAAGATGCTTCCATCACTCCTAAATCTTCTGGTGATAGTCCCTCCTTTCGACATCCTTCATCCCCCCGTCCGGTACCAGCATCATCTCATCTGCGCCTCCCCAAGCCATCCTTGCCTACCTTCCTTTATTCCAAGGTTCCTAATACACGAAGCTATGTACCTTCTCCACTCCCTAACAACTATGGGGAGATTCTTGATGGTCCTCCAACCTCTCACATCTTCAGCAAGACCCCTACCGGCGTACCTGTCACTGAAGATGATTTTGGTCCCCCTGAGCTAGCATATTTTGATGTCAGTGACGCAACACCTCCACCTATCAATCCTGCTACCCCATCTGTTGGCCCATCTAAAGTAGTTGTTACTGATGAAGAAGGCAACGCCCAATTTGACGATGATGGCACACCCATCACCATCCCTGCGATCCCTGTTACTGAATTGCAAGGTCGGTCTTTTCTCATGGTCCTCCCTAATGGCACACAGAAAAGAATGACAGTTGTTGACATTGAAAACAGTCTTGAGCAAAACAAGGACTTCATCAAATTCAAGTGCAAGCATACAGATGATGAACTTGAAGATATCATAGCATACAATGACGTCATGAACTACATCCACAGGGATGTAACTCAAGAAGATGGCAAACTTTGGTCTTTTCGACGCATACTTGGTCATCAAGGTCCCCTTGACAACAAGCACCCACAATACAAAGGTTCCAAATATAACCTATGGATTGAATGGGAAAATATGGAGCGCACCTATGAACCTCTCTCCAATGTAGCTGCAGACGACCCTGTTACTGTAAGCAAATATGCCAAGGACAACAACATGCTTGATCAACCTGGTTGGAAACACCTCAAACGCATTGTTTCCCTTGCCCGAAGAACCAAGAAACTAGACCGGTTAATCCATCAAGCCAAGCTCCGCTCCTTTCGAACAGCTCCACAGTACCAGTATGGATTCAAGGTACCCCGCAATCATGACGAAGCCATCCAGTTTGACACAGCCAATGGCAATACCAAATGGCAGGATGCCATAGCGCTGGAAATGTCGCAGCTTCAAGAATATGACACCTTTATTGACAAAGGTATCTACAAGGCTAGCAATATACCCATTGGCTTCCAACAAATCAAGGTCCACATGATTTATGCAGTCAAGCACGATGGCCGACACAAAGCCCGGCTAGTTGCAAATGGTAATCTCACTGAAGCTCCCATTCACAGTGTGTATGCAGGAGTTGTTTCACTTAGAGGCTTGCGCATGTGCCTATTCCTTGCTGAACTGAATAGCTTAGAAGCATGGGGAACCGACATTGGGAATGCATACCTAGAAGCTGTTACCTGTGAGAAAGTATGCATCAAGGCTGGTGCTGAATTTGGATCACTAGAGGGTCACCTACTAGTGATTTACAAGGCTCTATATGGACTTCGATCATCTGGCAAGTGTTTTGGTGATATGCTCGCTGCCTGCCTCATTGAACTAGGTTTTGAAAGATCCAAGGCAGAGCCTGAAATCTTTATCAAACCTGGCAACAACAAACATGGGGAGCCAGTATACGAGCTGATATGCACATATGTTGACGACCTTTGCTTATGTATGGCCAATCCTGAAACCTTTCTGGTCATCCTACAGTCTGAACCTTACAATTTCAAATTAAAGGGCTCTGGTCCAATGAACTTTCATTTGGGATGTGGTTTCGAAAGAGATGAACATGGTGTGCTCTGCATGAACCCCATCAAGTTCATTGAGAAAATGGAGGCCTCCTATGAACAAATGTTTGGCTGCAAACCCACCACTAGGTTCCACTCACCCCTTGCTGAGAATGATCATCCAGAGCTAGATTCATCATCATTCCTAGGTGATACTGATATCCAAAAGTATCAAAGCATGGTGGGCTCACTCCAGTGGATCATTGCCATTGGACGTTTTGATGTGCAGACTGCTGTCATGACCTTATCAAGCTTTCGTGTGCAACCTAGGGAAGGCCATCTCAACAGAGCCAAACGAATCTATGGATATATTTCCAAGTTTCGTCATTTCAAAATCAGATTCAGAGTGGGCATACCAGATTTTGTACTCACTCAAGGCAACAGTACAGACTGGTCCAATACCGTATATGGGGAGCATTCTGAAGACCTACCAAGCGATGCCCCTAAACCCCTAGGTAAGGTAGTTGTATTGTCTCATTTCTATGATGCAAACTTAATGCATGACATCCTAAGTGGTAAAGCTGTCACTGGTATCCTGCACTTTGCAAACAAGACCCCCATCATGTGGTTCTCCAAGAAGCAAGCAACCTCTGAAACAGCAACCTTTGGCGCCGAATTTGTGTCTGCTAGAACCTGCATTGAGCAAATTGTTGACATTCGACAGTCATTCAGGTATCTAGGTACTAGAGTACACGACACATCCTACACATGGGGAGACAATGAAAAGATGATCCAAACCTCTACATTCCCATATGCGAGGCTACACAAGAGGCATCACATTCTATCATATCACTATGTTAGAAGCATGATTGCAAGAGGTTTCATCCTCATGCAACATCTTGCAGGTAAGGATAACTGCGCTGATATCCTCACCAAGCATTGGGGACACTCAGTAGTGTATCCTTTACTCAAGCCCATCTTTCACTACTGTGGAAACACCGGTGATCTGTTGCAGGATGACTGCACCAGATACTAGAGGATGCTTTCATGTGGACACATGGGGAGTATTAAATTCCTTTCGTGTCTAAGTTGGTAGAGGTACGAGATCGAAAATAATGAGACCTCGAAAATTACCGGGCTCATTCTCACGATCGAGAATCGATACTTAACTGGAGAAGAAGAATCGATCGTCACTCAAGTTCGATACTTAGTGATCCAAG
This sequence comes from Pseudo-nitzschia multiseries, assembly GCA_037355745.1. Lineage (NCBI taxonomy): Eukaryota > Bacillariophyta > Bacillariophyceae > Bacillariales > Bacillariaceae > Pseudo-nitzschia > Pseudo-nitzschia multiseries. The sequence goes on along the minus strand of CM074785.1, from coordinate 4,374,749 downwards.
AAAGAGCACATGCCAGATATTAGCATATGCTGTATTTTGTTAAGTGTTCTGTTTTCAAGAAAAGACAGCAGAGGTTCGAAGCGCTGCTCACGAACCTGTTTCTCTGCTGCACAAAATACACGTTGTATTAGCGGCAACGCGATATATTTTCCCGTAACACGGTATTTTACCGTATAAAGTACTCGTATCGTGCTGTATTAGCGGCAGCACGCTTTAAAGTGGTAACTTGCTCTCCAGCAAGCCGACACGCTTATACTTTTAGATTATTTGATTATTCAACCTTAATCCTTGCATCGGGCGTTCTTGCGTCCTACTGTAGAACTACAAGCCTAAGACCTATCTGATTGCGTCGGTGTCGACAGTCAGAATAGATCTGGTTGGATTAGCATCCAATCGTAGTGGATATCAGAGAAATATTAGACCACAACAGACCGGCACCCCAACCGGCCTGCAGCTAAAGCTCCTGTTGCTCTTCTTTGCCTTTGGATTGAATCAGCTCAACAGCCAGTTTCAAAAGGAAATTAACAGATCGGATCGTAGAATCTTTGTATCAAATGTAGATCCTGGAATAACAAGTTGTTGGCTGGTGGGAGAGCAAAGTGGTAGTGCTTGGAGAAGGAGTGGGTTTTGTTTCAGTCAAAAGTATCAGAAAAAGCAATTCATCAACATACTTTGACCCGGAGCGGATGGCATTGGCTGGAATTGACGGATAGTATATTGGTCATGTATCAAGCCATAGAAATCAATTGTGTTGTTACTCTAAAAATCGACCAAAGGTATATGATGTTAGAATTTAAAGAGATGTGAGCTCAGAGAGAGGCTCTTATTTTACTACGTATTTTCACTGTGTATCGGGGCTCTCTGTATTTTCATGGTAGAGATCTTCCCCGGTTATTTGTTACTGTCTTCTTTACCGTCGTACCGATTCTTCTGTTGCTGTTGCTGTATTAGCGTCGTATTGGTCTTACTGTATCGGTCATTCGATGGTATTGGTCATTTTCTGGGTTAAGTATTCTGTTCGATGGGGCGTATGCTTATTCGTGGTATATATGCTAGATATGAGGCCCATCCGGAATCGGTATTGATTTTCTTGATTGCAATAAGTAATTTCCTCACGGGGTACCAAGTACACTCTTCCGAATGTACTTATGAATTCCAAATGTTTACTTATTGGTCAGGTCTTTGGATATGTCTTGTTTCTAACCGATTACCGTCTTTTGTTTGTAGTCCTAAGTGATATTGTTTCCATCACTTAGGGATTTTCATGTAGTGGAGGTGCGTTTGATTCTAAGACACGATCATCGAAATAATTGTATCTCTGTGGTTACTCCGTGTTAATATTCTGCACCTCGGTCGTATTGTTTTGTCGGCTTTTCCAATTGAATTTGATGCCGACAATGTCCGTATTTTTTTGGCCGACAACAAATTGAACGTAGATGGAATCATAGATCTTGGTTGTAGACTAGAAATCTTGAATCGAATGAGATTGACCATATATCATATTGTAGGAACCGTTGGAGATCGAATCGAAGACGACTGATTGATCAATCGTAGAAGCATAAAAAGGGAAAATGCAGTGTACACCCCTCAATCCGGAGATGATAGTAGCAGCCAGAATGGAGGAGCCAAATCCACATATGGTGGGAGGAAAGGGATTTGTAGTTTGTACTCGACAAGGGAGGTAATTTGGCGGGGTAAAGCAACTGCCTTTGGATGGAGAATTTGCAGTCGGTTGCAATGTTCAGTCAAAAGTGTCGTAAAACCAATTCATTGACAAGATGTTGGCATATAGATGATACAGCTTGACCTTGAGGGCATCCCGATGTCGTTTGGAGAGTCGAAGGACAGACGGGTGATTCGGTCTGGAGGAAATTTGATTATGGCATGGAGATTGCAATGATCGGATGTATGCAGGAGCGGCGTGTGGATGGTCAGTGTCCTCAGCAAGTGTCTCAGATGGTGGCGGGTGATTGCACATCAGAGGTTGTGGTGGTGAGGGAACAGATTTTGGTACACGTCGGAAAGTTGCAATTTCATTCTGGGGATTGAAGGTCCATCCGAAGTTAGTAGGTGCCACAGGTGGGGCAGAATGATGGTCCAAATTGGGCATTGTAGATGGGGGTTCATATGACGCAGTCACATTGGACTTGTCCTGGCATTGGATTGGAGTCATATGGGACTTGTCCTGCTGACATCGTACACGACAACTTGAAGAGGAAGTGGAGCGTTGGAAGGAGATGGAGTTGGATTGGACTCGGTGGAAGGAGACAGAGTCACTGTTGGGGGAGTATTTCCATGTCCATGCGTAACTGGGAGGAAAGGCCATGCGATAAATTTGTTTAAACGCAATGTATTCAAAATAGGGATCTGGTAGGTCAAAGCAAAATTCATTTTCGCGGGAGATGATTCTCCTGGAGAATTTTAGGATATTTGCCACGCGATTGTCGTATGACACAGCCGTAGGCATTGGCTCTAGAGACATAGCTTTTGCAGACGCTGTTGCTCCACCATTTTTGTCATAAACCTTGGTAAATTCCTATGGGTACCATCCGCTTTGGAATCCCCAATGTTGGATGCTGAGTTCCAATTGGATGGTAGGATCTCTATTCCCATCAGAATTGTATCTTGCCTCGTTTGCCGCGATAGCCAGTACTTGATCATCATGAACCAGTTGTCTCATGCCGTGGTTGTCAACGTACCAAATGTTAGTCTTGTCAAGAAGCAGTTGAATGTGTTCTTTGTATTTGGCAGATACCTCTGATTCAGGGAGATTTTTTGTGATGGATTCAGCGACGAGGGATTTGATGTTGGGAATGGCACCTGGTCTGAGGGTTGCCGTGCCGTATTTGTAGGATATGAGGCTGATGAGATCAGTCAATTTTTGGGTGTACGCCGCATTCAGGTAGTTTTGGGTGGCAGTCTTGTCAGCTTCTACAAACAAGAACTGTATGGCTTCGACATAGTTCCAGTCGGTGGGTTGTAGCCTCATGGCGGAATGGGAAAAAACGGACGTCGTTGGCAGAAACGGCGATGATCGGAAAGAGATTGGTAGTGGGGCTCTTTACAGCGGGCTCACAACAATCTGGAGGAGGTCTGAGGGAGATTCCGGAGGAGCCGAAGGACAGGGCCGAAGAAAGTTCCAAAGAATGTTCCAAGTAGCCGGAGACGGGGATCGATGGTCGAACCTGCGAAGGAAGAAGTGATTCGATGACGGGATGGAGACAAAGAAATGGTGGAATGGGAGGAGCAAGGAATTCGTATTTGCACTCAATCCAAGTTGTTGGAGCCGTTGGAATTTTTTTTGAATGACTTGGAGGGAGAAAGGAATTCGGTTAAATGATCGATCGAAGGAATTAACCAAAGAAATATCAACCGTCGGAGAAGACAGTCGAAGATTCAAAGGAAGAACCGATGGAGAATTGGAGGAGATAATGAACAATTGGAAGGGAGTCGCTCAACAGCAGGCTCTCAAACAATCCGGATTAGATCTGAGGGAGATGGGAAGGGAGTCGCTCAACAGCAGGCTCGCGATGATCTCGATTAGATCTGAGGGATTCCTTTACTAGTGGGTGTTTTGTTTGGGTAATCCGCGTCGGAAGGAGATAACCGGCGGAGTCGACGAAATGACCGAGCGTAGGTGCGTGGGATGACCAAAAGAATGTTCACAGATCGTGATCGTAGATCGTTCTTTGAGGAGCAGTTATCGAATTGTCGATGTCGGCCTTGGATGTGTATTACAGAAGGAGAGTCTTGGTAGAAGGATCTGTAGACACAGTGGGTCGGGGATCGAAGAGTATCGAGTGATCGTCGGAACGGTCCTCGGAGGTGCAGGTATAACCGAAAAGACCGTCAGAATGTTCACCGGGGAAGGTGACCGGAGTGTCGAAGGGATGACCGAAGGAATGTCCCGAAGAAGGAATATTCCAAAGAAAGTAACCGGAGACGGAGAGCAATGACCGGAAAGACAGAAATAACCGGGAATCGATGGTCGAACCTGCGAAGGAAGAAGTGATTCGATGACCGGATATAGACAAATGAATGGTGGAATTAATTCGATGTGGCGGCGACGTCGTCGGTGTTCTTGTAGCTTGTTTGTCCGGAGACGGTGATAATTAACCTTGCGGGCCGGTCACAGATGTCTGGAACGATCGTTGGGGATGAGAGAAGATTCGAAAGGGCCGAAGCTCGGAACGTTCTTGTGATGCGATTAATGACCGAGGGGAGGTGCGAAAGAATCGAAAGAATGATCGTCGTCAAAGAATCGTGTCCGTAGAAAGGAGATAATCGTCGGCGTCAAAGGCGTTCGTCAGAGAAACAATCAAAGTAAATCGAAGTATTGATTTAATGTCGTTGTTGTAGGCCGTGGAGGTAAACGGGGTAGATGTTGCTGTAGTTGTCGGCGTCCTATCGTTTGATCTGGCGTCGACGTCAATGATATTCATTTGGTGTAGTGGTTAGAGCAACTATCGAAGGATGAGTTGCAGTCTGGTAATTTGTTTGAAGTGGTGCTTAGCACAATCAAATGGGCGTCGATGGTCCCTTGTGTGGACGATGGACGCGAAAAAAGATAAGGTTGGGTGATTGCAATCGGCGTGTCCGGTGCAATGCTGGGCTTTCATTAAAGACGGCGGTGGTCTTTAGTTTGTAACTGTGCTAATCCAGAGAGCTGGTTGTGGGTTACAAGGCTTGTGATAGCGAGTACACCCCCTGATCCACAAGCTGGGAACAGAAGGACGAGGTACAGTCCAGGGTGCGGCCCGCAGAAGGGAGGCGCCGCAAGAAAAGAAACCTGGAGTGGAGGTCTAGAATGTGCCGCACAGGGAGCTAAGCACACAATTGTCTCTGGTGTTGTCAGTTGAGGTGCGGATCGGGCGGAGATAGAGGGCTCTATAACCTGTTGTTACTCTAAAAATCGACCGGATAGGTATAACGAATATTTTAAACTTAAAGAGATGTGAGCTCAGAGAGAGGCTCTTAGTTTTACTGTGTATTTTACTGTATTCGACCGGTATCCCTGTGTTATTCGTGTTGTATGTAGGGATGTCAAAACCGGACGTAAATCATGTGTAATTCGTCATAAGACAGAGAACACATGATATGACCTAAATGTCTGGATACTTGAAGTCATTTCTATCTCTGTAGGAGTATAAGTAACTTTTCAAGTGTAGAATGAATATAACCCGCGTAGAATGTACGTAAGTACAGTACGTGTATTTTTTGACCGACAACATGATGAGAGTACTCGCTGATTAATTCCATGCATGCATTGATCGTTGACTGTATATATATATATATATATAGTGTGTGTGTGTGTGTGTGTGTGTGTGAAGATTCTGACAACGGTTTCCTTCTCCTGTTATTCTAGGAAGATTCCATGATACATTTATCAATGGAATCAGGGATTGCTCACCGTAGGTCCTGTGATATTTCTCTAAACCAAAGATTGCTCACCGAGGAACCTGGGCAATACTAGAAAACAGGGATTGCTCACCGTCAATACGCGATGGGAATCGATGCGCCGTGGGAATCAATGTGCTGTGGGAATCGATTACTTGAGTGATACGGGACTCATTGATTCGTACGAATAGAACAACTGCTGTCGTGTAGCTTTGGTACTGCTGGACACAAAAGGAATTTAATACTCTCCATGTTTCCTTGTGAAAGGCCATCACGTTTAAATGATGCTTCCATCATCCCATAGGAGATTACCAGTATTTCCAAAGAAGTGGAAGAGTGGCTTGAGCAGTGGATACACAACCGAGTGTCCCCAATGCTTAGTGAGGATATCTGCACAATTATCCTTACCAGGGATGTGCAGCATTCGGATGAAGCCTTTCGCTATCATGCTTCGCACATGGTGATACGATAGGATATGATGACGCTTGTGCAACCTTGCATAAGGAAAGGTTGATGTCTGAATCATCTTCTCTTTATCTCCCCATGAGTAGGAGATGTCATGGACTCGTGTTCCAAGATATCGAAATGAGTGACGGAAGTCAACAATTTGCTCAATGCAAGTTCTCCCTGCAACAAATTTGGCTCCGAATGTGGCCGTTTCCGTAGTGGCTTGTTTCTTCGAGAACCACATGATGGGAGCCTTGTTTGCAAAGTGAAGGATGCCGGTTACAGCCTTCCTACTGAGGATGTCATGCATGAGGTTAGCATCATAGAAGTGTGTCAACACTACTGTCTTCTTGAGTGGTGCAGGAGTGCCATTGGGTAGCTCTTTGGATTGCACCCCATAGACAGTGTCGGACCAATTGATGGTGTCCGCTTCAGTCAATATGATGCCAGGAGGTTCCACTCTGAACCTGATCTTGAAATGTCTGAGCTTGGAGATGTACCCATAGATACGCTTGGCACGGTCAAGATGTCCTTCCCTGGGTTGGGCCCTAAAACGCGAGAGCGTCATCACAGCGGTTTGTACATCAAATCGTCCAATGGCGATGATCCATTGAAGTGATCCAATCATGCTTTGGTATTTCTGGATACCAGTATCTTCAAGGAATGCTGATGAGTCTAATTCAGGATGATCGTTCTCGGCGATGGGTGATTGGAACCTTGTGTTAGGTTTACATCCAAACATTTGTTTATATGATGCTTCCATCTTCTCAATGAATTTGATGGGATTCATGCAAAGAACACCATGTTCATCACGTTCAAAACCGCATCCTAGGTGGAAGTTCGTGGGTCTAGATCCCTTCAGCTTGAAGTTGTATGGCTCTGACTGTAGGATCTCCAGAAACGAATTGGGATCAGCCATGCAGAGACATAGGTCGTCAACATATGTGCATATGAGTTCATATACGCGCTCCCCATGTTTGTTCATTCCAGGCTTGAGGAAGATCTCTGGTTCAGCGCGAGACCTTTCAAAGCCAAGTTATATGAGGCATGCCGCTAGTAAGTCACCAAAGCACTTGCTCAATGATCTAAGCCCATATAGGGCCTTGTAGATGATCAAGAGATGACCTTCTAGTGATCCGAATTCTGGACCTGCCTTGATACAGACTTTCTCACAAGTCACTGCCTCAAGATAAGCATTTCCGATATCCATGCCCCATGCTTCCAGGCTGTTCAGTTCAGCTAGGAACAGGCACATACGTAGGCCGTGTAGCGATACGACACCGGCGTATACACTGTGGATGGGGGCTTCAGTGAGGTTGCCATTTGCAACAAGACGGGCCTTGTGTCTACGATCATGTTTGATGGCATAGATCATGTGTACCTTGATCTGTTGGAATCTGTTTGGAATGGAACTTGCCTTATATTTTCCTTTGTCGATGAAGATATTGTATTCCCTGGGGTGTTCCATTTCAAGAGTAATGGCATCTTCCCACTTGTGGCTTCCGTTGGCCTGGTCGAATTGGATGGCTTCTTTGTCATTACAGGGTACCTTGAATCCGTATTGATATTGTGGAGTGGTAGGAAAAGAGCGAAGTTTGGCTTGATGCACGAGTCCATCAAGCTTCTTGGTTCTTTGTGCAAGGTTGGTGATTGGTTTGAGACGTTTCCAACCTGGGAGGTCAAGCAAGCATGTTGTTGTCCTTACCATATTTGGCAACGGTAACAGGATCATCGGCCGCAATGTTGGCTAATGGTCCATATGTCCGTTCCATATTTGCCCATTCAATCCAAAGGTTGTACTTGGAGCCTTTGTACTGAGGGTGCTTGTTATCCAATGGACGTTGGTGTCCTAGGATTCGTTGAAACGACCAAAGCGTGCCATCTTCTTGGGTCGAATCACGGTGGATGTAGTTCATGACATTGTTGTATGCAATGATATCTTCAAGCTCATCATCAGAATGCTTACACTTGAATTTGATGAAATCTTTATTGCGTTGAAGACTGTCTTCTACATCGGCGATGGTACGGTGTTTCCGAGTACCATCAGGATTGGGTGCAAGGAAAGATCTGCCTTGTAGGTTGGCAATTTGAATGATTGGGATGGTGATTGGTTGACCATTATCATCGCATTGTGCATTCCCTTCTACGTTGGTAACAACTACCTCTGATGGGTCTACTGTAGGAGTAGCAGGGTTGGTGTGTGGAGTCGTGACGTCACTAACATCAAAATATGCTAGCCCCAGTGGATCGAAATCATCTTCAGTAAGGAGAACGCCATTGGATGTCTTGCTGAAGATGTGTGTCATAGGAGGACCATCAAAAATCTCCCCATAGTTGTTAGGGAGAGGAGAAGGGGACCAGCTCGGGCTGTCATTGACCTTCTTATAGAGAAAACTCGGTAACAAGGGGTGGGTGGGTGGTTGGACAATCTACTGATTACCAGATGCTGTAGGTGTGTTGTCCGCAGGTGTCAGACCATCATACCTTAGGCGTGGTCTCTGTAGGTGCTGGATCATCAGATACCATGGGCTTGTTCTCTGCATTGGCCGTAGGCTTGTTCTCATCAGGTGCCGCAGAATTGTCGGAGCTTGTCTTGGTGTCAGAGTCCGTGGAGGGTTCTGCAGTAGTAGGAACAGTTGGGTCGTCATGTGGTTTGGACTCCCCATGCGTGACATCGATAGTCGTATACTTCCCATGTTTTGTAATCATAGGTGCGTCACCTGTTGCATACAGTCGGGTCGATGAATCCTTTGCTTTACGCCACGCAACGAAACCATCGCCGGTAAATAGGCCCGCTCATTTATTGCGTGATTCAGGCATAAGAGCGGAGCAAACACCAGAACGGTCAAGCAATTTGTTAGTAACAGGGTCCCAGATCTGGAAGTACAAGCCATTGCCAACATGTTCAGCAATGCCAACAAAATGACCAAGGCATTTGGTGGACTTAATACCAAAAGGTGAATCATTGGTTTTGAAGTAAACAGGTTCGAACCAAAAGAAACTGGTATATGCGCTAATGTCACCAACAGAATCGGTTGCAATGAAGATTGGTTGTTTATCAGATAGAGTAGGATCGGAAATAACATTGAGGAGGCCAGCGACGTATGTCATGCACAATAACCATAGATGTGGAGGTGTGCCGGTGTGGTCCATAACACGGTTGACGATACGTTTGAACGTTTGATATCTACATTCGAATTGGTTCTGGTGTTGGTGATAAGCTTCACTCTGCCAAAGTCCAATCCATAACATCTTGAGATAATCAATGACACGCTTACTGGACTGGTAGGATCCATGGTCACATAAGAGACAGAGAGGTCTACCCCATTTATGAACGAAGTTCTGGAAACATGACAGGAAATCGCCAGTGGTACGCATTTCTTTGACATGAATGATATGGGATCGACGACCGAAGAAGATTTGTGTCAGTTTGGAACCACCATTGATTGCTGGGACGTCGGAGTAGACAACCTCCGATAAGACATCATCATTAAATGGCTGAACATTCATTGCCGGTTGAGGAGATTGAAATCTTTTGAAGAGGTTACCATCTGGGCTAACAGCTAAGGAACCATATTGCGTAGAATTTGCAAAGGTTGCTTTGATGCAATCCGTAGAAACCCAGCAAAAGAAGGGTTTCAGGGATAAGTAGTCATGCTTGTTAGGATGGCGCTCATGGGGTGTAGCTGCAATGCAAGGTGGGTTGCTTGTGGTACACGCCTTAGGGAAAGCAAGGATTGTGTCAGATGATGGAGTCGGAGTACAGCGAGCTAGTTGTTCCTGATGGTCATAATCTGTTGGAGTAAGCCAAAAGGAGCAATCGTTCATGCCGTGATCATCAATAGGGAGAAATGTCGATCAAGTGCATTGACTGGAATACGAACTGAGAGATGTAACCGTGGACAAACCGGGGGATACAGATATATCCAATCCTTCAAGGCATCTCGGGTTCCCATATTCGTCATATGTGGGGTAAGGGAGTTGCTGTGGTTGTGGTGGATATTTCTGGAGGAAGGTTTCATCCTTGGCACTGATGATGGTATCAAGAATGGAAGGGTCCCAATGTTTATCGGATGTCATGATAACATGTGGCAACGTGTTGAATTCATCAGTGGTATACTTTCGCATGGTGAGGTACGGCAGGCCATGACGGATGCTGAGGGGTAATGCGTACCCATCAGTTGTGGTGATGACCTGTCCACCACCTGCTTTGATGGATGTATCATTGACAGTAGAGAAGTATGCTTCCATTTGACCAGACAACAGGATAGAGGGGTGTCTTCCTGTATATGCGCATTTGTTAAAAATAAGGATAATGGGACCTCTATTTGAAACGGAATATGCGCCGCATGTTGCAATGGGAATATTCTGCACTTGGTGATTGTTGATGCCGGTGACATTGACATACCAAGCGGAATGTCCTTGGAGATGAGACAAGCATCATTACCAATAATACAACCATTGGCACCTCGATCAACCATAGCAAAACCGGGGGTAGAGACAGTAGTCTTGTGTGCATGGTAGGTATATGCAGATACTTGGTTTTCATGTTGAAGGGTCAAGTCGTCTTCAGGTTTGTACCATTTGTGAAAATTAATTGAGTAGGAAGACTTTCCAACGGGCACGAGAGTGTCACCATCCTTTTTATATTGAATATCAGGGTTCTCAGAAAGAAATCCGGCAGGATGAGCAGGTGAGACAGATGACTTGAGGGGTTGTTGGTCCTTGGAGGAGGAGGTTTGAGACTTGTAGACACCAAGTGATGCGTGGAAGACGCCTCGGTGATCGTTTTTGACAGTGGGATGTAGATCTTCTGATGCATTAGTATGATTATCGCCATGTGAAGTACCGTCTTCTAGAAATGTTACAGAATGATCATGCGTATAAGCTTTTCGAGTGATAGGCTTGGTGGCGTTAGGGTCCGGTTGACTGTCGGGAAGCAATTCAGATCGCAAGGAAGCGACTATAATTTTCTTGTCTTCCGGGAGAAAATTCAGCCAATTCTTCATGCCGTGACGTGATAGTGCCTTCCATATGCCAGTAGGCAACCGTGTGGTAGGATCAGGCAAACATCCAGCCTTGAATACTGTGTAGTCTTGGTAGTCACCTTCAAATTCGAAAGGAAGGGCATATTCGCTAGAGTCATGTCCTTGCTCGGAAGAGAAGTCGTGAACATGTGCTCGAACTGTAGATTTTGGAGCAGACATTGCTGACTGAGAGTTGAGACGTGTTGCCTTGAGCAACAGGGTGTATTAAATTCCTTTCGTGCCCAGAATTACCAAAACTACACGACGGTAGTTATTCTATTCGTATGAATCAATGAGTCCCGTATCAACCAAAGTAATCAATTCCCACGGCATATCGATTCCCACAGCGCATCGATTCCCATCGCACATTAACGGTGAACAATCTCTGTTTTATAGTATTGCCCTTGTTCTTCGATGAGCAAACTTTGATTTTGTAAAGTATCACACAAGCTATGGGAGCAATTCCTGATCATAATGATAAACATATCATAGGATCTTCCTAACGGAACAAGAGAAGAAAACCGTTGGTGTGTGCTTCTCACACAATATATATATACATACAGATATATATACGGTCAACGACCAATGCATGTACGGAAATAATCAGAGAGTACTCTCATCACTACGCAACAGCAGTTGCAACGTATTTCATCTCAATCAAAGAGATGTCTTGCTTTTTGGCAAGATTTCACTTTATCTCATACTTTTAACATTCAACTGATTTATATCCCAAAATTCACACTAGTTGCTACCAACTATCTGTAATCTACATTACTAAGGTCTATCTTGCTGTATCTGAACAAGTTCACAGTAAGAAGAGATCTGGCGTTTCCATAGTCTCACCTGTAGTAAGATTGTCCGTTGCCAAAAGTATCCAATCACGATTGTCGCGCGTAGAGTACAATCGTTTGTCTACTAACACACTAACACAGCAGTGCTGTTCTTCAGAAGCCTTTGAATCAGACTCTCACCAGACCGGATTCAGAAGGAAAATAATAGATTAACAGTCGCAAGCTCCAAGGTGGCTTGCACACAAAGAACAGGGAAGAAATTGAACACAATCCCTACGCTGGCATATGCCAATCGCAAATCGTCTACGGGGCAGTTTCCTTTCACCATGCGATTCCTCTGACAAATCGTAATCATCAAGATCGAACATGCCTGCCAATCCCTTCGGTGGTGGGAACAATGCTGGAGATGGCGGCACCGCAACTGAAACCAGCCTTCCTAGTTTTGATGCCCATATGAAGGTGATACTCATATCCATATTCCGTGTCACAAAGGAAGAAAATAGCTATCTGTGTGAGGCTCTCCGAGAAGGAGGATTACGCAAATGGCCAATTTTCCTCGATGCACTCCTTGAGCATGATTTTGCCCGCGAGCTTGTTACCTATATGGATACTGGTAGTGGACTACCAACCCAACTTCACCGATCCATCCAACGGACCATAGAAGCACTTGCGGATTTCTCAAATGACTTGCGCAAGAGCCAAAAGAATTGGAGGGATGTAGAATCCTATTTGTACGACAGTTTCAGTGCCTTTTGTATGGCACATGCATTGCGCCTTCAGAATGAATCTATCTTGAATCCTCCAGCTCCTCCTCCAGGAACAAATAAGAACAAGTCCCCTCAACAAGTGAAGTACAAATCTTGGTGCCAAAAATCACATGATGAAAAGTCGTTCACATCCCTCACGAATGACTCAAGATTCGAACATTGGCTCGTGGGTTTCAAGGCTAATATCGAGGCATACGACATTGACACCGAAACGTTTCTAAATGAAACTTGGCCCCCTGCCGCACTACAAGGCTATACACGTGACCTTTTCGTCAAACAGTGTGCCTTCTTCTGGGTTCTTATGTTGGAAGTCTTCAAAAGTGACCTATCCGCGTCATGCGTCCACAGCCATTCCCTCACACGCAATGGACGTCAAGCATACTTTGATTTTGTGAACCTGCATAGTGAATCAAAAGCCAAAGTATATGACAACTCGGCTCAATTGCAAGCATTACTTAAGTTGAATCTCAACAGCTGGAAGGAATCTAAAGTGAAGTTTATCACGCATTGGTTTGAAGAATTGAATCACCTCAATAAGCTTCGTCCTCCCAACAAGCCCCTTGACTACCATACTGCAAAATCAGCATTATGTCAAGCCTGCTATTCCAGCTTTCAACTAAGTGAACAGTTTGCTAAAGTCAAAGACCTCGGCGGCCTGAATAGTACCGTTACGGATGTAGTCGCTGAAGCCGCTGCTATCCATAAACTCAAGATCGCGCTCCTACTTGAAGCGACTTGCCTCGACTCTCAGTCTGCAATGATGTCTGCTCCAAAGTCCACAGTACGTGCACATGTACACAACTTCTCCTCAGGACAAGGGCACAACCCTGACGACTATGCTCTCCCTATTGAATTCGAAGGTGACTACCAAGACTATGCGGTATTCAAGGCTGGACGTTCACCTGACCCTACCACACGCTTGCCTACTGGAATATGGAAGGCCCTATCACGTCAAGACATGAAGAATTGGCTGAACTTTTCCCCCGAAGGCAAGAAAATAGTGGTCGCATTGTTGCGATCCGAATTGCTCCCAGATGGTCAATAATAGGGTGATCTTGAGCTTGTGGATGGCAGCGGCCTCAGCTTGGATGTCCGTGACGCTACTATTTGAGTCACCAGGGTACTTGATCTTGGCAAATTGTTTGCTTAGTTGGAAGCTGGAATAACATGCTTTGTATAATGCTGACTTGACTGTATGATACTCAAGAGGTTTATTGGGAGGACGAACTTTATTGAGGTGGTTCAACACATCAAACCAGTTCGTGATAAACTTTACCTTGCATTCTTTCCACTTATCGAGATTCAACTTCAGTAACGCTTGTAGTTGAGTCAAATTATCGTACACTTTGGCCTTTGATTCACTATGTAAGCTTACAAAGTCAAAGTATGCTTGCCGACCATTTCATATGATGGAATGGCTGTGTACGCATGACGATGATAGGTTGCTTCTGAAAACTTCTAACATAAGAAGCCAGAAGAAGGCACATCGTTAGTCAAAGAGATCACGGGTGAAGCCTTGCAATGCAGCAGGTGGCCAGGTCTCATTGAGAAACGTTGCGGTGTCAATATCGTATGCTTTGAGCTTTGCCTTGAATCCGGCAACAAGCCAATGTTCGAATCTTGAGCCGTTCGTGAGAGGTGTGAAAGATTTTTCATCACGTGATTTTCTACACAAAGGTTCGTACCGTACTTGTTGTGTAGACTTGGTCTTACTTGTTCCTGGAGGAGGGGGTGGAGGATTCAAGATACTAGATTCATTCTGGAGACGCATTGCACGTGTCATACGGAAAGCGCTGAAGTCGTCGTAGAAATATGATTCCACATTCCTCCAATCCCTTTTGTTCTTGCGTGAGTCCTTGGTGAAGTCTTTGAGTGCTTCTATAGTCCGTTGGATAGTTCTGGGAAGTGGTGCTTGTAATCTGCTACCAGTATCCAGGTAGGTAAGCTCTCCAGCAAAACCATGTTTGAGCATAGCATCAAGGAAAATCAACCATTCGTGTAGTCCTCCTTGAAGGAGTGCCTTACATAGCAAGTTGTTTGTTTCCTTTGTCACTCGGAATACAGAGACAAGTACTTGCTTCATGTGGTCGTCAAAACTAGGAAGACTAATTGTGTCTGCGACGTCATCTTCTTTGTTGTTGAGCCCATTGCCACCGGGATTTGCTGGTATGTTTGGCATGTTTGCTTCTAATACTTCCGAGTTGCCGGAGGACGGAGAGGACTTTGATGAGGGGGATGACGGCGGCTCACTTGACTGATCCGATGAAGGAGGAGGAGAGTGCCAATTGTGTGGAGAAAGGGAACTGCTTCGTAAACAATGTGCAATTGGCATATGCCAGCGTAGGGTGTGTGTTCACTTTCTCGCTTGTTCTTCATATGCAAGCTGCCTTGGAGCTTGCGACTGTTAATCTATTATTTTCCTTCTGAATCCGGTCCATTGAGAGTATGATTCAAAGGCTTCTGAAGAACAGCACCGCTGCATTAGTGTGTTAGTAGATGAACGATTGTACTCTACGCGTGACAATTGTGGTTGGATACTTTCGGCAACGGACAATCTTACTACAGGCAAGCAAGACTATGGAAACGACGGATCTCTTCTTACTGTGAACTTGTTCAGATACAGCAAGATAGACCTTAGTAATATAGATTACAAGTAGTTGGTAGCAACTAGTGTGAATTTTGGAGATATAAATCAGTTGAATGTTAAAAGTATGAGATAAAGTGAAATCTTGCCAAAATGCAAGATATCTCTTTGATTGAGGTGAAATACGTTGCAACTGCTGTTGCGTAGTGATGAGAGTACTCGCTGATTAATTCCATGCATGCATTGATCGTTGACTATATATATATATATATAGTGTGTGTGTGTGTGTGTGTGTGTGTGACGCTTCTGACAATGGTTTCCTTCTCCTGTTATTCTAGGAAGATTCCATGATATGTTTATCAATGGAATCAGGGATTGCTCACCGTAGGTCCTGTGATATTTCTCTAAACCAAAGATTGCTCACCGAGGAACCTGGGCAATACTAGAAAACAGGGATTGCTCACCGTCGATACGCGATGGGAATCGATGCGCCGTGGGAATTGATGTGCTGTGGGAATCGATTACTTGAGTGATATGGGACTCATTGATTCGTATGAATAGAACAACTGCTGTCGTGTAGCTTTGGTACTGCTGGACACAAAAGGAATT
Source organism: Pseudo-nitzschia multiseries (assembly GCA_037355745.1). Lineage (NCBI taxonomy): Eukaryota > Bacillariophyta > Bacillariophyceae > Bacillariales > Bacillariaceae > Pseudo-nitzschia > Pseudo-nitzschia multiseries. The sequence goes on along the minus strand of CM074785.1, from coordinate 4,359,127 downwards.
TAATACCTACCTTCTCAGGATCCAAGCCCTGCACCAAAGGCTCCACCGATATGTCCCCCTCAGGGACTACATCCCAGGCCCGGTCAACCATCTGGCTGACCTCCTCTCACGCTCTGAGATCTCTGACACTGCCTTGCTACATCATTTCAACTCACCTACCCACAGAACTTGCCCTGGATCTTATGCCCCCTCAGGCCTCCCATGCTCCTTCCTGCGCTGACCTTGGCGCTATCCAGAAGACCATGGGAGCTTCAGTCACTGAGCTCTATGCCAGGCAAAAGGATGCCCATTGGAACAAATGGGTTCAATTCTGTCTGTCTCAAGGCTTTGACCCCCTCCTCCAGTCTGTTAAAGATCCAATCCCCACCCTACAGGTCTTTGCAAAAAGACTCCATGATGGCAGACTGTCCTGTAGCCACAAGCCCCTCCGATCTCACACAGTATCGGACACCATCAGGTCAGTGGGCCAGATGCTGGCCCGCTTGGGGTCCAAAGACCCCCGAACCAACTTTACGGGCAGTCTTGACTTCCGGCTAACCGCCCAGTTCAAAGGCTATGCCAAACTGGACCTGGCCCCCTCCAGGGTCAAGCCTGTTCCCATCACCCTAGTCATGCATGCACTGTGATTTACATACTATGACTCCCCTTCCCCTACACAACAGGCCATTGCCAACATGATCTGCATTGCCTTATTCTTCTGTCTACGACATGGTGAGTACAAAGGTACTACCAGGGATGACCAAGCCTTCAGCCTCCAAGATGTCTCCTTCTATCTTGGATCCCGCATTGTCCACCATGATGGCCCTGCTCATGAGCTTCAAGCTGCTACCTCTGTCACCCCCACCTTCACCACACAGAATCATGGTGATAAGGGGGGAGTGGTGGCTCATGCCAGGAGTGGTGACTCCCTCTGCTGCCCCATTGCAGCCTGTGCGCGCCAAGTCCTTCACCTACGGAGCTGCTGCCCTAGCACTAGCAGCTTCCCCTTCAGCCCGGCCCTCAAGCTTGCCAGTTACATCGACAATAGTGTGCTAACCCTAGTACGAGCAGCAACTGTCACTTCCTCCATGAGGGTCTATGCCCAGACCTTCTACCACACAACCGGCATCTCCCCTGTGTTTTCTCCACCTGCTCCCTCCGCGCTGGGGTTGCTATGGCCCTGCTCCAGGGCAAATGTGATTCTAATGTCATCAAACTCGTTGCCCAATGGCATAGTGACTGTATGATGAGGTACTTGCATCAGCAGTCCCTCCCCATATTCAAGAATCCTGCCTCTCTAATGTTCAACAATGGAACATACTCCTTCCTGCCAGAGGAATGGGTGCCGGCCACGGCCCCCACTCCACCTGGCAGCGCTCTCTGAGTCATCCCTGATGCCTCTCCCCTCCCTCATGCCCGTCCTTTCCCTCGCGCTATACTAGCCCTTTGCCCTCTCCCCAACGTTCCCACCCTATGGCTTGTGGTCCAATGGCAGAAAAGGCTTAACAGCCAGAGGCTTAACTGCCCAAGCGCTGTTAAGCCCGCCCGTATGCCGGTGTGTGTGGGCACAGCAAACTAAGGGACCAGACTCCACAGCCTGCGAAACCGGCCGGAGTTCCCGGATCCCCCTCTAGCACTGCTTAACCCACCAACACACCAATGCTGAACTACAAGCATTTCACATCCAGTACTACAAGTAGGTTGGCTGCCGAGGCTATCACGAATGTAGTGAGTGATAGTTGATGTAGCGAGCCGAATGAAAGGAATGGTGCCACGTGGAACCTGTACAAAGTACGAGCTGAAGAACACCCTTGCAGCGCGCGCACGACAAAGATATCACTGTATCAGCAACATTGGTACGGTACAATACACAGAACGATCTGTAAGCAGCAAAAATTCTGTAAGTAGCAAATTACAGTCAAAATTACAGTCAAAATTACAGGCCAGTGCTAACAAGCCTGTAAAGGATCCCCCCAGCAAAATCCAAGCCTACAGCCCACTCTTTTTGCTCCTAACCGATCAATAGTAGTAGAATAAGTAAATGGCCCACCACGCCCGCCCGCAGAAAAGGCTTAATAGCCAGAGGCTTAACCGCCCAAGCACTGGTAAGCCCGCCTGTATGCCGGTGTGTGTGGGCACAGCAAACTAAGGGACCGGACTCCACAGCCTGCGAAACAGGCCGGAGTTCCCGGATCCCCCTCTAGCACTGCTTAACCCACCAACACACCAATGCTGAACTACAAGCATTTCACATCCAGTACTACAAGTAGGTTGGCTACCGAGGCTATCACGAATGTAGTGAGTGATAGTGATAGCGCAATAGCAAACAATTTGTCGGGATTGGTATGTACGTACCAAGTACCGATACAACCAATAAGTATGTATTTTACATCGTACTTGTATGGTTACGTACAGGGTACATACCATGATACGTTCGGGTATCAGTAATCAGTACGAGTACTGTATCATGCAGTGTGCCATAATAATTTTATTATTATTGTTCTACCGTAAATTACTTTTGGCAGGATTCGCCAAAAATCCATCGGAGGCAAGTGTGACGCCATTGGACGATGCCTTCCGATTGCATATTGCCGATACCGAATCCACGAGTAATATCCGTTCCGCTCGACGATTCTTTTGGGCGGGCGTTCGATTGTTTTTGGTGGTGGGTTTGGGTTCGGTAATTCGAATACGTACGGTACAATACGGCACGGTATCCGTACCGTAGGGAAGAAATAGGTACAACAGAGCATAATAACTACTCGTACCGGTAAGATCTTACTCGTAAGATTACTCGTACCCACTTCCGAACAATCGTATTTTGTGCACTAAGTGCCTAAATAATATCAATACTATGATTCTTTTTCGTCCGTCACGGCACGGAACGGAATGTAACGGACCCGTGTACTATCACCCCCCTCGGATTTCTTCATGTGTGTCGGACGAAACGAAAAAGTCGAACTTCCCAAGAGCAGGGGACGTAGGCAAGAGTAATTGCCGATACGTATAGAAAGATTAGTCGGGCCCGCTTGCTTGGACTAACAATCGTGCCGTACAAACAGCACTCGTACGGTATCCCCCTTGTTGTTCAAATTCCTTCTTATCTTGCATTGCATTGCATCAAACCAACACCGGTCTAGCAATAGAACCAACTACCAACAACACCATTCCATCCACTAATAGCAATAGCAATAGCAATAGCAACAGGCAACAGGCAACAGGCAACATCATCAGCATCAGCATCAGCATTAGCGCCCATTATTGTTCGTAATCACATCACCATGGGCCAACCCGTTCGCTCCCAAAGCATCCCCCCCCCCCCTCCTCCCCTTCCCCCGGGCGAGAACCATCTGGACATTTCGTACGGAGACATGGTCGATGTTTCGAAAAACGAACAACTCGTACTCGAACAACTACATCGCCGACGACCAGTCCGTCGAGGCCCAGCACGTGGTCTATTCCTTTCACGAGGAGGGTGGAAAGTACAACTACCCCAGCAGCAAGAAGGGAGGATCGGGTGGCGGCCGCAAGCGATGGTTCTGTTTGATGCTCACCGTCTTCGGGTTGTTGTCGATCATCCTGGCGCTCGGTGTCGTCTACGGAAAGCAGATGCAGCAGCGCAATAAGCAGGGCGCAACGCTCGCCGAGGCCAACAAGAGCATCGAAAACACGGGCGAGGCGGCTGCGGCTGCGGATAGTGCTGCCGATAGTTTGGCTGATAGCACTGCTGATAGCACTGCCGATAGCACTGCCGATAGCACTGCTACAACCACCGAGAGCGAAAGCGCAAACACCGAACTGGAACTCCCCGAAGAAGACATTTACGTGACTCCCATCACCACTACTACCACCGAAGAAGTGAGCGCACCCGAAGGCGAAAGCGAGAGCGAAAGCGAAGGAACCGGGGAACCGGTCACTCCCGAAGGATCCAATGCTACTACCGACGCACCCGATGGCGATACAGATGGAACCACCGATGATGCCACCGACGCACCCGATGGCGATACAGATGGAACCACCGATGGCGCCACCGACGCCCCCGATGGTGATACAGATGGAACCACCGATGGCGCCACCGGTGCCCCCGATGGTGATACAGATGGAACCACCGATGGCGCCACCGATGCCCCCGATGGTGATACAGATGGAACCACCGATGGCGCCACCGATGCCCCCGATGGCGATACAGATGGAACCACCGATGGCGCCACCGATGCCCCCGATGGCGATACAAATGGAACCACCGATGCCCCCGTTGGTGATACAGATGGAACCACCGATGATGCCACCGACGCCCCAACCGATCGCTGGGTCCCACCGTGGCAACGAACCCCGGCACCCACCGACTGGTCGACGGTGTGGACCGGAACCGTGGCACCAACCACCTGGGTTACCCGCTGGGTCCAGCGGCCACAGAGGAATCCCTGGCGAAACTAAACCAAACTAAACTACTAGGTATAACCGAGCAGGACCAAACCGAACCGAAACCGAACACGCTCGGAGACGGAGAGAAGCACCCACCCGTGGCATCCAGTCACGCACGCACGACGCACACACTACACACAACTTACAAACCATAAAACTCGAGTCTGTCTCTCTGTCTGTCTCTCTCTCTCTCTGTCTTTAATCAGTCTTTCGAACATGCATGTGCCATAATCAACGCAGTAATCTTGCTTACAACATAATCTACCGTGACGAATCAATACATAAAGAAATAATAATAATAAACAAACAAAAACTTTCGTCCTTTTTTTTGTCGACTCTGTTGTACTATACGAGCAACCAGTACACCTAGTAGTAATAGTATTATTGTTTTATTTTTAGTTCAGGTATCGTGAATGCGATTGTAATTATTATTGTAGCATAAGGCGAATTTAGATCGCCATTTGTGTTACTATAATAGCATGATGATAATAATATTTTGTTCGTTCGAATACGAATACGAGTTATACCCTGGGAATGAATGAATCAATCCCTCGCCCGGTTCTCCGTGGTAAATTCGTTGGTCATGTCACAACCATGGTCACCAACAATAATACCGTACGTACGCAATACAGCAATACGAGGTAATGCTACTATACTCGTAAGATACGCGTCCCCTAGCAATGGAGACCCTTCGAAAGAAAGCGCGAAATCGGGTTGATATTCGGTTTGGTTTGGATTGGATTGGATTGGATTGGATTAGATTAGCTGAAAATTCAATCCAAATTGAGAATGAAAGTTGAAATTGAGTGTTAATTGTATTGGGCATGTTGAGTTGAGTTGTGCTGAGTTGTGCTGAGTCGAGTCGAGTCGAGTCGAGTGGAGTCGAAAATTCGGCTTGGCTTGGATTGGATGAACATTGGATTGCTGTTCGATGGCAGCTGGCAGCTGGCTAGCAACCAAGTCTCGATTGTTTGTTGTGGGATGCGTGCGTAGTGGTTGAAGTAGCAGTAGTAGTAGCAAAAATTACATTTATAGTTCGAACCGAACCGGACCGGACAGGACTAGCTGCTCCCACACCCTCGTCTTTCTTTCCCCCCATTCGTTTGTTTTGTTTTACGAAGTACTTCGTAGTTTGTTTTGTTTTAGTTTATTTGAATCGAATTCGAATCGAATCGAATCGATATTATGTTCTATTAATCGCAGAAATACAACAACGAGTGGATGTGCCGGACCATGGCCGGTCGCTTCATGTAGTGAAAAGAGACGCTGTCCGGTGCGCAACACTCCTCCCTCAGCTTGGGCGGCCACAGCGTGTTGTAGGCCTCGTACCAGTCCCGTTGCCCGTTCTTCGGCGGTTCCCAGTAGTAGTGTCCACCGGGTGAAAACGGGTGGAACCGCTCCCGACCGCTCTCGTCGCGGGTGTCTACCAAACCGATGTCAAAGACGTCCTTCAGGCACCGGGCAATAAATACGTCCTCCATCGCCGAGTGTTTATCGGGAAAACACCCGGGGTGGTCCAGACCTTTCTCCACGAATTTTCGGAGGGTCGCACGCGACAGTGCGTAACCGGCACCGCCCGAATTGAAGAAAACGTTGCTGTTCCGGCCCTGCTGGAACCGGCGTCCACCGAAAAAGTCTTCCCGGGACGGATCCTCGATCGCGTCCGCCAGATAGCTCCGCAGGTTTTGCGGAAGCACGTACAGATCTTCTCCTCCCTGAAAGAAGAAATCAAAGTCGTCCAGATAGTGGGTGCCGACAAATCTCCAGATCGATCGGACCTTTTGCCACTGTACATATCATATCATATCATACCATACCACACCACACCACACAATTCATTCAGGAATGGAACGCGTAGCGCAAGCGTCGAAACGAAGTACAAGTAAGAAACAGCGCAGTCACACACGCACACACACACACAAACACATGAATGCACTATTTCGTACACCGTCAAAGGCCAACCAATCCTCTGGGACGCAACGCAGGGCGACGCAAAACGAGACCATCATTTCTCAAATGCACCCGCGTGCGTGCGTGCGTGCGTGCGTACGTACCATGTTGTTGTATTCTTCTTTTCCGTCGTGGGGGAGAGAGATTGCCGGCAATCGCGGATCGTCCCGGGTCGAAAAGGCCAAGAATCCATCGCAACCAGGCCCCCAGGTTTCTCGAATCGCGCGAATGTTGGTGTGGTGGTTTCTCTCCATGGTATATACCATGCACAGGACCTTGGGAGCCCGTTTCATCTTTGTCGTCGAATAATCGACCCCCCTGCCCAGCATGTCCATTCCGCGGATCGGCACGGCATTCAGGGCCACGTTGTTCTGGTCGGCCTTGCCTCCCGAGACCCCTATCGCCTCGCACAATTCTCGGTCGGTCTCCGTCACCAGGGGTGGTGGCCAGGGATTTCCGTGCTCGTCTTCTCCCGCCTCGAGCATCCTGTGGAGGACCGTCACGTCGGGAATCCATTCCACGGTTTGGGCTTTTTCGTTGTTGTCTTCCGAATCTCCGTGGGGATCCGGTGTGAATCCCGGGCGGGGCGGGGCCTCCCCAAAATCGTCTACGGAATCCCGGCATTTGGCGGGACAGCCGTGGTCACCGACGAAACAGCTTCTCCAGCTGTTGCATTGCTTCTTTTTGTGGTCCTGGTGCGGGTCGATGACCGGCTGCCATCCTTCGTATGGATTCGATTTTGCGGTGTGTTGCTGTTGCTGTTGTTGCTGTTGCTTTTGCTGCTGTTGCTGCTGCTGCTGCTGCTGCTGCTGCTGCTGTTCCGGTATCAGATGTCTGGGTGGCGCTCGATTGTTCGCCGCTACGTAGTGTGGTTCCTGGCCGAGCCTTCCTACCGAAAACGCAATCCAAATCCAACCCAAAATAAAGAATCCCAAGACGAGAACCAACAGATTGCTTCCCTTTCCCCTTTTGTCAATAAGTTTGCCTTTGCTGTTGCGAATTGCGCCAGATGGTTTATCTAGCACAGCAGGCACGGACGACCTGGAGGCAACATGTCTGGAGCTGACAGTCGAACTCATACTGTTGTATTGGTTTTTTTTTGGTTTTTTTTCTACTACTGAATTGGTGATAACCCTTTTCTATGTTGTTTCTCCCGTCAATCTCTGTAGCGCTTTTTCAACTATTATGACGACCTAATACCAGTATCCTAGTTCAAGTCATGAGTTTTGTCGTACGATACGATACTATACTCGTTAGATGTTAGGTGTTGGGTGTTGGGTGTTAGGTGTTCGAACGGTAAACGTGCTTGTGTTGAGTTTCAGTTTCAGTTTCAGTTTCAGTCTCAGTTTCCGATGGTGTTCATGTTCAGCAGTGTTAGCAATGATGGTCATCTTCCCTCAGACTGAACTGTTGACTCGTGAAATCGTTTTTTAGGGTCTTAATCGAGTCTTGATTGATTAATAGATGACCACAAACCGTCAACGGATAAAAGTTTTCGTGAAATCGATTCATTCGATTGAAGATCGATCACAAAATTTCCCGTGCGCAAGTCAGCCAAACGGACACCAAAAGCGTCCTATGTAAAACAGAGTCGGACCCGCCCTGTGCGATTCAAGCACTTGGCGAGCAAAAACTGTACACGAGAAAGGTTGCCAAAAAATGAAGCAGTTCCTGCTGACATCCCCGGTAGAATAGCGTCCCGCGAAGTGAAATACGAAAAGAACATTTCGATGGATCTTCCTTGCGTATTTGTTCCTAAAGGTACGGTACCAGCTCCATCATCGCACAATCCTCACTTTCTTTCTTCCCAAACCACAGTTCATAAGCAACATCGAAAACCTCAAGCCACCATGAAATTCTCCATGATCACCCTCAACGCCTGCGTGGCAGCCGCTGCACTCTTGGCATCGACTTCCGACGCCTACTCTCTCAACACCCCAAAGGTAACACCCGTCACACAAAGCAATGTCCTGGACCAGAATGCCGACGTTGCCATGTCGCAATACGAAGCCGCGCTCAAGGCAGCGTTTGAACAAGCATCGGCATCCGCACTGCAAGGACAACAACAACAACAACAAGCAGCACCCGAGGCAGCCACCGAGTCCCCTGCGGTTACGGCGGCGCCCGCTTTCTCTACCGCAACATCCACCAGTTTCCACCAACACGCCGAGGAACAAGATCACGCCGTCGACCAATACGAGGCCGCTCTCCAGGCAGCCCTCGGATCGTCGTCCCGAGTCGAAGAGACGGTGGCAGCAGCCCTCTACAGCGAAGCCGACAACGGTATCGCACAAGCACAAGAACAACAGCAACAGCAACAGCAACAGCAACAGCAACAGCAACAGCAACCCAACTGGGAGATCATCTCCGAAAGCATCAGCGCGCAGATCGAGAAAGCCGAATCCAAGGTCGGCGCACCGTTGTCTGCCGCCGCCAAGGGAGAAATCGTCGGAACCGTCCTGGCGGGATCGGCCGTCCTGGGAACGGCCGCCATCAACTCCCCCCTGCTGATGGGTGCCGCCCTCGGATACGGCGCGACGCACGTCCTCAACGGCAAGCGCGGGGAGGAGCTCCGGCGGGTGAGCAAGGACGCCATCCGCAGTGCTCTCACCTTCACGCAGACGCAGCTCGAGGAAGAGCGGGGAGACATCTCCAAGGCCTCCGCCAGAATCATGAAGCACATCCAACACGAGGCGCAAAACAAGGCCAACCAGGTCTCGAGGGACCTCTCCAATGCTCCCGCCCATCTCGTCGAGGAGGGAAAAAAGATGGTCACGGCCCGCATCATGGACCACATCCAGCACGAAGCCCAAACCAAGGCCATGGAAGCGCAAAAGGTGGCGCAAGAGCGCGCCCAACAGGTCTCCAGCCACGTGTTCGAGGAAGGGAAAAAGATTGTCAACAGCGACGACTTCAAGCAAGCACCCAACCGAACCTTCAAGGCCGTCACGGCCTTTCTGGGGTCCGATGAAGTCAAGCGGGCCAAGGACAGCGTTGTCAAATCCATCCAAGACGGCCTCGAATCAGAAGAGCTCAAGGCCGTCAAGGACCGCGCGGCCAAATCCCTGAAGGGCATGTAAGGGACAGAACAGAAAACGACCGACGCACCGACAACACACTATTATTTGCTACATTCAAAACAAGCGCTTTCTTTTTCGCAAAAGAACTAGCAGCTCCAACTTAAATTTATCAAAACGCACTACTACTACTAGTACTACTACTACTCAAACCAAACACACTATGGAAACGCACTGCAGTATAATAGGTTTAGTTAGTTCTGTGCCGTACAGTACAGAAAATTGCGCTAGAATGCAGTGACGAGATTATGTCAATGTCTCCTTGTATGAATGTCGGGCCCGGGGATTACGACGTAAATAACAATAGTCAACGAACTTGAATGGTAGGCATCGTTGCTCTACAAGAAGAGAAACGCAAACCTTTTTTCCACATCTCATTTTCTCCAACCTGCTGTTCGACAGTGAAGCCTGCATGATTAGTGAGCTACTAGAATCAATAATATTATGGTAATACTGTTTCAGATGTTCTTATGAGGAGGAATATCTACTACTAGGATCTACTACGTCTTTTTGATAGCTCTTACTAAAAGTCCTGTATTGACATTCAGGAATCTAGAACCACCTACTAGACTACTAAGCAGTGTTTTACGAATATACTAGTACTAGTATGTATTTTGCTCTTATTGTCCTCAAATTGGTATCAACTAACAGTTCTTTCAACAATTGATTACTACTTGGAGTTCTTCCAATAGTCCTACTTATTCTTCTGCTCAAGTTGCGTTGACATTTTCTGAAATTATGATGTTCAGGCCCTCGGGACTCCTCGTCAGGTTTGTTGATAGTACCAAACTTTGACACGATGCCTCGCTCCTCTACTAGAACTCTTTGCGTTTTCACCTGTACCACTGTATGTGGTGTTCAAAATAAATACCTGACCATAGCTAGAAAACAATTCACAAAATAGATTTCAGTGTGACTCATGAATGAATTGATTGAGGATCTGGGTCCATTTGCTGGAACAGAGGGGACAGCACCCATAATCTATGCATTACTAGTATGCAGGCTCCGTGTAAGAAAGTACCACAACTACTACCCAGCATGCAATTTTTGAACACAGCTTCTTGTCACTGTTCTTAGAAACCCATGACTAATAATGACAGTGTCAATGATGAAAGTTTTTGCTTCACACATCCTCCAGTTTCATTACTTGTGGAAGATTTTGTGGCATCACAATGAGTTTGCTGTGCTAATCAAAGGAAGAATGGCCGTTCCTAGTATTTGGTGATTATTGTGCACGGACGATATAACAGAAATTTTGTCGTCCATCCTGGTTCTTATGAGCCCAATAGACCCAACAACTGGTTTCGGGTATTGTCCACTGAAAATAACTTCTTTACTAAGCTTTCCACGGATATCTTTAAAGTGTAGCTACGACGGATTGTCGGGAACAGGTTCAAGAACAAATTCTCTTGCTTGAAATGCATGAATGATGATTGACAAAGAAGATTGAACTGGTGTTCTTCACAAAGTGGCGGAAACTAGTAGCACATGCTGAGTAGTATACAACATATATTACCTGCCCATACTAGCCATGGGATGAAGTTATGGAGAAGCACGCAGCAGAGAAGCACTAGTAGAATTGAAAGGCTTGCAAGCACTCGGCAAAGCAGAAAAAGAAGATTCCGGTAGTATCATGCAAATGTACTACTAGTAGTCCCCAGCAGGAAAAAGAAGTATAAACATTTTTCAATGAAAATCGATAGAGGGCTGAAAGATAATGATTTCAATGATACTAGTACGTAGTGACTACTATTGAACGAAAAGAATGTACCTGGGTAGTAGGTATGATTCCCCCCCCCCCCCAACATCTTTTCTAGAACTTTTGTAAGAGTACAATATCCATGATCCCCCCCCCCCCCCCCCCCAAACTTTCAGCTACCGTACCGTAGGAATAGGTAGCGAACGGTAGGATGGTCACAGAAAAGGATGCAATTTTGGTACCGGGTCAATCTCACACTTTTTTGGTACATTAGTACACTTTTGCCATACACTTTTCAACTACAACAATACCCACGAAAGGTATGATCATATGTACAATTCGATCCTATGACCTCATTTGCTCAGCCACTAATCCATCCACCCCCCCCGACCTCCACCCCGACCTCCACCCCGACCTCCACCCCGACCTCCACCCTTTATGGTGAACCCAGTATATAACCAAGCCAACTTGGTTGGGGTCGCCTTGCTCTGGTGAACACAGTACTGGGGCAGGGATTGGGGATTGGGGGCTTATTAAAAGAGGGGAGTATTAGGGGTGGGGATTATGTAAATAGGGCACTAGTAGGGCACTGCGCTCCGCGCTGGGGATGCCATTGATATTTTGTGTTCATACTCTCTATATCTATTGATTGTACCATAATACCTAATTTTCAAAAGTGTACGGATGTACCTTTTAAAAGTGTAAAGTTGACCCCTGTCCCACAATTTTTCTATGTATTCCCCCGAATCAATCAATCTCAAAAAATGTGACTGAATCGACACCGTCGCGCGCGCTGGCCCCTTCTTGATATTTAGATGATCGTTAGACCGGATTGCTCGATAGTATTTACGGTTTATTTCACGATTGAAATCAGCCAATAAACGCGACTCCCAACAAATGAGCGAGGGATTTTCATGGCAGGAACGTATCCTTTTTTGTTCGTTTGAAAAATTTCTCTCTGCCAATACGGTAAGATTTACCGGGTACGTCACTACGAGTACCTCCGTATGGCACCGGTATTGGAAAGCTTTCGGAATAAGCTACGATGTATCGCAAACTGAATGAAGCTTCGTTTTCAACGAGGAACGAATTTTGTTACATTGCAGAGTCACAATCTCAAATTCTATGCAAAGAAAAATCTTCGTAACAACCAACTACTCAGTCAAAATGATCTCTCGAATTTCCTTCCGCAACTTCTTGGTCTTGATGGCCGTTCTCCCCGTCTTCGGTCAACGCATTCAATCCATCGAACAAGCCCAATTTCCCCCATGCTTTGGATTTCTCCGAAGGACTCAAGGCTGCAACCGTCGATACCACCAACGAGGACGCAGATGTATGGGCTAGAATGGCACAAAGGATCCATTCGAAAATCGAAGCAAAGGGAGGGGACTCGTTGTCTGAAGAGGACAAGGATGAAATCATTGCTGCTGCTGTTGCAGCTTCTGTCGTGGGAACCGTCGTTGGATCTCCGCTGGTAGTTGGAGCCGCCCTCGGATACGCCGGATCTCACATGCTTCAAGGCGAGAAGGGCGAGAAGGCAAAGCAAGTTATGGGTCAGGCAAGCAAAGAAGTCATGGAGCGAGCAAACTCTGCAATTGTATTTGCTAAGCAAGAACTCGAAAACGAAAAAGATCTTTCTGATGTATCGGCTAAGATCTTGTTAGCTATTCAGAGCAAGGCTGGAGAAATCCAAACTGAAGTCAAAGAATCCCCTGCTATCATGGCGGAAAAATTAAAGCAGAATGTCTTGGCAACCGTTGAGAGTCAGGACTTCAAGACTTTACCAAAGCGATCCTTCAGCGCTTTCAGGGCATTTATTGAATCCGATGAAGTCAAGAATGTCTCGGCTAGTGCCCTCAATGCAATCAAGGCTGGACTCGAATCCGAAGAGGTTAAAGCCCTCCAAAACCGAGCTTCGAAGGCCGTTAAGGATTCCCTAGACTCCTCCAAGGCATAAGAGAGGATATCAGGCAACAATGTCAACGATGCGAGGCGCCAGATATGGGCAGACCACCGTCAAACTCTCACCATTTAGTGCTACTTCCTGCTACAAGATAGGACGGCTACGAGAAGCGAAAGAATACACGAAAACGACGGCATAAATACAAACATACATGTGCATATATTATAGAGAACATCCCGCATATCATAACACAAACACATTTTTAGATTATTTACCGTTTTCAGATATCCGTAAATAATTATGAACGAGAAACAATTGGTTTCAAATTTCGTGACATCACAGGATACAAATGAAAAATCAACTTCGTATCACTGTCTTGTGGACAACCTAAAGCGAATATAACATTTCGCGGTTCTTTGCCCAAGAAAACGAACAAGACGCAAGTCACGAGACCAACGACGGCCACACCGTATCCGCTCTCCTCCTCCACTGCCGAATGAATGTCCCCCGCCTCGTTCGGTACCTTGGTGGCCCACACCTGGCCGTCCAGATTATTTGGCGCTTCTGGCTTGGCTACGACACGTCCACAGTCAACGAGGTCCGCCGCATCTTCACCCCTGGGCCTCCTAAGGTCTGCAAGGGCTTCTCGTCCGACGACAATTTCTGGCGCTACGACTGCTATGGTAACCACACCTCTGCAGAGTCTAACCTGTCCAAACTTTGCAAGGTCCTCATCAAAGACAGCCGCTGTGGCAACACCATCTTGGTCAACCATTGCCTCCACATTTTCATCCCCAACCTTCACTTACCTCGTTAGGCATTGCGGACAAAGCCAACCCGTAGAAGAAGCTCCGCCAAATTTTCGATGCTTCTTTCTGCATGGCCCCCAATTCCTCCTGCATCAATGATTAGACCAACAAGGCCAATGAACCCCCGGTCACTTTCCCCGGCTCCTTCCTGCGCTTCCTCGCCCATGTCTGGAACACCCATCTTTCCTTTCCTCACAATGCTATCCTCATTATGGACAATGATGTCTGCAACGCCTACCCCCTTTGCAAACTCAACCCGGAAATTGTCCCGATGCATGCATATCAGGCATGTGGATACGTCGGCTTTGCCACGGGTCAATCATTTGGTGGCTACTTCTGCCCCGTCAATTGGGACCCAGTTGCCCAGGCCCGCATCCAAATGGCCCGGTACCAATGGCACCGCGAACCTGCCAACACACTCCACGCGTCGTCGTCTTACGTTGACGCTCCTATGCAGCTCAGCCCCGAAATTCCACCCTACGACTACTACACCGGCGCCGTCCAGGCCCATTTGAAAAACTTGTGTCGTGAAGATAAGCAATAAGACGCGATTGATCTTACGACCGATCGACTGAGTGAGTATTTTGATTATTAGGAATAATAAGAGATTATTTATACTAAGTCAGAGAAAAGTCAGACCTCGGTCTGTAGGATTGTGTGCAGTTTAACGGTTAACTGTAATTTCCTCTGACTTGGTCGAATAACCACTTTTCGCAATTCTAACCAATCAAAATCAACCATTTCAGAAATTCCAACCAATCAAATTCAACCATGTACGCGCAATGCCGGCCTGGTCTGGGTTTGGTTCGAATTTCGAACCAATGAAATGCAACTGTAGATAAAGGAACCCGGATATATGGCCAGGATTGAGTAATTGCAGTACAAAACCTACACTGACTTCTGTAAAATAATCCGTGTTATTAATTGGTTCCAGTATTAATAAGTCAGTTATTATATACTCAAGTCAAGCATTTTCATGTGCCCGCAAGTCACAAGTCAGTCAGCGAGTCTGACTTTCGACCCTCTTTTGGTATAAATAATAATAATAACTCCATCGTTGTCGACCGGTTAATTACTTGTGTAATAATAATAAGAGATTATTTATACTAAGTCAGAGATCAGTCAGACCTCGGTCTGTAGGATTGTGCGCAGTTTAACGGTTAACGGCAATTTCCTCTGACTTGGTCGAATAACCACTTTCAGCAATTCTAACCAATCAAATTCCACCATGTCAGAAATTCCAACCAATGGAATTCAATCATTTCAGAAATTCCAACCAATGAGATGAAGCACATACTAATAAGAAAGCGAACACATGAAAGCAAACATGTGACATGAACATAGAACAAGTCTTTGGCGCCGGCGGCACCAACCCACAAAAACATCAGAAGGCTAAGCCGAACCAACAAACACAGCAAACACATACACTTTGATTCCGACAAACGAAACATACAGCTACAAAAAATCGTCGAAAGCGTCGAAAACATCAAAGCAACAAAGACAAGAACAAAACAGCCAAAATACTTGCAATTTCCACAAAATAACACCACTATCCTCAACAAAACACTCCCCTTGGTCTCCAGCAATGATAATGTCTTACACAAGAGGAATATTTGCCAGAGCAGCACGGCAAGTCCAACATGATGACAATGATGGTATTCCAATGAATACTCAACTTGCCTACGATCGAAAAGGGGAGGAATTCCTTCAGTATTGCACCAGTGTGTTTTCTTCCTTTGGTTACTCCACTCAAATAGTGACTGAAGAAAAGGTCTTTGGCTTCCTCTTCTATCAGACCTATCGGACGCGGAGGACAAGAGGGCGGCGTAAGAAGGGGCAATCGCAAACACAAATTTTCGACCCCGTTGACTACCACGCCGTGATGGCCAAATACAACAACACCAATCATGCTGGCGCTTCTTGTGAGTCGATGCTGGAGACAGACCCTGTAGGTTATGATACGGTGAATCAGTACTTTTGTTCCATCCTCAAAATATTGCGACATCAGAGGAGTCAGAACGCCAACACTCTTACAAAGGAACACCTTCAAAGTGACAGGGTTACACAGTTGCTCCGCGTTGTCCAAGTAAGAAAGAAATGGATCAAGCTGTTTTGACATGACAAGAAAATTGATCACGCGTTGTCCCCCTACATGACGGTGTCAAGCATCAAGCAAATCGAGGCCTTCTTGTTCTACCAGCATTGTACCAAACATAACTACCACATTGCTGCCTTGAGGGACCTGATTCTGTTTCCTTACGACCCATTGTGGTGTTCTCCGCAGGGAGTCCTTGTTCAAATGCACGTTGTCAGATCTATGCAGCATCATCAAAACTGATGAAGGTGTACACTCCTGCCTGATCTTTATCATGCAAACCATTACAGGGAAAACAAACGGTCAGCAAACTTTGTACGGTCGTGTGATCAGGCACCTGCAACGTCAACATGTGTCCCATTGGCGCTTTGGGCTTCTACTTAATGGCGCGATTCCATGCAAGCGAAGAACTTTCAGTGGTACAACTTTGCAGAGAACGCGTCATGGTTTGAAGTCAAATTACTCACTGATTGTAATTCACTCCCAGAACCACCGTCCGATAACAGACCAAGCGTATGCAAAAATGATGCTGAAAGCATGCACGGCGTTGGGCGTTGCATCGAAGCATTTTGTTCACTTCGGCCGCAGATCAGGTGTAGTTGCGTTGGAGATGCAAGAAGTGGATCCCCAATACATCAAGATGATCAGAAATTGGAACCTTGATGTCCGAGAAGATCGGTATTCCTCAAAACTCCCACTGAAGGCGATGCGGGTCTTGGCTGGACATGTACAAGAGAAAGGCAGCTTCTTCTTACCCCGTGGTACCGTTGACCCACCTCCAGAGCTTTGTCATCAAGTATTACCCGTTCCTTGACAAGGCAATGGACACGATTGCAAATCGTGCCGCCCCTGACAAGCCAACTGCTCAAGCATTCTTTGAGCTCCTCTTGAATTTGCAATCTGTCATACTGCAGGATGCCGCAGTCTTGATACACAACGGGAGACCGAATTGCCTCTTCTCCTTGCCTGTTTTCAACACAGAATTGTTCCAGGCTTATCAAGCACAAGTCATTGAAAAGATTATGGGAGCAGGACTTGACAAGGAGAGAGGAGGTAGGTACTACCGCAATCCAACGAAAGTATGGACGTGACACTTCCAGGGTTTTCGCGACCAACTTCACAATATTCATACGGAACCTCCATAATGTTTCAAAGAATGTTACACGGATAGACGATAAGGTTAGCAAATTCGAAAAGAAACAAGATTCCATCAACAGACAAATACACCATTACCTGCAGCACATGGCGGCCTTTTGTCTCCCAACAGAAGCAGACGGAACAACAACAACCGCCGGGGCACGAGGTAGTACTAACCTTATTCCCCAAAAAACCTTGATCCGACAGCATTCTGCGGTGTCGTTGATGTGGAAGGAGTGGTTTGGACTTGAGGACTTCAAAGAAGATGACTTCCCTGGAGGGATTGAAGAGCTTGAAAAGACATTCGGCGATTGATGGAGGAAGCATTATAGCGCGGCCGAGCAGAAGCAGTTCTCGCAACTCAAGTGTATTATAGAGTTCATCAAGGATAGAGTTCATTCTGGCGAATCCTTAGAGGTACTTCTGGAGGAAGGCGATGCCTTAATGAAGGCAAAGACCACACTGACGTCACTCCACAACCATGTCTGGAAGGCTAAGTCGTTTTGACTTGTTATTCCAGCATCCCAATCGATAATTGATCCCGTTTTGCAAACAGTTTGACAGATCGACTTGTAGATTGTTGATTGGACTCAATCGATTGATTCGATTGGAGATTCGAGAGGGGGAGGAGAGTCGATTCGATTGGAGAGGACTCAATCGATTCGATTGGAGAGAGGGAGGAGAGCCGAGGCGCGTTAGGCCCTGTTATCCTCATGTTGGATCGGTTCGTGATACGATAGGATGACTATCGGACCAGAGATGGGCTTGTACTGGTACAATAGGGAAGACTATTGGACCAGGACGTGTTAAGCTGTTTACTTATTCTACTACTTATCATTTTAGGAGCAAGAAAAAGAGTGAGCTGTAGGCTTGAATTTTGCTGGAGGAATCCTTTGCCTGCTTGTTAGGGTTAGCTGTAATCTTTTTGCAGATTATTACAGAAGCTCGTCCGAGAACTGTTTCTCTACCCCCCGCGGGCTATTGCGCGCTATTTTTACAATTCTCGACCCTATTTTTTAAATTTCCTATCTTTTTAGGTCGCGTGTCTACTAAAAAACCTCGCGCGTCGCACACCTTTACTTTTGAGACAATATCTCGTCACTCCTCAAATAAAATAACTATTTTAGGGTTAAGGATATCATATTCGTTTCGTGACAAGCACTATTTTGTGTACAACTTGTGCACGAATGACTTATTTCATTTTCTCAACATGTTTCCACCATACCGGTATAATGGGCTCCGACCCAAATCCTCCAACTCCAACTCAAATCCCAACTCCAACTCCATGTCAACTCCAAGTTGAATCCACCCCAGGTGGGCTATTGCACTCAAGGGTTTTGTTCCTGTTTAACGGCAGGAAGATCCGCTGTATTTTCAGAAGCTACACTGTCGGAATCGCCACTCAAATCTTGTTCGCTCTTAAATAACCCGCTTGGTGGATTGATGCTGCTGGTTACATTTGGAACGACTTGATGATTGCTAGTAGGATCGACGCTTTCAATTTTTACATTTGGATGATTTCTTTTTCCTGCACAAATCTTACGAATCTTTTTTTGGATTCGAGCAGTCTCTTTCTTGTGATAAACAAGCATTTTCCGGAGTTCTTGTTCGAGATTGGCTAGGTGTTCCTGAACCACCTTTTGTAGTTTGTAAATTCCCTCCATGGTTGGTTCGACTGTCGATTGGAAGATTAGTATTAGTAGTATCAGTAGAGTAGATTATCTATTCGAAGATTAGGTAGTAGTAACACCTAACACATTGGTATTTGTTTTGCTCGTCGGAAAGATAATGAAATAATCAATTATAATGATGAAGTACTAGTGAAAATAATGTAAAACTAGTATCTACTAGTAATAACTCATGCAAAATAGCATACTAGTTGGTTTTACCAGTACATGAAAGTCGGAATCAACTCGATCGTAATCAACAAAACAATTGTCCACGATTTCCATTTCGATAATCAACAACGCAATTGTCCACAATTTCCTACTAGTATCTACTAGTAATAACTCATGCAAAATAGCGTACTAGTTGGTTTTACGGGTACATGAAAGTCGGAATCAACTCGATCGCAATCAACAAAACAATTGTCCACGATTTCCATTTCGATAACCAACAACGCAAATTTCCACGATTTCCGTTTCGATTAACATTTCCGTGCACCTTATGGAAGAACTGACGCGCCTGCCAACAAATGTTTGGAAGAACTGATATGATTGACCCGTCCGGCGCTGTGTATTAACCCTCTTAAGGAGTTGACTGTACGTACTGTTCACTACTAAACATATTGTACGAGGAATGTTGCAGTAGTAATGCATTTACTTTACGGACCATTTTTGCGATCGAAGTATGGTAGTACGGAAATCTACCGTACAAGAAAACACATCACACACAAAATAATACGCTTATTTAATTTTTTCCTTTCAACGATTCATCTTTTCGACCTCCGTCCTCTTGACCCATTCTACTGATATTTTCCTTCAAACAACTCAGCAACATCATGCCTCCTGTTATTAAAACCTCTCTTCTATTCTACTGCCGTGGTTGCTGGGATAAGAAAGGAAAAGAGTCAAAGGATTTTTTAGGATATAAATCCATTTCAAATGGTAACTTGAAATACGTCTCCACCGGCCTAAGAAAACATCTCTGGCATAGAGATACGTGCCAGGATTTTTACCATAGTCAGGGTCTAATTAAACAAAAGATCTATAACTTCTCCACCTCTATCAAAGTGCAGCCTACCTTGCCATCTGTTCAACATTCTCCGTCAGATTTTGGGATGACTATGACACAAAACGGTCCATTTGTTCCCCCTTCCTATCTCTCCCAGCACCACACCGTCACAAGTCAATCAGCCACGGGTCTTCATTCCGTTCTAAACCAACAGATTGTACATGATGTCTTTTTACCGCCAATGGATCGGAATGCCATTGAATCTTACATGGCTGTTTCCACTGTTCAAGATGAAGATGCATTCCCGCTGAATAATGATATCGACAATTCCGATGACGAGGTTGACAAAGACGATGACGTAAATGAAAATAATGACAACAATTTTACCAACAACATAGATTGTGGAGACAACGAAGAAGATCACACTAATGGTTCTGATGTAAACGTCGCTACTGCTCAGCAAGCCCCTCCACCACCATCTTTTCATGAAATCATTAATCTGAACGAAAGAGAGGATGCATTTCAAAGCCACACAAAACTACCTCCGCCCCATCATCTTCTTGCAGAATTGGAACTCATGAATTTAATGGCCCGACATGAATTGCCACTGAACACATTCAAATCAATTTTCCAGTGGGCAAAGAACAGTCAAATGAGACCCGGTTTTGATTTTTGCGATGCCAAAATTAGATCTCAGAAAACAATTTTTGACAATCTCCAATCCAATCTTGGTCTCTCTGATATGAAATTTCATCCTCATATACTGAATTGGTTACCTGATAATAAGCCCACTCAGGTGTATGTCCGTTCTTTTAAGGATGCCATTTATTCTCTTCTTTCTGACCAGCAGCTAATGATAGAAGAAAACCTCTCCTTTCCCGACTATTCCACCTCTCTATCTCCCGACAATAATCCTGAGTTGAATCCTCATTCTGTAATCTCAGAATTGCATCACGGCTTGTGGTGGAAATCTTCTTGGAAAGAAATTTGCAATCCCAATTCGCAAGAAATTCTTGTTCCTATTATATTTTACATGGATGGCATATCTTTGGATGCGCACGGACGACTTACGTTAACACCATTGAACATGACACTCGGTATTTTTAATGTGGAGACCCGTTCTCGACCTGAAGCATGGACAACTATTTACTTCCATCCCGACCCTGAATGGGAGTCAACCAGACACTCTCGTCCTGCCAATTTGAAGGAAAAAATTCAGAATCTTCACAATGGTTTGGAAGTAGCGTTTCGTTCCTTCAAAGCCGCGTGCAACGAAGACGGTGGTATCGAATGGAATTATCTTCCGTACGCAAATCAACAGTGGAAGGTAAAAATGAAATTTGCCATTGCCTATGTTATTGGCGACACAGAACTTCACGATAAATTGTGTGGAAAATATGGCTCCTTCAATAAGGGCGTCATGCGGATGTGCCGTCACTGCAACTGTTATTCTCCGAACATAAACATTCCTTCTGTTCAACCTGCAACAAAGAAGTGGTCACCTGTTGATTTTCATTGTTTTCCTGGCACAGATCTAAACGATATCAATAAGAACTTCAAAAACAACTCTCATCACAACATAAGGAATGTATTTCATGATCTATGCTTTGGTACCAATAAGAACAGCATTCATTTTGCCACTCCCGGTGAATGTTTGCACATGCACCAGCTCGGCACTGCCAAACGTGCCGTTGAGTCAATTGAATTGTTGCTCCGCGGAAGTGTTCCATGTGTTTATGCCCCCAATTTGAATCACGGCGTGGCTGTTGCTAACAGTATTGGCCATTTAGCACAACGGTACGGTGGTTTGTTATCACGCCAGTCTGATAGAGATTTTCCTCGCACCAAATTTGGGACTCAGCTTTTATCAACCACGAAGAAAGAAGGGCATGATTTCTCTGGAATGCTTACTTCTCTTCTGATCGCTATTGTTTCCAAGCCTGGATCTGACATTATTGCTGACCATCGTTTTGTAAAGAAACAGATAGAGGTAATTCAGCTAATTCTATCAATGGAAGAATTTCTTAAACACGGCCGGATGAAATATGGTTCCTTAAAGAATCTCCCAAAAACAATTGTTCACTTTATCAATTGTATAAACTCAACTTGTCACAGGAAAGGGATGGGAACAAAACTAATCAAGAATCACCTGTACTTTCACCTACCAGATTATATCTCTTTATGGGGAAGCCCTGCAGGGTGGGATAGTG
Source organism: Pseudo-nitzschia multiseries (assembly GCA_037355745.1). Lineage (NCBI taxonomy): Eukaryota > Bacillariophyta > Bacillariophyceae > Bacillariales > Bacillariaceae > Pseudo-nitzschia > Pseudo-nitzschia multiseries. The sequence goes on along the minus strand of CM074785.1, from coordinate 4,337,170 downwards.
CTCCGAATGAATCTCACCACAAAACTGAGATTAAAGCTCCTTCCAAGAACACGCAAGGTAATGCTGCATTACTAATCAATCAAACTGCCAATAGAAAGTCCGAGAAAAAGATGCTAAGCCAGGCAACATATCACTACAACTTGAATCCACCTGATCCTCCTCCAATTGAACGCCCTGAAGGTGGCAGGTTCTCATTTTCAAATAATGAGAACCGAAAATGGGGAATCAACAATGAAGTGGCTTCGTTCTACGAACAAAAGCAAACCATTTTTTCCTTCTGACATACTTGACTTTGTTTGTGATTCTGTGCTACCTTTATTGGAGAATCCTTCGCACATTTGTGGAGTTACAGAGCACAATTGTTTCAATGTTGCTTGTGGGTCAAATTTTATATTTCGCTCGCATCCTTCATATAGATCGGATAGTTCTCTGCTGAACTCCGTCTGGATGGATTGGTGTTTGATGAAATTGGACTTTGATTTGAATAACAATCCCAAGCTCATACCGTGCCATCTGGTATGCTTTTTAACTGTACAGAGTTTGAAGCAGCCATACAGTAGTATTGGTGGCTATCCAATTGATACAAGCGGAATGTATGCTGTGGCTCGTCGGTTTCAAGATGTGCCTAAGAAAACAGCTTCTGAATTTGTCCAACGTGGTCGCCTGATGAATTCACTGTACCTATTTCATGTCGACACTATCCATTCCGAGCTGGCAGTTGTTCCAGAGCAAGGCCTTGATGGCTCCATAACCAATTGCGATTGGCTAGTGATATCGAATCGGATCTCATGGCTACATTTTTTTGAAAGCAAAAATGCTGCTACACCACCGTCTTACGAATGTTTGTACAACGCATGCACACTACAGGACGACATCCAGTTGGAACCGTTTGAGATGGCATTGAATGATGACGAATCCAGTGATTCTCTATCCAGTTCAGAGAGCGAAAGCTCGGACAGCAGTTCCGATTGAGTAGCAAGGGTGAATGTAACGGCTAACTTTAAACTATTGTTTAATATTACTATAGAGGCTTAGCTCTAAGCACAGTTTTGCGAGATACATAGGCGCTCATAATATAACACCCTTCGAATTTGGGATTCAAACAGCTATGTAATACTAATGGATTGAACAATAGAGTATCTCCCAACCTCAATGGAACTTTCACTCCATACGTGGGGAAGACAAAATAATAAATCACCTCGTCAGCAGACACTTCCGCCGGAGCAATGACTGTCAAACGAGTGTAGTACATGTCATCGTCCACATGGCATCTAGAATGGTAGTTGCGACCGATCAAAAATGCTAATGCCTGCTGCCCAATTGCATTTAGGTTTGTACGAGACAGAATCTGAGACAACACATCCATTTCCTTTGCAACAAATGGTTCCACGTCAATTAAACTATGATGCATATGCTTCACAATTTCAACTGTTTTCTCTTCTAGCTCTAGTTTCATGCTTGGATCGACATGACTTTTGAAAACATACTCACCATTATTTGAATCCAATCTTTCTGGTCAAATTCCAATGATAGCATAATCATCATTGATACTTCCCCGCTTCAATCCTCTTCCAACGGTTGGTTTTGCTCCAACAATAGCAGGAGCGAATTCTCTTAACAAGTTGATATTATTCTTGGAAGCCAGGTGTTGTTCTGCTAAACCTCTTGAAACTTTGGCAAAAATGCGCAACGATGGTTTATAATCGTCAAATGCAAGAATATGCTCGTCTTTCGTACTATCCAACGTCTCGAAATTGTCGATAGACAATGCCAGTTCCGGTTCATACTTCTTCTTTCCCCCTATTTTGCCACCCCACCAATTGGTTTCCATGTATTTACCTGCCACCACAGTTGATTGGTATTTGTTTTTCCGCGCTATTGTCTTGACAGGTTTGTCAATGGGCTTATTTACCCTCTTCCTCTCCGGTTTTATCTGCGACAATTGTTTATAAGTCTCATGGCTGTTCGTCACTGGTGCTGCAATGGTCAGAAAATTTGAAGACATTCTCTGTTTATGTCTTTTCTCATGTTTCCTATTTGCTTTTTGCCTCCTTCCTCGTGCTGACAATTGCTTTCCATTCATTGTGGTTGGTTTCATTTTTGCCGAGACGAATTGCCGTTGGAGGATGACGAGGACGAATCAATTTGCCAATGGAGTGCCGCTTGCCGGTGGAGGTGGAGGAGGAGCGACGTTGGTGGATCACCGGTGTAGGAGGAGGAGGAGCGACGGTGGAGGAGGAGCGACGTTGGTGGAGCGACGGTGGAGGAGCGATTCGATGCCGGATCACCAGTGGAGGAGTAGGAGCTATTCGATGCTGACGATTCGTTGCCGAGCGCCGGTAGAGGAGATGGAGGAGGAGCGACGTTGGAGCGACGGTGTAGGAGGAGGAGGAGCGACGTTGTTGGAGCAGATCGATTGGTGTTGGATCGATTGGTGTTGGATCGATTGGTGTTGGATCGATCCATTTTGCAGATCGATTCGTGTTGCAGATCGATTCGTGTTGCAGATCGATTGTCGCTTGCCGTTGGAGGAGGAGGAGGAGGAGCGTTTCGCTGATTCGTTGCCGCTTGCCGGTGGAGGAGGAGCGTTTCGCTGATTCGTTGCCGCTTGCCGGTGGAGGAGGAGGAGGAGCGTTTTCGCTGATTCGTTGCCGCTTGCCGGTGGAGGAGGATCGCTTCGCTGATTCGTTGCCGCTTGAGGGTGGAGGAGGAGGAGGAGCGTTTCGCTGATTCGTTGCCGCTTGCCGGTGGAGGAGGAGGAGGAGCGTTTCGCTTATTCGTTGCCGCTTGCCGGTGGAGGAGGAGGAGGAGCGTTTTCGCTGATTCGTTGCCGCTTGCCGGTGGAGGAGGATTGCTTTGCTGATTCGTTGCCGCTTGAGGGTGGAGGAGGATGAGGAGAGTTTCGCTGATTCGTTGCCGCTTGCCGGTGGAGGAGGAGCGTTTCGGTGATTCGTTGCCGCTTGCCGGTGGAGGAGGAGCGTTTCGACGATTCGTTGCCAAGCGCCGGTAAAGGAGGAGGAGTAGCGTTTCGCCGGCCGTGTCGGAGGAAGGACCAAAGGAATGTTCTTGCTGCCGCTTGCTGCTGTTGCTCTCGCTGCCGCTTGCTGTCGAATCGATGAGTCGTTGCCGTTGTTGTTTCCAACGAGCCTATTCAAATAGATGATATGATAATTGAACAAAATGGGTGAGTATCTATTGATGTACTACATAAAGTAAATAATAAGAACAATAATATAATGTACACGCCGACCAATTCGTAATTATCACCAACCAGGAAAATTCCCCGCACCTACAGGGAAAAAGACTAAAGATTTGCCGACGGATCCGTTGTTTCCCCCCCCTCGATCTTCCGACGATCGTTGTTGATTCCGATCCAATTCGATGCCGACGATTCGATGACGACGATTCGTACGATTCGATGCCGACGATTCGTTGCGATGGTTGCTTCCGATTCGATGGCTGCTTCCGATTCGATGGTTGCTTCCGATTCCGATTAGATTCGTTGCTTCCGATTCGATGGTTGCTTCGATGGTTTCGATTAGTTGCTTCCGACCTGGTCCTATGAAAATAAGAAGAAAAACAGAGAGGAAATACATTATCAGTAATGCCGGTGGAGTGGAAGACCAATCAAATCAATTGCCGTTGCCGTTGCCGTTGCTGTTGCCGATGCCTAGTATCTCTCTCATTCTTACCTTTGCTTGTTCCGACGTTCCGACGTTCCGACAACCGTCCCGATGAAATTGTAGTTGCTGCCGTAGAATACTTCTTACTCCATGTCACGAAAAACAGTACCTTGTTCCTGTTGATATAATTGCAAGGGACAAAGCCAGTTCATTGATTTCAAGACGTATATGTAAGGCTGCAGTCCAAACAATATCTATCCAGCAAATCCCCTTCTCGTCAAATGCTAACTACTTCTTTTCCAGTACAAGGCTGTTATTTCGGACTAAAATATCTGACAACAGATCCTCCGGCTCAAAAGAGGTTTTGGATCAAACGTTCTCGGACGGAGTGTTGATTACAAGAACCAACACCCTAGTCAAATAAGTCGGATGTAAGAAGGCAGATTATGAAGTGATTTTTTTTTTGTTGCGAGGTAGATGGGTTTTTTTGTTGCGAGGTAGAAAAAGTGTTTTTTTTCTCGCGAGGTAGAAAAAGTGATTTTTTTTGTCGCGAGGTAGAAAATCAAATTACTGTGTGTTTGTGTGAGAGAGTTTTTTTTTTTTGCGTATGATTCGCGTATGATTTAAGTAGGTACATCGTGTACAATTCTACAGGATTTTGTACTAGTGTAGATTTGTGTAGAATTCTACACGTTTTTTGTACTAGATAATTCGTACGTACGAAAAAAAAATCAATCTCGTACGTACGAAAAAATCTCGTACGTACGTTCGAAAAAGAATCTCGTACGACGTTCGAAAAAGAATCTCGCACGTATGACGTTCGAAAAAGAATCTCGTACGTATGACATTCGAAATTGAATCTCGTACGTACGAAGAATCTCGTATGTACGGTATGTATGTACGTTCGAAAAAGAATGTCGTACGTACGTTCGAAAAAGACAGGTGTGGATTCGCGCACGTTCTTTGTACTAGATAATTTTTGGCAGGGGTAAAGAACTTGCGAGAAGTCCACATATAAGAACCAATAATTACTGAATTTTTGAACAGGATGTAACCCTAACCATATTGGAAACAACTTTTCCACACAGAACGCCAAAAATGATGTGGTTTGACTCTCCAAATGGCAAACATGAGGGTATTTTGGGTGCAATTCCAGGGCACAAACTAACTTATTTGGTAATGACTCCAAAAGTATCCGGTCCAAGCAATGAATACATTCATCATGACTCATTAAATGCATATTGGGAACAACTTTGTCACATAGAATGCCCAAAATCTTAAGGTTTGACTCTACAAATGGCAATCATGGGGGTATTTTTGGTGCAATTCCAGGGCACAAACTGAGTTATTGGGTAATGACTACAACAATATCTGGTCCAAGCCAGGAATACATTCATCATGACTCATCCAATGCATATTGGGAACAACTTTGTCACATAGAATGCCCAAAATCTTAAGGTTTGACTCTCCAAATTGCAATCATGGGTGTATTTTTGGTGCAATTCCAGGGCACAAACTTACTTATTGGGTAATGACTCAAATAGTATCGGGTCCAAGCCATGAATACATTCATCATGACTCATCAAATGCATATTGGGAACAACTTTGTCACATAGAATGCCCAAAATCTTAAGGTTTGACTCTCCAAATTGCAATCATGGGGGTATTTTTGGTGCAATTCTAGGGCACAAACTAACTTATTGAGTAATGACTCAAATAGTATTGGGTCCAAGCCATGAATACATTCATCATGACTCATCCAATGCATATTGGAAACAACTTTGTCACATAGAATGCCCAAAATGTTGTGGTTTGACTCTACAAATGGAAAACATGGGGGTATTTTTGGTGGAATTCCAGGGCACAAACTAACTTATTGGGTAAGGACTCAAAAAGTATCTGGTCCAAGCCATGAATACATTCATCATGACTCATCAAATGCATATTGGGAACAACTTTGTCACATAGAATGCCCAAAATCTTAAGGTTTGACTCTACAAATGGCAATCATGGGGGTATTTTTGGTGCAATTCTAGGGCACAAACTAACTTATTGGGTAAGGACTCAAAAAGTATATGGTCCAAGCCATGAATACATTCATCATGACTCATCCAATGCATAATGGGAACAACTTTTTCACACAGAATGCCCAAAATGTTGTGGTTTGACTCTCCAAATGACAAACATGGGTGTATTTTTGGTGCAATTCTAGGGCACAAACTTACTTATTGGGTAATGACTCAAAAACTATCTGGTCCAAGCCATGAATACATTCATCATGACTCATCAAATACATATTGGGAACAACTTTGTCACACAGAATGCCCAAAATCTTAAGGTTTGACTCTCGAAATGGAAAAGATGAGGGTGTTTTTGGTGCAATTTCTGGGCACAAACTTACTTATTGGGTAATGACTCAAAAAGTATCTGGTCCAAGCAATAAATACATTCATCATGACTCATCAAATGCATATTGGGAACAACTTTGTCACATAGAATGCCCAAAATCTTAAAATTTGACTCTCCAAATGGCAAAAATGAGGGTATTTTTGGTGCAATTCTAGGGCACAAACTAACTTATTGGGTAATGACTCAAAAAGTATTGGGTCCAAGCCATGAATACATTCATCATGACTCATCAAATGCATATTGGGAACAACTTTGTCACATAGAATGCCCAAAATGTTGTGGTTTGACTCTCCAAATGGCAAAAATGAGGGTATTTTGGGTGCAATTCCAGGGCACAAACTAACTTATTGGGTAATGACTCAAAAAGTATCGGGTCCAAGCCATGAATACATTCATCATGACTCATCAAATGCATAATGGGAACAACTTTGTCACATAGAATGCCCAAAATGTTGTGGTTTGACTCTCCAAATGGCAAAGATGAGGGTATTTTTGGTGCAATTCCAGGGCACAAACTAAATTAGTGGGTAATGACTCAAAAAGTATCTGGTCCAAGCCATGAATACATTCATCAGGACTCGTCAAATTCATGATGGGAACAACTTTGTCACACAGAATGCCCAAAATCTTAAGGTTTGACTCTCCAAATGGCAATCATGGGGGTATTTTTGGTGCAATTCTAGGGCACAAACTAACTTATTGGGTAATGACTCAAAAAGTATCGGGTCCAAGCCATGAATACATTCATCATGACTCATCAAATGCATAATGGGAACAACTTTGTCACACAGAATGCCCAAAATGTTGTGGTTTGACTCTCGAAATGGAAAAGATGAGGGTATTTTTGGTGCAATTCCAGGGCAAAAAATAAATTAGTGGGTAATGACTCAAAAAGTATCTGGTCCAAGCCATGAATACATTCATCATGACTCATCAAATGCATAATGGGAATTGATGTAGCAAACCGGATGAGGGGAATGGTAGTGAAGTACAGACCAGCAGACCGGGGAACCAGCACCTTGAGTATACAGCGCACGTACTTCGCGAAAGATCTCACTGTATCAGCAATCAGCAACATTGGTGCGTACCATATCCCCGGAACGTTCCCTGTAGGTACAGTACAACTCTTACACGAATTCTGCAAGCAAATTCTGCAAGCAAATTCTGCAAGCGAATCTCTGCAAATACAGGCTAAGCGCAAGCAAATCTCTGCAAATACAGGATAAGCGCTAACAAGCCTGTAGAGGATTCCCCCAGCAGAATACAAGCCCACAGCTCACTCTTTTGCTCCTAAACCGATTAGTAGTAGAATTAAATAGGTAACACGTCCTGGTCCAATAGCTCCCATTGTACCCGTACGACAAGCCTATCTGTCCTGGTCCCCTAGCCTTGCCTAGTGTACCCGTACAGCAGCCTACCTGTTGGTCCCCTAGCCTTGCCTAGGTACCCCTACAGCAGTCGGTCTCTTACTAACACACTCACACCTCAACAGCTCCCCCTCGTCACCTTACAATAAGCCCGGCCTGGATAGCACCTCCGCTTGGATAGATACAGCACGCCCGCAAATAGATGGGTCCAACCTCTCTCTGCACATCCGATAGTCCGCACCTCCAAGCGTCCGCGAATCAAGATACCGGCGACTCCACCTCCAAGCGTCCGCGAGGAATCAAGATACCGGCGGCTCCAACCTCTCTCGGCACATCCGATAGTCCGCACCTCCAAGCGTCCACGAATCAAGATACCGGCGACTCCACCACCAAGCGTCCGCGAGGAATCAAGATACCGGCGACTCCAACCTCTCTCTGCACATCCAATAGTCCGCACCTCGCCCCGAGTAGCCAGTCGCTTCCCGCCTTCCAACGTCTCTCTTACCGGCGACTCCAACGTCTCTGCACCTCCAAGCGTCCGCGAATCAAGATACCGGCGACTCCAACGTCTCTCTTACCGGCGACTCCAACGTCTCTCTGCACCTCCAAGCGTCCGCGAATCTAGATACCGGCGACTCCAACGTCTCTCTTACCGGCGACTCCAACGTCTCTCTGCACCTCCAAGCGTCCACGAATCTAGATACCGGCGACTCGTCTCTCTGCACATCCGATAGTCCGCACCTCCAAGCGTCCGCGAATCTTCCATCCATCCCCAAGCGCAAGCACAACATGCTGACCTACACTGAGTATTACCAGAGTACCCCCAGTCCCCTTGGAGTGGGACCTGCCCGGGACCTGGCCTACCAAACCATCTATGACTACTTCGCTGAGGAAACAGCCACCCCCGTACTCCTGGGCCGGCTCTTGGACCTCTTCGAACCAGAACCTGTGGGGGCTCTAGGAATATTCCTGACCGACACCTTTGGAAAGGCGCGCCTCCGATTGGTGCATGGCCTTCGGAAGTACCCGGGGCCCTTGACCGCGCCAAGTACCAACAAGGGCAAGGCCTTTGGTTACCTGGACGACATCGAAGGCGATGTGGGGGAGCTAGTGCTAGTGGATGCTGCCCTCCTCGAGCAGGCGCCCGAGACCTTGGTGCTGTCCCTCGATCGCCACCTTGACGTCATCAAGCATGCTCACCATTCCCACATGATCCCCATGGTGCTAGGCGATGATCCTCACATGGACGTCATCACCCCCTTCAAGGCCTGCTTCATCCCCTTCCAATTGGTGCCCTTACTCCTAGGCAAGGGCCTGAGTCCAATCCACGCCTTGAACATCATCTACCCCTACCTTGACACACTCAACCTGGCACTCACTTGCGCCCCCCTACTGAATACCCTCCGAGCTGCTGGTACCGACCCCACCATTGTAGGGGGAGGTGTCCACTTTGCCACACCCGGCACCCCCTTCCGAGGGGAGCCAGGTCTAACCTTGTACATGCGCAATCAGGTACTCTATCGGGACCTCCCGGGATTGAAGACACCCTCCCATCCGGGGCAGCCGCTGGCACCCGGCCAACCAGCCGGGGTAGATCCCACGCTGGCAGCTACCCTCACCGCCCTCGCCAACCAACAGCTCAAGCTCAGTGAGGGCCTAGACCAACGTCGCCCCCCAGCCACTGTCAAGAACACCTGGGGCCCCTTGTACACCCAGCGCTTGCTGCTGCTGTGTGGCAAGCTTGAGGAAGCCGACCTACCCCCCATATACCAAGCCTGGGCACAGAAAGGCAAACACGAGAAGACCCATATGATCTTCCAGAGCCAGGTAGCCACATGCGCCGCCGAGTTCCTCATCCAGGCACCCTTGGTCACCACGGCGGCACTCAAGAAGTTCCAAGATGGCAACTTTCATGGGACTGACCCCTTTGACGTGGCGGACGGCATACTCCCTTTAGCTTTCACTCCCCCCGGTGGATCCGCCGCCTCCTTGAAGCGGGAACAGGAAGCTGCAGCCACTGTGGCGGCCTACGACACCATGATCTCCACCGAAGGCAACTCCCTCACCTTGAAGGACTCCCTGGAGCTCCAGAAGACCAAGGCCTACCTACCCATCGACTGGACTGAAGCTACCACCCAACTGGAAAGCTATCTCGCCGTCCTGGCCACCATTCTAGGCATGCATCACCCTGTCGTGCAGGGCTACCAGAATGGACTCGCCAAGCTCAAGCTCCAGCAAATGCCCCTCCGCCGAGCAATTGCCGATGAACTAGGGGAGCTCATCACTCCCTCCATTGTGGTATACTACTTCCAAATCCGGGTGCGGGGTTGGCTTGAGGAACAATGGGGATCAACATTCACTGTCCCCTCCCCCGACTTTGGGAAGGACTTCCAAGCCTTCCGTATCACCCAGAACCTCTACTGGCTCCCCAATGTCACCAATGTGCCGGCTCTGAGGCACCTACGTCGCGTCGCCGCCGTGGCTGCCCCTGCTGCAACCCCAGGCACCCCCACGCCCGGCAAGACTACCCCCAGCCCCAACCAAGGCTCCGCCGGAGGTGCCCGCGTCTCCAACCCCAACCTGGATCCCCGGCTACAAACGGCGGGGGTAGCCAACAAAGTCCTACGCGCCCGACTGAGGGAAGTCATGGCTACCATGAAAGAAAAAGGTACCATTCCCTTGTCTCGTCCGGATGGCAACGAGCGCTGCCATTCCTATCACCTTCGAGGAACCTGCTTCACCAACTGCAGGAACATCCGGGACCATGGCGCCATCACTAGCGGTGAACAGGACCAAGTCTGGGCTTGGTGCCAAGCCGCTTTTAATGTCTGACCGAATGGCAAGCGCCCCTTTGGCGCGTTGACCCTGCCCTCTAACTCCCCAAGGGGGGCTCTGCCTTCAGCCTTCCTCCCCATCGCGTGGCCCGCCTCCAGGAGATTCTCCACTCCATCTCACCCACCCAGCGCCATGTCCCCATCAAGCAATGGCACCAAGTCCTTGGGGAGCTCCGGTCAATGGCGCTGGCCATTCCGGGCTCCATTGGCCTCTTCTCCATTCTACAAGAAGCCTTCCGCCACCAGGAGCCAGGCAGGCAGCGCCTCCGGCTCACCAAGCGCGTCCACAGCTTCCTTCGCGACTTCCAATGGCTGGCCAATGATCTCTCCAACCGGCCTACCTCCATTGCCGAACTCGTGCCGGATACCTTCCCTGCCACCCTGGGCGCCTGCGATGCTTCGGGTTTGGGCATGGGGGGCGTCCATTTTGTCCCCCTTCCCACGGGCGCCGTGCAGCCCGTCATGTGGCGGCATGCGTTCCCCCTGTGGATCTCAGCCCAGCTCGTCTCCTTCGACAATCCTGAGGGCTCCATCACCAACAGTGACCTTGAGCTCGCCGGTTCCATTGCCCACAATGATATTCTGGCTCAGGCTGCTTGTGTCCACGCCCGCACCACCCACAACTGCTATGACAACACAGCAGCTGTCTATTGGCAACGCAAAGGCGCCACTACCACCACCGGCCCTGCAGCCTACCTCCTCCGGCTCCAGTCTCTGCACCAGCGCCTCTTTCAATATGTCCCCCTTAGGGATTACATCCCGGGCCCCGCTAACCACCTGGCGGACCTCCTCTCTCGATCTGAACTCTCTGACACTGCCTTGCTCCATCACTTTAACACAACCTACCCACAGGACTTGCCCTGGACCTTATGCCACCTTCGGCCGCCCATGCATTCCGCGCTGACCTTAGCGCTGTCCAGAAGACCATGCGAGCCTCAGTCACTGAGCTCTATGCCAGGCGCAAGGATGCCCATTGGAACCAATGGGTTCAATTCTGTTTGTCTCAAGGCTTTGACCCGCGCCTCCAGTCCATTCAGGATCCAATCCCCATCCTCCAAGTCTTTGCCAAACGACTCCATGATGGAAACCTCTCACGTAGCCACAAGCCCATCCGATCTCGCACAGTATCGGACACCATCCGGTCAGTGGGCCAGACGCTCGCCCGCCTGGGGTCCAAAGACCCTCGAACCGACTCCACAGGCAGTCTTGACTTCCGGCTAACTGCCCAGTTCAAGGCATATGCCAAACTGGACCCGGCCCCCTCGCGGGTCAAACCAGTCCCCATCACCCTCGTGATGCATGCCCTCCACTTTGCATACCACGAGTCCCCTTCCCCAACCCGACAGGCCATTGCAAACATGATCTGCATCGCCTTCTTTTTCTGTCTCCGCCCTGGTGAGTACACGGGTACTACCACGGATGACCAAGCCTTCCACTTACAAGACGTCTCCTTCTACCTTGACTCCCGCATCGTCCACCACGATGGCCCTGCGCATGAGCTCCAAGCTGCTACCTCTGTCACCCTCACCTTCACCACCCAGAAGAATGGCGACAAAGGGGAAGTAGTGGCGCATGCCAGGAGTGGTGACTCACTATGCTGCCCCGTTGCCGCCTGTGCGCGCCAAGTCCTTCACCTCCGAAGCTGTTGCTCTTCCAGCGCTCCCTTCGGTCCCTCCCTCACGCTTGCCAGTTACTTCGACAATGGGGTCCTTACCCTTGTTCGAGCAGCAACTGTCACTTCCTCCCTGCGAGTCTATGCCCAGACCCTCTACCCTACCACTGGCATTGCCCCTGCAGCCATCTCTGCTCGCTCCCTTCGCGCGGGTGGGGCAATGGCCCTGCTCCAGGGCAAATGCGACTCGAATGTCATCAAGCTCCTTGCCAGATGGCACAGTGACTGCATGATGCGCTACTTACATCAGCAATCCCTCCCCATCTTCAAGAATCTTGCCTCTGTCATGTTCAACAATGGAACATACTCCTTCCTGCCCGAGGAATGGGTTCCGGCTGCGGACCCCACTCCTGCTGGCAGCTCTCTTTGAGGCACCCTGGCGCCTCTTCCCTCCCTCACTCTGCTCCAAGCTCACGCGCGCGCTCACGCTCTCGCTCACGCTCTCCACGCCGTTCCCACCCGGTGGCTTATGGCCCATTGGCAGAAAAGGCTTAACAGCCAGAGGCTTAACCGCCCAAGCTGTTAAGCCCGACTGTACGCCGGTGTGTGTGGGCAAAGCAAACCTCTAGCACTGCTTAACCCACCAACCCACCAATGAACTACAAGCATTTCACATCCAGTACTACAAGTAGGTTAGCTACTGAAGCTATCACAAACGTAGCGCGTGATAGTTGATGTAGCAAACCGGATGAGGGGAATGGTAGTGAAGTACAGACCAGCAGACCGGGGAACCAGCACCTTGAGTATACAGCGCACGTACTTCGCGAAAGATCTCACTGTATCAGCAATCAGCAACATTGGTGCGTACCATATCCCCGGAACGTTCCCTGTAGGTACAGTACAACTCTTACACGAATTCTGCAAGCAAATTCTGCAAGCAAATTCTGCAAGCGAATCTCTGCAAATACAGGCTAAGCGCAAGCAAATCTCTGCAAATACAGGATAAGCGCTAACAAGCCTGTAGAGGATTCCCCCAGCAGAATACAAGCCCACAGCTCACTCTTTTGCTCCTAAACCGATTAGTAGTAGAATTAAATAGCCCGCCACGCCCGCCCGCAGAAAAGGCTTAACAGCCAGAGGCTTAACCGCCCAAGCTGTTAAGCCCGACTGTACGCCGGTGTGTGTGGGCAAAGCAAACCTCTAGCACTGCTTAACCCACCAACCCACCAATGAACTACAAGCATTTCACATCCAGTACTACAAGTAGGTTAGCTACTGAAGCTATCACAAACGTAGCGCGTGATAGCAACTTTGTCACACAGAATGCCCAAAATGTTGTGGTTTGAGTCTCCAAATGGCAAAGATGAGGGTATTTTTGGTGCAATTCCAGGGCAAAAAATAAATTAGTGGGTAATGACTCAAAAAGTATCTGGTCCAAGCCATGAATACATTCATCATGACTCATCAAATTAATAATGGGAACAACTTTGTCACACAGAATGCCCAAAATCTTAAGGTTTGACTCTCCAAATGGCAAAAATGAAGGTATTTTTGGTGCAATTTCTGGGCACAAACTTACTTATTGGGTAATGACTCAAAAAGTATCCGGTCCAAGCCATGAATACATTTATCAGGACTCATCAAATGCATATTGGGAACAACTTTGTCACACAGAATACTGGAAATGTTGTGGTTTGACTATCCATATGGCAAACATGAGGGTATTTTTGGTGCAATTCCAGGGCACAAACAGTCTCATTTGGTAATGACTACCAAAGTTTTTGTACCAGGCCATGAATGCATATCACATGACTTAAGAAATGCATGTTGGGAACAACTTTTAAAGGCATATTGGGAACAACTTTGCCGCACACAGTACAGACAATGTTGTGGTTTGTAGATACAAATGGCACACAAGACAGTACGGTATGTTAGGTGCAGTCTACGAGATTCTACATGTGACTACTAGAGGATTGAAATACATAACCTTAGTGTGATCAAAAGTTTCCCTTCTGAAAAAATTATGGCGCGGGAGGGCTGGCTGGCACAGGTACGTGATCTACTTCTACAAATATAACAGCGCGCCCAAGCCAGGGCAAACAACATAGTACAGAACCCACGGAAAAACTCTACACACAAAACATCGTACACATACTACACAAAACACCGTAGAAACACACACACACGACACACGACACACGACACACAAAACACCGTACACAACCCGACAAAATTATTAGTACACACACAAAACCACACAAAAAGAAACACATGATTCTTGATCGACACCGTATTCAGAAAATTAAAAAAAAAATATGAATGCTATCGGAAAGACACGACGAAGCAAAAAATCCGAGGGGAAGACCCTTCGAAACAACAAAACCATCCGGCCCGGTGATCATCAAAATACAGGGGACAACAACGGTAAGAAAAAAAGAGTGAAAACAAACACCGCAATTACTAACAAAGTGTGTAACAGTAATACCACAACTATGAACGCATCAAAGGGCAACAGTAAAAAAAATGGTACCGACAACACAATTTCTACTACTACAAACAGGGAAGAACAAAACACCATCAACCAGAGTAACGAACCAGCACTGAGCATTACCAACACAACCACCCCTACAGTAATGAACCAACAGAAAGAAGGAACAAAAACCAATGTGGTAGAGAAAACATCTAACGGAGAATGCTGCGATTTAGAGGATGTTGCGGAACTTGTCATGAAAAAAATCCAATATGACAAATTGGCACAGGAAGTGGCAAAACACTTACGGCAACAAGAGAGGGAAGCACATATAGGGGTGGGAAAGGTAGTAATGGTACCTAAACAAACGGAGGCAACCATGCAGGGAGAGGGGACTTATAATGCCGGCGACACAAGAGAACGAGCAGTAAGTACAATTACAGACGAATATGGGCTTATAACAGACAACGATATGCTTAAGGCTTTGAGTGATATGACTGAAACAGTGGACAAGCAGCTAAGGGATTACGTCAAAAAACATTGGTACCCCAACATGAAGTTCCCTATCAATGACAAGGTAACGGCGCATGTAATACAAAGGGCTGTTGGAGCAAGTGCGGTTATGAAGCCACCAAATATTCCACTTGCGTCATTCTGTTCCTTTTACAGGAAACGAGTAGGGACAGTACTGACCGCATTGAGGCACAACTCACAAACATTAGCGAGAAAAAACTGGATAGGTAAATACAGACGGGAGAATTGGTTGTTGAAATTAGGAATTTTGGAATCTAGTTTTTGGTCCGACAACACTAACATGCTGCCCGTTGATACTGATGATACTTCCGTACAGACGATTACAGAAAAGGTCGAGTCCCTATCACATTCCCTGGTACTGTTGCAGTTATTGAAGACACAGAATATGAGGACACGGGTATTTTAAACCCTCAATACAGAACATACAAAGACGCGGAAGATGAAGATTTTTATTATTTTGTTACAAGAATCATGTCGGCAATCAATCCGACAAATTCCAATTTCAAACAACGGAAGGAGAGGCACTTGCTGAGTGATATATTTACTATAGCAGATGAAGCATTTGCATTGGTACTGATCTACAATGAGCATCATGTATGGGTGAACCAGCAGCGGCGAAAGGGTGATGCCACGATTCCGCGACAAAAAAAAATTCTGCGATTCAGACAGTGGAAGCAGAAATGGATGGATGGAGGAAGGACAAGAGTTGTTCAGTGACTTGTGCGACAAAATTGGCGAGATGCGAAAACACCCAGAAACAGGAAGGAAATTGGAAGAAATGATGAGGGACAGATTTAGGAACAAAAGTTCAACAGATTACACCAAGAAAAATAAGCATGGCGATGCAAATATTACTAGTAGCAGCTCCACTAATTGTAGTGGACCAAAAAAGAAAAAGAAAAGAAACGTCTATATTGATCCGGCAATAACAGCATCGATGAATGAAAGTTTATCTATTGGTGAAATAATGTAGAAAATAACAGTACATACATAATACAAAACTACTACTAATCTTGAACTTAATTTTGAGAATATTAGAAATTATGGAGGATTCGTAATACGTTGCAATAGGAATAAATAAAGCATAATAGAATCTACATTTTAAAAAGGGAATATTGTAGTCGAGAAATGGAATTCACAACTAGGGGAGCACTATCGAATTGTTATTTGGGAGATTAATATTTGAGAATTAATACTGAGTAAAGATTTCTTTTTTATTCGTGAAAAGAATTAAGTGTTGTTCGTACGGAATAATAATTGGGTTCTGCTAGAGACTGAAATAAATTATTTTTATTGGAGAGTAGAGTAATGTGCATCACGCGCACAGAAATAGTGCTCTGTTAATTTATAGCCCGCCACTTGCCCGCAAATTTCAGGGTGTCCAGAAATAGTGCCGCACAAAATTTGTGCGCAAGAAGTAAATTCGAACCCCGCGAAACAGTTCTCGGACGCTGGTGATTTCGTGATACAGTAATGTCTTGGTGATACAGTGAGATCTTTCTTGTTGTATGCATGTTGCATACTCAAGGAGGTTCCCCGATCTGTCCTTTGCCCTAGGGAGTGCCACGTGGCACTACCATTCCTTTCATTCGGCTCGCTACATCAACTCGAAAGTCTGAGTTTGTCAATCAACGGACAAATTAAAGTCGCACTGAATAACAGCAGTACGAACTTTGTGTCACGAAGTTTTTTTAGTCGGTCGGAGTATCCACACGGAGGCCAGACTACCAATAGTTCTGATCAAAGTAAGATGGGGAGCCATACTAGTAATCTTACCGCACATACGAGTAATCTCACGAGTAAGATACTCGTACAAGTACGAGTACGTATTCTACTTGTCCTTCTATCATGTTTTGCAGAAATTGTTTGACGTTCGCTAAAACTGAAACGGATGAAGGACTTACCGGTACCGTAGGACTGCTTCGTTTTTCATAGCTACCACGTATGACACGCTACCAATCAAAGTAATGGAGGTTCGGGCTATTCATAGACGCTGAAAGGGCACAAAACCCTTTTATTACGGATAAATAAAAAGTAATATGGCAAAAATGACACAGTCGCAATTGACTATTGTGTACTGAAAATATCTTGCCATTTATCCGAAACTAGTATAGGTCTCAACTTCCAAGCTATTATCTTCATGATAATCTTTGCTCGTCATTGACAACTTACTTCCAACATGGATTTTCAGGACATTATGTAGTCTTGGATGGCGACATATTCTGACCTGTAATTGGAAAACGCGAACTGACAATTGAAGGTTATCGCAGTCATTTCGATATTTTCCAGATCCAGGTACTATAGAAAGTAAAAAGTAAAAAGAACTCTTCCGTGGTTTATAGTAACCTATTTTTTTGTGGACGAACGAGGCATCTACGGGATATAAATATCAATCTACTAATTGAAACATCTTTGGGTACAATTCGGAAAATCAGACTTGGCCAATAGCAAAGGACGCGCTTAACTTGTGTTCTTCTTTTGCGGACCATCTTGTACGAATTGTTCCTTACTTCCACCGCGTAATTGGTGGTACATTTTCTTTTAGGTAAACGTAAGAATTACGAAGTACTCCGTAGTACTTCGTATTTGTTTCAGATTTTTTCCGACCCATACAGTCCCCTGTTATTTACTTGTTCATAACTTCATCCTATGAAATAAGCAATAGAAGTATTACTTCTAATTTTTGGTCTATGTAGAGCGATCATCAAACCCTTACAAAGCGAGACAAACGCTTCAGCGAACACACCGTGATTACTATACGCACTCGTACCGCAAAGCACCAGATATCGCTATATAACTTTCCAGCCATCCAATATACCACAATGACTTCTTCTCTCAACCTTGTCGAAATCAGAAATCTCTCCATGATCTGCCGCCAAGGCAGCGAAACTATCGCCCAACTCTGCAAATCTTCTCCTTTCCGTCATAGCAATAGTTTCTCGCCGCCCACAAGTATCGACTTCGTAGGAGCAGCATCACTTCCTATGTTCGAGGGGCGCGAGGAACACCATAAGCGAGATGTCACACAAACGCTAGCGAGAAATGAAAGAGGCCAAAAGAGAAGCAGAGGTGGTTGTGTTCGGTTTGACCCATCTATTTCAACGAAGGATGAACTTAGCTATCAATGCAAGGGAAGGAAAAGACTAAAACGAAAGAATTTCGACTCGTCGGACTCTGTATCCTGGTGGACGAAAGAGGAGCTCGGAGAGATCCAGAAATCCTGTGTTGACGCTGTAAATAGCTACGAGTTCGGCTTGCCGTTAGTTTCCAGTTCATCGCGATTGCCAATCGAGGAACATCACTTCAGTTCGCTGGAGAGGTACTCGATAAAAAATCGGAAGAGACGCAAAATTGCCCGGCTTCAAATGAGGGAAACCATCCGAGCCGTCGAAGAATTTGAACGAGCAACCAAAATCAAAACTCCACCAGAAATGCTAGCCCAACTTCTGCAAAAGCATAGTGTATACACGGCAGAAGAGGCAAAAATCAGGGCATTGCGTACGGCCTAAGAGCTGTGCGATCTTGAATAGCTCGAGCGGAACTGCTAAAAGAACTTCAAAGTTCATCTACACCACTACCTGAGTGTCTTATCGACAAGATTGTAAATATTCCATAAAAGACGTTCACTGTTATACAGTATTTGCATTTAGATAATGGGCATTTTGATTCCCTCGATGTTTGTTTCTTTTATGGCAAGCTCATGTGATCTAGACTTACAGTGGCTAAGCGCGTTGGTCAAACTTGTATTTTTGGATGTTGCGACCAAATCACGTGAGAACCATCGTTTCGGAGCAGATAGCTCTTTCCTGAATCGAAAGTTCCGACGTCTGCTCAATGTGCCTAGAAGAGAAAGCAGTTGCTCATTGCATGATAGTACTGGAGAAAGAGTTCATCGCTCATGGTTATTTTTTGAATATCTTTGGGGGCCCCTACATAAGAAAAGGAAAAGTCGCTATTTGATCATGATAAACAATTACTCCGGAGTAAGACCTACTCAGTAATATGCAGTAGTACAGTTGGAATTGGAATATCACAGAATAATTCACTTCGTGATACCGACAAAGATGCAAACTCTGTATTCAATTTCTTCTACAGATGCAAGGAACAAAACCAATCATTACTGAATGTGAATCGGGGGTTTCAAAATACGCATGAATAGTACCGCACCGTACATGCAGAGTCACGAACGCAATTTTGAACAACAAGCAAGCATGTTTGCTGTTCATAACATTGTGCCTTCCAAAAAATAATGATGACTTTATTTTATGAGTCGAGGGCTACAAGTACCGTATGGTACTGTGTAGAGTTGTCCTCGAGACTATGGTACGTACCCCATACCAGAAGAAAGAAAACCTTCGCATGTATAAACTGGCGGATCACTTTAGTAATTGAATAAGTAACAAATTGCTTTCGTGCTAGTACGGTAATCTTATCAAAAATGTGAGGGTTGCCATTGCATTCAAGCCAGAGAAGACTTCGCACGGAACAAACGACAGTCAGATAGATCTTGCTCTTTATTCCATAGTCCTAGTAGCAATCGAGACGATGTTTCAGGAACATGTAACTTTATGTCAATGGGTGGGTCTGAACTCAAATCAGACCCGCACTCCATCCAGTTTAAGGCAGTTTCCATTCAACAACGCACAAATATTATTATCTCTCACTGTTAAAGTGACAATTATTCTTCTTACTACTTCGTATTATTTTTCTTCCCGCAAACGAAAAAATAATAGCATACGGTACGGAACCCGGTTACGTACCGTACAAACGTTGGCAACCAATCAACCAACCTCCATACTGTGGTGAGAGTACACATAAAAAATGCAACAGTACAAAAAAGCATGTAGAAGTCTACAGAGGTAACGTTTGGTGAGCACTACGCACCTTTTTGTGCAACACTCTAAGTACCCCCAAAAACCAGCCTAAGTAATCCAAAAAACTGGTCAGACGATTGAAAGGTACATGGTAAGTTGCTAGAACAAGAATACTCACAATAATGCCCACAAGACAGTTCAAAAATTGACCATTCTCTTTCCGTGTCAAGAGACAAGAAGATGGAAGTAAATGTGGTGTATTGTTGCAAGCTCTAAGGCAGCTTGCACAAGAAGAACAAGTTGAGAAGAGAATATCCACCGTCCGCTGGCATATGACAATCACAGATTGTCTACAAAGCCGTTCCCTTCCATCACGCCGTATACAAACCTCCTCTTTCCTCCTCCAATCAGGCAAACAAATCCTCTTCCTACTCCAACCATTTGGAGACATCAGAGCCATCAGACATGCCGGCGCCACCAGTAAATCCCAGAGACAATGAGAACAACGGAGGCGCAGACGAAGAAGATGATCCGATCAGCCTCCCTACCTTTGATGACCACATGAAAAAGATACTTGTATCTATATTTCGTGTCACAAAAGAAGCGAATGATGTGCTATACAAATCACTCATCCAAGAAAGACTACATGAATGGACACGATTTCTTGATGCATTACATGAACATGACTTTGCATGAGAACTTACCTACCCAGACGGGAATAGCGGCCTACAGGCACCTCTTCCTAGATCTACCCAACTTACTATAGAAGTACTCGCAGCCTTCACTAAAGACCTACGCAAGAACAAAAAAGATTGGAAGAATGTGGAGTCATACTCATATGATGACTTCAACGTCTTCCAAATGGACCAAGCTATACTTCTTCAGCATGAGTCCATTTTGAATCCTCCACCTCCTCCACCTGGAACAAACAAGACCAAGTCAACGCAACAACTGCGTTACAAGTCTTGGTGTAGAAAGTCCCATGATGAAACATCCTTCACACCCCTCACAAATGATTCCAGGTTTGAACATTGGCTTGTAGGATTCAAAGCCAAGCTCGAGGCTTATGGCATCAATACCTCTATGTTCCTCAATGAAACCTGGCCACCAGCCGCACTACAGGGATTCACCCGTGACCTTTTTGTCAAGGAATATGCTTTCTTCTGGGTCCTCATGCTAGAAGTCTTCAAGAGTGATCTTTCGTCATCATGTGTACACAGCCACTCTAGCACATGAGATGGTCAACAGGCATACTTCGATTTTGTCAGTCTACATAGCAAGTCAAATGCAAAAGTATACGACACTTTGACACAACTTCAGACCTGACTGAGCTTAAACCTTGACAAGTGGAAGGAATCCAATGTCAAATTCATCACAAATTGGTTTGAAGAGTTAAACCATCTCAACAAGCTTCGTCCTCCCACGAGACCTCTTGAGTACCATACTGTCAAGTTGGCTCTTTGTAAAGCCCGTTACTCTAGCTTCCAACTGAGCAAACAGTTTGCCAAGGTCACCGGCCCTGTTGACTTGAATAACGTTAGCACATATATCCAAGCTGAAGCTGTGGCCACTCATCAGCTCAAAATCACTCTGCTACTTGAAGCAACGCGTCTCAACTCTCAAGCAACATTGTCTGCTCTGAAGTCTACAGTCCGAGCACATGTCCACAATTTCTCTTCTGGACATGAACATGATCAAAACGAGTATGCCCTTCCCATAGAGTTTGAAGGTGATTTCCAAGACTACGCAGTGTTCAAAGCAGGTTGTACACCCGATCCTACGATGAGGTTGCTGACTGCCATCTGGAAGACCCTCTCCAGACAAGGCATGAAAGGATGGTTGAATATTCCCGCGGAAGACAAGCAAAAGTTAGTTGCATGCCTACGGTCTGAATTACTCCCTGATTGTCAGCCAGATCCCAATGCTACCAGGCCTATTACTACTAGGAAAGCCTATATGCATGACCATTCCGTCACCTTCCTCAATGATGAAACTACGAAGATAGATAATCCCAATGCTAAACCAGAAGATCTACATCCTGCAGTGGAGAATGATCGTCATGGAGTATTCCACGCATCACTTGGCGTATACAAGTCTCAGACATCCTCTGTCAAGGACCAACGGCCCCTCAAGTCATCTGTCTCACCAGTGCACCCCGCCAGATTTCTCTCTGAGAACCCTGGCATCCGCTACAAAAAGGATGGCAATACACTTGTGCCCGTTGGAAAGTCTTCCTTCTTGGTTAACTTCCACAAATGGTACCAACCCAAGGACGACTTACCCCTCCAGCATGAGCGTCTTGTATCTGTATACACCTATGGTGCGCACAAAACCTCCGCCTCCACACCTGGTTCCACTATGGTTGATCGTGGTGCCAATGGGTGCATTATCGGTAACAATGCATGCCTCATATCCAAAGATATTCCACCAAGATATGTCAACGTCACTGGCATCAACAACCATCAAGTGCAGAATATCCCTATCGCAACATGCGGAGCATACTCAGTCTCCAATAGAGGTCCCACTATCCTCATTTTCGACAAATGTGCATATACAGGACGACATCCTTCCATCTTATCCTCTGGTCAGATGGAATTATATTTCGCTAAAGTTGATGATACATCCATCAAAGCCAGCGGTGGACAAGTCATCACCACAACTGATGGGTATGCGTTGCCCCTTAGTATCCGTCATGGATTACCGTACTACCTGGCTATGCGCAAGTATACTACTGAAGAGTTCGAAACGTTGCCGCATGTTGTTATGACATCAGACAAACATTGGGACCCTTCCGTTCTTGATACCATCATCAACCCAAAGGATGAGGCATTCCTCCAGAAGTATCCGCCTCAACCACAGCAACTTCCATACTCTACATATTATGAATATGGAAATCCGAGATGCCTTGAAGGATTGGATATATCCGTGTTCCCCGGTTCATCCACAGTCACATCCCTAAGCTCATATTCCAACCAATGTGTTTGCACGGAATTCCTTCCCATCGACAACCATGGCACGCGTGATTGCTCCTTTTTATTAAATTCCTTTCGTGACCAGAAGTACCAAAGCTACCAAAGGGTAGATTTCCTATGCGCATGAATCAATGAGTCCCGTATCCATCCAAGTAATCGATTCCCACGGGATATCGATTCCCACAGCGCACTGAATCCCATCGCGCATAAACGGTGAGCAATCCCTGTCTTACGATATTGCCATTGTTCTTCGGTGAGCAAACTCTGATTTCATAAAATATCACACGAGCTACAGGAGCAATTCCTGACCTTAAAGATAAACATTTTATGGAGTCTTCCTAACGGAACAAGAGAAGAAAACCGTTGGCATGTGATTCTCACACAATACATATACATGCATACAAATATATATGGTCAACAACTAATACATGTACGGAAATAATCAGCGAGTAATCTCAGCACTATGCAACAGCAGTTGCAACGTATTCATCTCAATAAAAGAGATATCTTGCATTTCGGCAAGATTTCACTTTATCTTATACTTTTAACATTCAACTGATTTATATCCCAAAATTCACACTAGTTGCTAACAACTACTTGTAATCTACATACTAAGGTCTGTCTCGCTGCAATCTGAATAAGTCACAGCAAGAGGAGATCTGGCGTTTCTCTAGTCTCGCCTGTAGTCCGATTATCCGTTGCCGAAAGTATCCAAACACAATTGTCACGCGTAGAGTACAATCGTTCGTCTACTAACACACTAACACAGCGTTGCTGTTTGTCAGAAGTCCTTGAATCAGACTCTCAACGAATCGGATTCAGAAGGAAAATATTAGATTAACAGTCGCAAGCTCTAAGAAGGCTTGCACACAAAAAGGAACAGGAACGGCATTGAATACAGTCCCTACGCTGGCATATGCACATCGCACATCGTACACGAAGCAGTTCCCATTCTCAGTCACCGCGCAATTCTTTCCAAGGCTCGGAACCACCACAGATGCCGAACATACCGTTGATGCCCGGCAATGCACTCGGAGGCGAAGAGAAGAATGACGCTGAAGTCGCCAATCTCAACGACCGCTTTCCCAGCTTCGATACGGACATGAGAAAGATACTCATATCATTACTCAACGTAACAAGTGAGATTACTAGCAAGTTGTGCCTAGCTCTCAAAGAAGGCGGATTATGCGAGTGGAAGTCGTTCCTCGACGCACTTATCGAACCGGATTTTGCACGCGAACTTACCTATATGGAGCGAGGATTGGCAACGCATATCCCTCGATCCATCCAAAGGAGCATAGAAGCACTTGCGGACTTCGCTATCGACCTACAAGAAGAAGGTGTCGACCTAGGAGAAGACGAGAAGGACTGGAAAGATGTAAAGTCATATACATACATGGAATTCCAGGCATTTCGCGGAGAGCGTGCCCAACGCTTACGTAACGAATCTGTTCTGAACCCACCACCTCCTCCGGCGGGAAGTAACAAAAAGTCCCCTCAGCAGGTAAAGTACGAATCATGGTGCCGAAAAGCACGAGATGAAAAGTCCTTTACACCCCTCACGAATGACTCGAGATTCGAACACTGGCTCGTCGGTTTCAAAGCTAAACTCGAAGCATACGACATCGATACAGAGACATTCCTCGATGAAACTTGGCCTCCAGCCACACTTGTGGGTTACACCCGTGATCTCTACATCAAACAATGTGCCTTCTTCTGGGTACTAATGTTGGAAGTCTTCAAGAGTGACCTTTCTGCATCATGTGTACACAGTCATTCTACCACTCGTAATGGACGCCAGGCCTACTTCGACTTCGTAAACCTTCATAGCC
Organism: Pseudo-nitzschia multiseries; assembly: GCA_037355745.1. Taxonomy (NCBI): domain Eukaryota; phylum Bacillariophyta; class Bacillariophyceae; order Bacillariales; family Bacillariaceae; genus Pseudo-nitzschia; species Pseudo-nitzschia multiseries. The sequence continues at coordinate 4,312,703 of CM074785.1, read as the reverse complement.
AATCAAAAGCAAAGGTATACGACAACTCGACCCAGCTACAGGCGTTGCTCAAGTTGAACCTCAACAATTGGAAAGAATCCAAAGTGAAATTCATCACACATTGGTTTGACGAATTGAATCACCTCAACAAGCTCCGTCCTCCCAACAAGCCCCTCGAGTATCACACTGTAAAATCAGCATTGTGTCAGGCATGTTATTCCAGCTTCCAGCTAAGCGAACAGTTTGCCAAAGTCAAGGATCCAGGTGGGACGAATAGCACCGTAACGGATGCAGTTGCCGAAGCCGCTGCTATCCACGATCTTAAAATCACGCTTTTACTCGAAGCAACTCGACTTGATTCCCAGTCTGCGATGTCTGCTCCTCGGTCGACCGTACGTGCACACGTTCATGATTTCTCTTCTGACTCGATCCAACACCATGATGACTATGCTCTTCCCATCGAATTTGAAGGAGACTATCAAGATTATGCTGTGTTCAAGGCTGGACGTACCCCTGACCCTACCACAAGGTTGCCTACAAACATATGGAAGGCCTTGTCACGACAGGACATGAAGAGTTGGCTTAGTTTTTCTCCGGAAGGAAAGAAAATCGTGGTTGCCTCATTGCGACACGACTTACTTAACACTAACCAACCTGACCCCAACAGTGTCAAACCCATTACCCGAAAGGCATACCAACATGAACACTCGGTATCTTTTCAAGAAGACGATACTTCGACCAAGGATGAGCATGCCAATTCCGCAGCAGACCTACATCCTGCTGTAGAGAATGATCGTAGAGGCGTTTTCCATGCATCTCTAGGTGTATACAAATCAACGACCTCCTCGTCAAAGGACCAGCGACCTCTCAAGTCTTCCGTGTCACCCGCGCATCCAGCTCGATTCCTTTCAAACAACCCTGACATTCAGTACAAAAAGGACGGTGACACTCAAATACCTGTCGGAACACCATCGTATTCCGCCAACTTTCACCAGTGGTATACTCCCGAGGATGATCTCACCTTTCCTAATGATGGGCCCGTAACGTCATACACATACCGCATACACAAAACTACGGTTACTAGCCCTGGTTTTGCCATGGTCGATCGCGGCGCAAATGGCTGCATCATCGGTAATGATGCATGTCTCATCTCCAAGGATATTCCACCACGATATGTTAACGTCACCGGCATTAACAATCATCAGGTACAAAACATTCCCATTGCTACATGCGGAGCATATTCCATGTCGAACAGAGGCCCCGTCATTCTTATTTTCAATGAATGTGCCTATACAGGACGACATCCTTCTATATTGTCATCCGGCCAGATGGAAGCATATTTTTCCACTGTAGACGACACGTCCATCAAAGCAGGCGGAGGACAGGTCATCACCACCTCCGATGGCTATGCACTGCCTCTTAGCATACGACACGGCTTACCATACCTTGCGATGCGGAAGTATACGACTGTCGAATTTGACACGTTACCTCATGTTATCATGACGTCCGATAAACATTGGGACCCATCTGTTCTCGATACCACGATCAGTGCAAAGGATGAACAATTTCTCCAGAAATATCCTCCCCAACCACAGCAACTCCCTTATGCCGATTACGACGAATATGGGAACCCACGCTGCCTTGAAGGATTCGATATATCTGTTTCTCCCGGGTCCTCCACGGTCACATCCCTCAGCTCGTATTCCAGCCATTCCACCCGATCTCCCTTTCTTCCAATTGATGATCATAAGAACAACGATCGCTCCTTTTGGCTTACTTCCACTGACTACGCCCATCACGAACGTCTCGCATGCTGCGCGCCAAACGCAGTCTCTGGAACAGTCACTGCGTTTCCGACAGATTGTACAGCAAGTGACACTACACGCATTGCAGCCACGCCCCGTGAAAGATACCCAAATGAACATGACTACTTATCCCTGAAACCTTTCTTTTGTTGGGTTTCCACCGATCGCATCAAAGCTACTTTTGAAAACTCGACACAATACGGTTCGTTAGCGGTTAGCCCTGATGGTAACATTTTCAAACGGTTTCATTCCCCTCAACCGGCCATGAACGTTCGCCCCTTCAATGACGATGTTATGTCCGATGCAGTCTATTCAGATGTCCCAGCAATTGATGGTGGATCCAAGATTGCTCAGATCTTCTTTGGCCGAAAATCGCATATTATTCACGTTGAAGAAATGCGTACCACCGGCGATTTTCTACCCTGCTTTCAGAACTTTGTTCGAAAATGGGGCAGACCCATCCGCCTCCTTTGCGACCACGGTAACTATCAATCAAGCAAGAAAGTCATGGATTACCTCAAGATGTTATGGATTGGACTCTGGCAAAGTGAACCGTACCATCAACATCAGAATCAATTCGAACGACGATACCAAACGTTCAAACGCATTGTCAATCGCGTCATGGATCGTACCGGCACACCACCACACATGTGGTTACTGTGCATGACATACGTCGCGGGTCTCCTTAATGTTGTCTCTGACCCTACGCTGTCCGATAAACAACCGATCTTCATTGCCACGGGTACAATTGGCGACATCAGCGCATACACCAGTTTCTTCTGGTTTGAACCTGTGTATTTCAAGACCAATGACTCTCCTTTCGGTACCAAATCTACCGAACGCCTAGGTCATTTCGTCGGCATCGCCGAACATGTTGGCAATGGACTCTGCTTTCGAATCTGGGATCCAGTTACCAACAAGTTACTAGACCGGTCCGGTGTTCGATCTGCTCTTACACCTGAGTCACGTAACAAGCGCGCGGGCTTATTTACTGATGATGGTTTCATCAAATGGCGTAATGCAAAGGATTCCTTACCCCGTATATACGCCACTGGAGAAGCTCCAGCTTTCAAACATGGGGAGCATACCAATCAGAATAAACTCATTGACGAGTCTACCAAACCAAACAGCTCAGTTTCCCCTAACGGTTCACCTAATGATTGTGACACCGCCGATGACACCGTTCCATCTGCACCAACAGATACCACGCCCCACGCACCTGGCACTCAACCAATTCTTCAACCACCCACCCACCCCTCGTTACCGAGCTTTCTTTATAAGAAAGTCGATGACAGCCCAAGCTGGTCACCTTCTCCACTCCCTAACAACTATGGGGAGAGTTTTGATGGTCCTCCTACGACACACATCTTCAGCAAGACATCCGATGGCGTTCTCCTTACTGAAGATGATTTTGATCCACCGGAATTAGCATACTTTGATGTTAGTGACGTCACAACTCCACACACCAACCCCGCTACTCCCTCCGTAGACCCATCACAGGTAGTTGTTACCGACGAAGAAGGCAACGCACAATTTGACGATGATGGTAAACCTATTACCATTCCTACGATCCCGATTACCGATCTACAAGGACGTTCCTTCCTTGTAACCAATCTCGATGGCACCCGGAAACGTCTCACCATTGTCGATGTTGAAGACAGTCTTGAACGCAATAAAGACTTCATCAAGTTCAAGTGCAAACACTCCGATGACGAACTCGATGATATCATTGCATACAATGACGTCATGAATTACATCCATCGTGATTCAACGCAAGAAGACGGCAAACTCTGGTCGTTTCGCCGCATCCTCGGACACCAAGGTCCACTGGATAACAAGCACCCTCAATACAAAGGTTCCAAGTATAACCTCTGGATTGAATGGGAGAATATGGAACGCACATATGAACCTCTGGCCAATATTGCGGCTGATGACCCAGTCACTGTTGCAAAATATGGGAAAGACAACAACTTGCTTGACCTCCCAGGTTGGAAACGTCTCAGGAGAATCACCAACCTAGCCCGACGAACCAAGAAACTTGATCGACTCGTACACCAAGCCAAACTACGTTCTTTCCGTACCACTCCGCAGTATCAATATGGATTCAAAGTGCCTCGTAACCACGAAGAAGCCCTCCGATTTGATCAAGCCAACGGGAACACCAAATGGGAAGATGCCACCACTCTGGAAATGGCACAACTCAATGAATACAATACATTCATTGATAAAGGCGTATACAAGACAAGCTCCATTCCCACGGGATTCCAACAGATCAAGGTACACATGATATACGCTGTCAAACACGACGGAAGACACAAGGCTCGCCTCGTTGCTAACGGTAATCTCACTGAGGCCCCTATCCACAGTGTTTACGCAGGCGTCGTATCTCTTCGCGGTCTACGTATGTGCCTATTCCTAGCTGAACTCAACGATCTAGAAGCATGGGGTACCGACATAGGTAATGCTTACTTAGAAGCAGTCACCTGCGAGAAAGTATGCATCAAGGCAGGTCCCGAATTCGGATCGCTGGAGGGTCACCTGTTGATCATTTACAAAGCCCTATATGGTCTCAGGTCTTCAGGCAAGTGCTTTGGAGACTTACTCGCGGCTTGTCTCATCGAACTCGGCTTCGAAAGATCCCGCGCAGAACCGGAAATATTCCTCAAACCCGGAACGAACAAGCATGGTGAACGGGTATATGAGCTTATATGCACATATGTCGATGACCTATGTCTCTGCATGGCAGATCCCAATTCCTTCTTAAAGATATTGCAATCGTCACCATATAACTTCAAATTGAAGGGATCCGGACCTATGAACTTTCACTTAGGTTGTGGATTTGAGCGCGACGAACATGGTGTTCTGTGCATGAATCCCATAAAGTTCATCGAAAAGATGGAAGCGTCTTACGAACAAATGTTCGGATGCAAACCTAGCACTAGGTTCCAATCACCCATTGCGGAGAACGATCATCCTGAATTGGACTCCTCAGCCTTTCTTGAAGAAACCGGTATACAGAAATACCAAAGTATGATCGGTTCACTCCAATGGATCATCGCTATTGGCCGCTTCGATGTACAAACAGCCGTGATGACGCTCTCAAGTTTCAGAGCTCAGCCACGAGATGGGCATCTCGAACGTGCTAAACGTATCTATGGATATATCTCCAAATTTAGACATTTTAAAATCAGATTCCGTGTGGAACCGCCCGATTTTATATTGACTAAACCCGACACCATCGACTGGTCCAATACCGTCTATGGGGAGCATTCTGAGGAGCTACCCGACGACGCCCCTGCACCGCTTGGAAAGACAGTAGTGTTATCACACTTCTATGATGCCAACCTCATGCATGATATTCTCAGTGGCAAGGCCGTTACCGGCATTCTTCATTTCGCGAACAAGACTCCCATGATGTGGTTCTCGAAGAAGCAGTCTACTACGGAAACAGCCACCTTTGGAGCTGAATTTGTTGCAGGAAGAACTTGCATCGAACAGATTGTCGACCTACGCCACTCATTCCGATATCTCGGAACACGAGTACATGATATCTCATACTCTTGGGGTGACAACGAAAAGATGATCCAGACGTCGACCTTTCCTTACGCAAGGTTGCATAAGCGTCATAACATTCTATCGTTTCACTACGTACGGAGCATGATAGCGAGAGGTTTCATTTTAATGATGCACATCCCAGGTAAGGATAACTGTGCAGACATTCTCACCAAGCATTGGAGTCACTCAGTTGTGTATCCACTGCTCAGGCCCATCTTCCACTTCTGTGGTAATACTGGTGACCTTCTCCAGGATGATGGAAGCATCATGTAGGGCGTGATGACCCTTCACAAGGAGACATGGGGAGTATTAAATTCCTTTCGTGACCAGAAGTACCAAAGCTACCAAAGGGTAGATTTCCTATGCGCATGAATCAATGAGTCCCGTATCCATCCAAGTAATCGATTCCCACGGGATATCGATTCCCACGGCGCACTGAATCCCATCGCGCATAAACGGTGAGCAATCCCTGTCTTACGATATTGCCATTGTTCTTCGGTGAGCAAACTCTGATTTCATAAAATATCACACGAGCTACAGGAGCAATTCCTGACCTTAAAGATAAACATTTTATGGAGTCTTCCTAACGGAACAAGAGAAGAAAACCGTTGGCATGTGATTCTCACACAATACATATACATGCATACAAATATATATGGTCAACGACTAATACATGTACGGAAATAATCAGCGAGTAATCTCAGCACTATGCAACAGCAGTTGCAACGTATTCATCTCAATAAAAGAGATATCTTGCATTTCGGCAAGATTTCACTTTATCTTATACTTTTAACATTCAACTGATTTATATCCCAAAATTCACACTAGTTGCTAACAACTACTTGTAATCTACATACTAAGGTCTGTCTCGCTGCAATCTGAATAAGTCACAGCAAGAGGAGATCTGGCGTTTCTCTAGTCTCGCCTGTAGTCCGATTATCCGTTGCCGAAAGTATCCAAACACAATTGTCACGCGTAGAGTACAATCGTTCGTCTACTAACACACTAACACAGCGTTGCTGTTCGTCAGAAGTCCTTGAATCAGACTCTCAACGAATCGGATTCAGAAGGAAAATAATACTTTTGGCTTACTCCCATGGATTATGCTCATCAAGGACATCTTGCTCAATGTACCTCCGTCTCACCACCAGCCTTATTCCATGCCTTCCCTTCGGAATGTGCACCAAGCACCACGCCCCTTGTTGCTGCTACCCCTCGTGTACGTCACCCTAACAAACAAGACTATCTCTCTTTGAAACCCTTGTTCTTTTGCTGGGTTTCTACCAACCACATCAAGGCGACGTTTGCAAATTCAACCCAATATAGATCCATAGCCATAAGCCCAGATGGGAATCTATTCAAGCAATTCCAATCTTTGCAACCTGCAATGAATGCTTGTCCTTTCAACAACAATATCCTGTCTGATATTGTATACTCCGACATTCCGGCAATCAATGGCGGTTCCAAAGTTGCTCAGATTGTCTTTGGTCGCAATCCCACATCATTCACGTCAACGAAATGCACACCACCGGAGATTTCCTGTCGTGCTTCCAGAATTTGGTCATCCTACCAGTCAAGTAAGAGCATCCTTTACTACCTCAAGATACTCTGGATTGGACTCTGGCAAAGCAAACCATATCATCAACATCAGAACCAATTCGAACAACGATACCAAACTTTCAAACGCATCGTCAACCGCGTGATGGACGTACTGGTACACCACCACACCTATGAGCCTTATGCATGGTATATGTCGCCGGACTCCTCAACATTCTCTCAGATCCCACTCTTTTTGACAAGCAACCACGTCCGAGAACTGTTTCGCGGGGTTCGAATCAACTTATCGCGCACAAATTTTGTGCATGAATTTAACACGACAATATTTTCTCAACACCCTGAAATTTGCAACCTCCGTATGAGGGTATACATAAACTCAGCACTATTTCTGTGGGCGTAATGCACGTTACTCTAATCATGATTAAAAATAATATATTTCAGTCTCTAGCAGAACCCAATTATTATTCCGTACCTGTCAACAACAATTTCTTCTAGTCACGAATAAAAAAGAAATCTTTACTCAGTATTAATTCCAAAACATAAAGCTACAAAATAACAATTTGATTCTGCTCTCCTAATTGTGAATTCTTTTTCTGGACTACAATATTCCCTTTTTTAAATGTAAATTCTATTATGCTTGATTTAATCCTATTGCAACACATTATGATTCCTCCAATATTTCTAATATTCTCAATATTAAGTTCTCAATTACTAGTAGTTTTTGTATTATGTATGTACTGTTATTTTCTACATTAATTCAAGGGATAAATTGGCATTCATTGATGCTGTTATTGCTGGATCAACATTCATCACTCATGGTTTGGAGTTGTGTTTATTACTCTAGCTTTTGCCACTGTTTCTGCTACTGTGCCCACGCTGTTGGTCTCGTTGCTTGCTGCTGGGGCTACTTCGTTTTGTAGTTCCATTTTGGCATACATTTTTGGACCACATTCCATTGTTGCTCCATTTTTGTTGTTTTGTTTTTGTTGTTCCGTTTACGTTGCTACGTTTGCGTTAGTCTATTTTTGTTGCTCCATTTTTGTTGCTCCGTTTTTGTTGCTCCGTTTTGGTTGCTCTGTTTTTGTTGCTCCATTTTTGTTGCTCCATGTTTGTTGTTTCATTCCATTGTGTCGTTGTTTTGTTCCATTGTTCCATTGTTCCATTTTTGCTGTGAAAAATAAAAATAACAGAAAGAAGGATCAGACAAAATTAGAATCTCCAACAAATTGTTATTGTTGTCACTCACTTGCATTCCGTTGTTGTTGTTCCATTTTGTTGTTCCCTTGTTCCCCTGTTACACTCACTAGTGTTTATTTGTTGTTCCATTGTTCTGTTGTCCGTGACTGTTGCACAACATTCATTTTCTGTGCTTTTGAAAAAAATACCGTGCTGACCAAGAAGCATGTGGATATTGTTTTGTGGTTTGTGTGTGTGCAGTTTTGTGTGTGTGCTCAGTTTTTCGTGTTTCTTCAGTTTTGTGTGGGTGGGTGTGGTTTTGGGTGTGTTCTGTATGCTGTGTACCCTGACTTCTTCCATGTGTCTGGCTTGTGTGTGACATTTATTTTCTGTATAAGTAAAGCATGTACCAGTGCAAGCCACCCCTCCCGCGCCATAATTTTTTCAAAGTGGAAATTTTGATTACACAAAGGTTATGTACTTAAATTCCCTACTCATATAGAATCTAATAGCCAGTTGGTGGTTCGACACTGTCCTGGGTCACCACAGTACCTACCGGTACCTACATACACTTTTTGCAAAGTACCCAACGGTGTACCTTTTTGCATGTAGTATCATCTACAACTAGTAACGCCCGCACACTTTTTTGTCTGAGAATAATCCAAAAACAGCATTTCCATTTTTATTAAACAACTTATGAATTATTTTTATTTGACACTCATTCAACCACATGTTTGGTTATTGGATTATACATGTTCTTCCTATTATGGATAAGATGAAATGTGCCAGAAAAACAAATTGAATTGACCTGATACTTTGGGAGTCATTACCCACTCAGTCAGTGTTTTTTGGATTTGTACCAAAAATACTCTCTTGTCTGCCATTTGGAGAGACAAACCACAACATTTTCTGTATTGTGAGTGTAAATGTTGTTCCCAATATGCATTTGATGAGTCATGATTTTTTTTTTCATGGCCTGGACCTGATGCTTTGGGAGTCATTACCCAAAAAGTCAGTTTGTGCCCTGAATTTGAACCCCAAATAATCTCATGTGTGCCATTTGGAGAGACAAACCACAACATTTCCAGCATTCTGTGGGGCAAAGTTGTTCCCAATATGCATTTGACGAGTCATGAGAAATGTATTCATGGCCCCGACCTGATACTTTGGGAGTCATTACCCAATAAGTCAGTTTGTGCCTTGGAGTAGCACCAAAAATACCATCATTCGTGCCATTTGGAGAGACAAACCACAACATTTCCAGCATTCTGTGAGGCACAGTTGTTCCCAATATGCATTTGATGAGCCATGAAAAAATTGTTCATGGCCCGGACCAGAAACTTTGGGAGTCATTACCCAATAAGTCAGTTTGTGCCCTGGAATAGCACCAAAAATACCCTCTTTTGTGTCATTTGGAGAGACAAACCACAACATTTCCAGCATTCTGTGAGGCACAGTTGTTCCCAATATGCATTTGATGAGTCATGAGAAATGTATTCATGGCCCGGACTGGAAACTTTGGGAGTCATTACCCAATAAGTCAGTTTGTGCCCTGGAATAGCACCAAAAATACCCTGATTTGTGCTATTTGGAGAGACAAACCACAACATTTCCAGCCTTCTGTGGGGCAAAGTTGTTCCCAAGATGCATTTGATGAGTCATGAAAAAATTATTCATGTCCCGGACCAGAAACTTTGGGAGTCATTACCCAATAAGTCAGTTTGTGCCCTGGAATAGCACCAAAAATACCCTCTTTTGTGTCATTTGGAGAGACAAACCACAACATTTCCAGTATTCTGTGGGGTGAAGTTGTTCCCAATATGCATTTGATGAGTCATGAGAAATGTATTCATGGCCCTGGACCGGAAACTTTGGGAGTCATTACCCAATAAGTCAGTTTCTGCCCTGGAATTCCACCAAAAATAGTCTCTTGTGCACCATTTGGAGAGACAAGTGAAACCACAACATTTCCAGCATCAAAGTTGTTCCCAATATGCATTTGATGAGCCATGGTCAATTATTCATGGCCTGGACCTTATAGTTTGGGAGTCAGTACCCACATAGTCAGTTTTCCCTGGAGCATCAGAACATTGGATCGGAACAAGAATCGGAACAACGGATCGGAACAACGAATATTGTTCCTGTAGGTTTACATGTAAATTATATTATTCTGTTGTTATCCTTTACTATACAACATCAATAGATACTCACCTCGTTTTTTTCAGGGTCTGTTCATGTTGAGTCCGTTCCTTCTAATCCGCTCAATGGATCAATACAAAACTTGGCCGGCATCTTCTCATAGATGTAATAAAGAGGCCCCTGCAATATCATTGCCCTGGGTGCCGCCGTTCCAGAGATATCTGTTGTCGCCGTTATTTGGGTTGCTTCCTTGAAATACAACCAAATTTGTCACTCTGCTATGTTGAGTCTGTTCCTTCTAATCTGCTCAATGAATCAATACGAAACTTGCAGGCCCCGTCCTTCTTGATATAATGAAGAGGCCCCTGCGATATTGTTGCCGTCGGTGCCTTCGATATGGAGATATTACTATTCACAATTTTTTCCCTTGTTTCCCTTCAAAATGGACCTCGTGTGTCCAAAGCTTTGCCAGTTAGATACTTCCAATCCACTCAATCAATCCATTTGAAACTTGCAGGCCTCGTCCTTCTTCTTGATATAATGAACGGATTCCTGCAATATTGTTGCCGTTGGTGACTTCAGTATGGAGATATCTGCTGCCGCTATTATTTGGAGGGTGTGTGTGTTTTCTGTGGTGTTGGAAAAACGGATTTGGAGTTTCTGTTTGGCCCTCCCATCTGAATAGCCATCCAAATAGCCATTGGATAGCCCTTCAATTGCCATTCCCGGTCAGCAAATCAGTAAAGTAACATGCTGGCGTTCAAATCTGGTAGGGTTTGTACATGTCTTCCTCCATTCTCTCCTTTATCCGAGGGGAAAGAGATGGGTTGGAGTGGGGCCCGTAGTTGTTGTTGTCTTTGCTGTTTGAATACCCTTCCCGCTCAAAAACAAAGTAGAGTAACGTGTAGGTATTTGAGTTGGTGTCATTTTGTACTATTTGTATGGTGGTGAACCTTCATGGTCTGTTCTAGTGAAGGAGAAACAGAAGGGTCAGTTGCAGGGGTCGTCAAAATGGAAGTTTATGACATTGGTGATTTCGATGACTTGGAATTCCTGTCAAAAATAAATCATGTCTTTGAGGGTTTTTCTGCTGTGTTTGCAGGGTCTTTTCACTTGTTTTTAAAAAAGAGATTTCAGTGTACAGAGCACACACATGTTCATTACCTGTAGACTTGTACAGGGTTTTTGTTCTGTGTATTTATTGTGGTATTTTGTACACAGTGTGTTACTAAGTGCAGTTAACAGCATGTTGCGAAGATGAGATAAAATCATTTGTGCGTAAGAAGTTTGACACAAAATATTGTTCATCACGACAACTTTATGATATCCCTAACCCTGAAATTGTTATTTAATTGATTATTTTTATTCCACCAAGTCAAGAGTGAGTTTTAGGTGATGATCCAGATAGGGATCGAATGATATAGTGTCTGGAAAGGAGAAGCACGTGATACGCAAGGTTTTTTAGTAAACACGCGGGCTCAGAGGGTAGGGAATTTTGAAAATAAGGTAGGAAGTTTTGAAAGCACCGCGCGATACCCCGTGGGGGGTAGAGAAAAAGTTCTCGGACACAATATTCATCGCAACAGGTTCTATTGGCGACATTAGCGCCTATACAAGGTTCTTTTGGTTCGAACCTGTTTACTTCAAGACCAATGATTCACCTCTTGGTACAAAGTCAACTGAACGCCTTGGTCATTTTGTTGGCATTGCTGAACATGCCGGCAATGGCCTTTGTTTCAAAATTTGGGACCCAGTCACCAACAAACTGCTCAATCGCTCTGGTGTTTGATCCACTCTCACGCCCAAGTCCCGCAACAAACAAGCAGGCCTGTTTACAGATGATGGTTTTGCCTATGGCGCAAAGCAAAGGACTTCTTGACCAAGTTGTATGCATCCAGTGACGCACCTATGATTACGAAACATGGGGAGCATCAGCCAAAAGATATCCTAGAAAGGGCGCCTAAACCTGACGGCACTCCAGATGCTATTCATGACAAAGAGAAGTCTACGGTTTCTGAAGAGAAGTCTACTACGGCTCCTGGTAATCCAAATATTATCAAACCACCCGCCCAACCCTCTTTACCAAGCTTTCTCTACCAGAAGGTCAACAAAATCCCCAGCTGGTCCCCTTCTCCACTCCCTAACAACTATGGGGAGATTTTTGATGGTCCTCCTACGACACACATGTTCAGCAAGACACCCAACAGTGTTCTCCTTACTGAAGATGATTTCAATCCACCAGAGCTAGCCTACTTTGATGTTAGTGACGTCACGACCCCACACATCAACCCCGCTACTCCTACAGTAGACCCATCAGAGGTAGTTGTTACCAACATAAAAGGGAATGCTCAATTTGATGACAATGGTCAACCAATAACCATCCCGACTATCCCAATTGCTGATCTACAAGGCAGATCATTCCTCGTGACCAACCCAGATAGTACCCACAGACGTGTAACCATTGTTGATGTAGAAGACAGTCTTGAACGCAACAAAGATTTCATCAAATTCAAGTGCAAACATTCTGATGATGAACTCGAAGATATCATTGCGTACAACAATCATGTCATGAATTACATCCACCGTGATTCGACCCAAGAAGATGGCAAGCTTTGGTGGTCGTTTCGCAGAATCCTAGGTCACCACCAAGGTCCATTGGATAACAAGAATCCCCAGTACAAAGGTTCCAAGTACATTCTTTGGATTGAATGGAAAAACATGGAACGGTCATATGGACCCTTAGCCAATATTGCGGCCGGCGATCCAGTTACCATAGCCAAGTATGGCAAGGACAACAATATGCTTGACCTACCTGGTTGGAAACGACTCAAACGAATCACCAACCTTGCACAAAGAACCAAGAAGCTCGATAAGCTAGTGCATCAAGCAAAACTTTGATCCTTCCGTACCACTCTGCAGTACCAGTACGGTTTCAAGGTACCCCGTAATCATGAAGAAGCCATTCAATTTGATGGGCCAATGGAAACCACAAATGGGAAGACGCCATTACTCTTGAAATGAAACAACTCAAGGAATACAATACTTTCATCTACAAAGGAAAGTACAAGGTCGGCTCCATTCCCAACAGACTTCAACAGATTAAGGTACACATGATATATGCTGTCAAACATGATGATAGACACAAGGCTTGTCTTGTTGCACACGGCAACCTTACTGAAGCCCCCGTTCACAGTGTGTACGCTGGTGTCCTCTCACTACGCGGCCTACGCATGTGCCTGTTCCTAGCCAAACCAAACAACCTGGAAGCATGGGGCACCAATATTGGAAATGCATATCTTGAAGCAGTAACATGTGAGAAAGTCTGTATCAAGGCAGGTCCAGAATTTGGACCACTAGAAGGTCATCTTTTGGTCATCTACAAAGGTCTGTATGAACTCAGATCATCGGGCAAGTGCTTTGGTGATCTACTCGCGGCATGCCTCATCAAACTTGGATTCAAAAGGTCTCGTGCTGAACCGGAGATCTTTCTCAAGCCTGGCATAAACAAACATAGGGAGCGTGTATATGAACTCATATGCACATATGCTGACAACCTATGTTTCTGTGTGGCCGACCCCAATTCATTTCTGGAGATCCTACAATCCAAACCTTACAACTTCAAATTGAAATGATCTGGACCCATGAACTTTCACTTAGGATGCGGTTTTGAATGAGATGAACACGATGTTCTTTGCATGAATCCTATCAAATTCATTAAAAAGATGGAAACATCGTATGAACAAATGTTTGGATGCAAACCTAACACCAGGTTTCAATCACCCATCACCAAGAACAATCATCCCAAACTTGATTCATTGGCATTTCTGGAAGACAATGGTACCCAGAAATACCAACGCATGATTGGTTCACTTCAATGGATCATCGCCATTGGACTGATTCGATGTGCAAAGCCACTGTGATGACACTCTCAAGCTTTAGGGCCCAACATCAACAAGGGCATCTTGACCAAGCCAAGCGTACATATGGGTACATCTCTAAGTTCAGAGACTTCAAAATCAGGTTCAGAGTGGAACCTCCAGATTTCATATTAGCTGAAAAGGATACCACCAATTGGTCCAACACCGTTTATGGGGAGCAAACTAAAGAGCTACCCAACGGCGCTCCAGTACCTCTCAGGAAGACAGTCCTGCTAACACACTTTTACGATACAAACCTTATGCATGATATTCTGAGTGGAAAGGCTGTAACCGGTATCCTTCCACTTTGCAAACAAGACTCCCATGATGTGGTTTTCAAAGAAACAAGCAACTACGGAAACAGCCACATTCGGAGCTGAATTTGTTGCAGGACAAACTTGCATTGAACAAATCATTGATCTTAGACAATCATTCCTATACCTCAGAACTCGTGTACATGATATCTCCTTTTCATGGGGAGACAACAAGAAGATGATCCAGACAGCGGCCTTCCCATATGCAAGACTGCACAAACAGTCACCATATACTGTCATATCCACTATGTATGAAGTATGATCGCAAAAGGCTTCATTCAAATGCTGCACATCCCTGGAAAGGATAACTGTGCAGACATCCTCACTACGTCCGAGAACTGTTTCTCTACTCCCCGCGGGCTATCGCGCGGTATTTTTACAATTCTCGACCCTATTTTTAAAATTTCCTATCTTTTTAGGTCGCGTGTCTACTAAAAAACCTCGCGCGTCGCACACCTTTACTTTCGAGACAATATCTCGTCACTCCTCAAATAAAATAACTAATTAAGGGTTAAGGATATCATATTCTTTTCGTGACAAGCACTATTTTGTGTACAACTTATGCACGAACGACTATTTTCATCTTCTCAACTTTTCTGTTGACTGTACTGGCTGTGCACTACTAAACATATTGTACGAGGAATGTTGCAATCATATCACTAAGTAGTAATGCATTTACTGTACGGACCATTTTTGCAATCGAAGTATGGTAGTAAGGAAATCTACCGTACAAGAAAACACATCACACACAAAATAATACATTTAATTTTTTCCTTTCAACGATTCATCTTTCTGACCTCCTTCGTTTCGACCCATTCTACTGATATTTTCCTTCAAACAACTCCGCAACATCATGCCTCCTGTTATTAAAACCTCTCTTCTATTCTACTGCCGTTGTTGCGCGCAGAATGGCAAAAACTCCAAGTTTTTAGGATATAAATCCACGGCAAACAAGCAGGGTACTTTGAAATACGTCTCTATTGGCCTAAGAAGACATCTTTATTGTCTTGATGAGTGCCAGTCATTTTTACCATAGTCAGGGTCTAATTAAACGAAAGATCTATAACCTCTCCACCTCTATCAAAGTGCAGCCTACCTTGCCGTCTGTTCAACATTCTCCGTCAGATTTTGGGATGACTATGACACAAAACGGACCCATCTGTTCCCCCTTCCCATCTCTCCCACCACACCGTCACAAGTCAATCAGCCACGGGTCTTCATTCTGTTCTAAACTGACAGATTGTACATGATGTCTTTTTACCGCCAGTGGATCGGAATGCCATTGAATCTCACATGGCTGTTTCCACTGTTCAAGATGAAGATGCATTCCCGCTGAATAATGATATCGACAATTCTGATGACGAAGGATTATGATGCCAATGACGTAAATGAAAATAACGACAACAATTCTTACCAACAACATAGATTGTGTGGACAACAAAGATGATCACACTAATGGTTCTGATGTTAACGACGCTACTGCTCAGCCAGCCCCTCCACCACCATCTTTTCATGAAATCATTAATCTGAATGAAAGAGAGGTGACATTTCAAAGCCACACCAAACTACCGCCGCCCCATTACAGATTATATCTCTTTATGGGGAAGTCCTGCAGGCTGGGATAGTGCTCCCAATGAGTCTCACCACAAAACTGAGATTAAAGCTCCTTCCAAGAACACGCAAGGTAATGCTGCATCACTAATCGGTCAAACGGCCAAGCGAAAGTCAGAGAAAATGATGCTAAGCCAGGCAACATATCACTACAACTTGAATCCACCTGACCCTCCTACAATTGAACGCCCTGATGGTGGCGGTTCTCATTTTCAAATAATGAGAACCAAGAATGGGGAATCAACAATGAAGTGGCTTTGTTCTACCAACAAAACCAAACCATTTTTTCCTTCTGACATACTTGACTTTGTTTGTGATTCTGTGCTACCTTTATTGGAGAATCCTTTGCACATTTGTGGAGTTACAGAGCACAATCGTTTCGATGTTGCTTGTGGGTCTAATTTTATATTTCGCTCGCATCCTTCATATAGATTGGACAGTTCTCTGCTCAACTCTGTATGGATGGATTGGTGTTTGATGAAATTGGACTTTGATTTGAATAACAATCCCAAGCTCATACCGTGCCATCTGCTATGCTTTTTAACTGTACAGAGTTTGAAGCAGCCATACAGTAGTATTGGTGGCTATCCAATTGATACAAATGGAATGTATGCTGTGGGTCGTCAGTTTCAAGATGTGCCTAAGAAAACAACTTCTGAATTTGTCCAACGTGGGCGCCTGATGAATTCTCTGTACCTATTTCATGTCAACACTATCCATTCTGAGCTTGCAGTTGTTCCAGAGCAAGGAATTGATGGCTGCATAACCATCATCTACATGGCATCTAGAATGGTAATTGCGACCGATCAAAAATGCTAATATTATTTTCCTTCTGAATCCGATTCGTTGAGAGTCTGATTCAAAGGCTTCTGACGAACAGCAACGCTGCGTTAGTGTGTTAGTAGACAAACGGTTGTACTCTACGCGTGACAATTGTGGTTGGATACTTTCGGCAACGGATAATCGGACTACAGGCGAGACTAGGGAAACGCCAGATCTCCTCTTGCTGTGACTTATTCAGATTGCAGCGAGACAGACCTTAGTATGTAGATTACAAGTAGTTGATAGCAACTAGTGTGAATTTTGGGATATAAATCAGTTGAATGTTAAAAGTATAAGATAAAGTGAAATCTTGCCGAAATGCAAGATATCTCTTTTATTGAGATGAATACGTTGCAACTGCTGTTGCGTAGTGCTGAGATTACTCGCTGATTATTTCCGTACATGTATTAGTCGTTGACCATATATATTTGTATGCATGTATATGTATTGTGTGAGAATCACACGCCAACGGTTTTCTTCTCTTGTTCCGTTAGGAAGACTCCATGATATGTTTATCATTAAGGTCAGGAATTGCTCCCGTAGCTCGTGTGATATTTTATGAAATCAGAGTTTGCTCACTGAAGAACAATGGCAATATCGTAAGACAGGGATTGCTCACCGTTTATGCGCGATGGGAATCGATGCGCCGTGGGAATCGATTACTTAGATGGATACGGGACTCATTGATTCGTACGAATAGGAAATCTACCCTCTGGTAGCTTTGGTACTTCTGGTCACGAAAGGAATTTAATACTCCCCATGTCTCCTTGTGAAGGGTCATCACGCTCTACATGATGCTTCCATCATCCTGAAGAAGGTCGCCGGTATTACCACAGAAGTGGAAGATGGGCCTGAGCAGTGGATACACAACTGAGTGACTCCAATGTTTGGTGAGAATGTCTGCACAGTTATCCTTACCTGGGATGTGCATCATTAAAATGAAACCTCTCGCTATCATGCTCCGTACGTAGTGAAACGACAGAATATTATGACGCTTGTGCAACCTTGCGTATGGGAAGGTTGACGTTTGGATCATCTTTTCGTTGTCACCCCAAGAGTAGGAGACATCATGGACTCGTGTTCCTAGGTATCGGAATGAGTGGCGTAAATCGACAATCTGTTCGATGCAAGTCCTTCCTGCAACAAATTCGGCTCCAAAAGTGGCTGTCTCCGTAGTAGACTGCTTCTTCGAGAACCACATCATGGGAGTCTTGTTCGCGAAGTGAAGAATACCGGTTACTGCCTTACCACTGAGAATATCATGCATGAGGTTGGCATCATAGAAATGTGTCAACACTACTGTCTTTCCAAGCGGTGCAGGAGCGTCGTCGGGTAGCTCTTCAGAATGCTCCCCATAGACGGTGTTGGACCAATCGATGGTGTCGGGTTTAGTAAATATAAAATCGGGTGGTTCCACGCGGAATCTGATTTTAAAATGTCTAAACTTGGAGATATATCCATAGTGTGTTTTGCACGTTCGAGATGCCCATCTCGTGGCTGAGCTCTGAAACTTGAGAGCGTCATCACGGCTGTTTGTACGTCGAAACGGCCAATAGCGATGATCCATTGTAGTGCACCGATCATACTTTGGTATTTCTGTATACCGGTTTCTTCGAGAAAGGCTGAGGAGTCCAATTCGAGATGATCGTTCTCCGCAATGGGTGATTGGAACCTAGTGTTAGGTTTGCATCCGAACATTTGTTTCCGAACATTTGTTCGTAAGACGCTTCCATCTTTTCGATGAACTTTATGGGATTCATGCATAGAACACCATGTTCGTCGCGCTCAAATCCACAACCGAAGTGAAAGTTCATAGGTCCGGATCCCTTCAGTTTGAAGTTATATGGTGACGACTGCAATATCTTCAAGAAGGAATTGGGATCTGCCATGCAGAGACATAGGTCATCGACATATGTGCATATAAGCTCATATACACGTTCACCATGCTTGTTCGTTCCAGGTTTGAGGAATATTTCCGGTTCTGCGCCGGATCTTTCGAAGCCGAGTTCGATGAAACAAGCCGCGAGTAAGTCTCCAAAGCACTTGCCTGAAGACCTGAGACCGTATAGGGCTTTGTAAATGATCAGCAGGTGACCCTCCAGCGATCCGAATTCGGGACCTGCCTTGATGCATACTTTCTCGCAGGTGACTGCTTCTAAGTAGGCGTTACCTATGTCGGTGCCCCATGCTTCTAGGTCGTTGAGTTCAGCTAGGAATAGGCACATACGTAGGCCGCGGAGAGATACGACGCCTGCGTAAACACTATGGATAGGGGCCTCAGTGAGATTACCGTTAGCAACGAGGCGAGCCTTGTGTCTACCGTCGTGCTTGACAGCGTATATCATGTGTACCTTGATCTGTTGGAATCCCGGGGGAATGGAGCTCGTCTTGTACACACCTTTATCAATGAATGTATTGTACTCATTGAGTTGTGCCATTTCCAGAGTGGTGGCATCTTCCCATTTGGTGTTTCCGTTGGCTTGATCAAATCGGAGGGCTTCTTCGTGGTTACGAGGCACTTTGAATCCATATTGATACTGCAGGGTGGTACGGAAAGAACGTAGTTTGGCTTGGTGTACGAGTCGATCAAGTTTCTTGGTTCGTCGCGCTAGGTTGGTGATTCGCTTGAGTCGTTTCCAACCCGGGAGGTCAAGCAAGTTGTTGTCTTTCCCATATTTTGCAACGGTGACAGGGTCATCAGCCGCAATGTTGGCCAGGGGTTCATATGTGCGTTCCATATTTTCCCATTCAATCCAAAGGTTATACTTGGAACCTTTTTATTGAGGATGCTTGTTATCCAGTGGACCTTGGTGTCCTAGGATGCGGCGAAACGACCAGAGTTTGCCGTCTTCTTGTGTTGAATCACGATGTATGTAATTCATGACATCATTGTATGCAATGATATCATCAAGTTCGTCATCGGTGTGTTTGCACTTGAACTTGATGAAGTCGTTGTTGCGTTCAAGACTGTCTTCAACATCGACGATAGTAAGACGTTTCCGAGTGCCGTCCGGATTGGTTACAAGGAAGGAACGTCTTTGTAGATCGGCAATCGGGATCGTAGGAATGGTAATGGGTTTACCATCATCGTCAAATTGTGCGTTGCCTTCTTCGTCGGTAACAACTACCTGTGATGGGTCTACTGAAGGAGTAGCGGGGTTGATGTGTGGAGTTGTGACGTCACTAACATCAAAGTATGCTAGCTCTGGAGGATCAAAATCATCTTCAGTAAGGAGAACGCCATCGGGGTTCTTGCTGAAGATGTGTGTCGTAGGAGGACCATCAAAACTCTCCCCATAGTTGTTAGGGAGTGGAGAAGGTGACCAGCTCGGGCTGTCATCGACCTTCTTATAGAGAAAGCTCGGTAACGAGGGGTGGGCGGGTGGTTGAAGAATTGGTTGAGTGCCAGATGCGTGGGGCATAGTATCTGGTTGTTTGTTGGGTACAGATGGAACGGTGTCATCGGCAGTGTCAGAATCAGCGGGTGAAACGCTAGGGGGAACTGAGTTGTTTGGTTTCGTAGACTTGTCAATGAGTTTATTCTGATTGGTATGCTCCCCATGTTTGAATGCTGGAGCTTCTCCAGTGGCGTATAAACGGGGCAAGGAGTCCTTGGCGTTACGCCATTTGATGAAACCATCATCAGTAAATAGGCCCGCGCGTTTGTTACGTGACTCAGGCGTAAGAGCAGATCAAACACCGGACCGGTCAAGTAACTTGTTGGTAACTGGATCCCAGATTCGGAAGCAGAGTCCATTGCCAACATGTTCGGCGATGCCGACAAAATGACCTAGGCGTTCGGTAGTCTGGGTACCGAAAGGAGAGTCATTGGTTTTGAAATACACAGGTTCAAACCAGAAGAAACTGGTGTATGCGCTGATGTCACCGAGTGTACCGGTGGCAATGAAGATCGGTTGTTTATTGGACAGCGTAGGATCAGAAACAACATTGAGGAGACCCGCGACGTATGTCATGCACAGTAGCCATAGGTGTGGTGGTGTGCCGGTACGATCCATGACGCGATTGACAATGCGTTTGAACGTTTGGTATCGTCGTTCGAATTGATTCTGGTGTTGGTGATACGGTTCACTTTGCCAGAGTCCAATCCATAACATTTTGAGGTAATCGATGACCTTCTTACTGGATTGATAGTTACCGTGGTCGCAAAGGAGGCGGATGGGCCTGCCCCATTTTCGAACAAAGTTCTGGAAGCAGGATAGGAAATCGCCGGTGGTACGCATTTCCTCAACGTGTATAATATGTGATTTGCGGCCAAAGAAGATCTGAGCAATCTTGGAGCCACCATCAATTGCTGGGACATCTGAATAGACAGCATCAGACATAACATCGTCATTGAAGGGTCGAACGTTCATGGCCGGTTGAGGGGAATGAAACCGTTTGAAAATGTTTCCATCAGGGCTAACCGCTAACGAACCATATTGGGTTGAGTTTTCAAACGTAGCTTTGATGCGATCGGTGGAAACCCAACAAAAGAAAGGTTTCAGGGATAAGTAGTCATGTTCATTGGGGTATCTTTCGCGGGGCGTAGCTGCAATACGTGTAGTGTCACTGGCAGTACAATCTGTCGGAAACGCAGTGACTGTTCCAGAGACTGCGGGTAGCGCGCAGCATGCGAGGCGTTCTTGATGAGCGTAGTCGGTGGAAGTAAGCCAAAAGGAGCGATCATTGGCCCTATGATCATCAATAGGAAGAAAGGGAGATCGAGTGGAATGGCTGGAATACGAACTGAGGGATGTGACCGTGGAGGACCCGGGAGAAACGGAGATATCTAATCCTTCAAGACAGCGTGGGTTCCCATATTCGTCGTAATCGGCATAAGGGAGTTGCTGTGGTTGGGGAGGATATTTCTGGAGAAATTGTTCATCCTTCACACTGATCGTGGTATCGAGAACAGATGGGTCCCAATGCTTATCGGATGTCATGATAACATGTGGGAGCATGTCAAACTCAACAGTCGTATACTTTCGCATCGCAAGGTATGGTAAACCGTGTCGTATGCTAAGAGGCAGTGCATAGCCATCGGAGGTGGTGATGACCTGTCCTCCGCCCGCTTTGATGGATGTGTCGTCGACAGTGGAAAAATATGCTTCCATCTGGCCGGATGACAATATAGAAGGGTGTCGTCCTGTATAGGCACATTCATTGAAAATAAGAATGACGGGGCCTCTGTTCGACATGGAATATGCTCCGCATGTAGCAATGGGAATATTTTGTACCTGATGATTGTTAATGCCGGTGACGTTAACATAGCGTGGTGGGATATCCTTGGAGATGAGACACGCATCATTGCCGATGATGCAGCCATTTGCACCGCGATCGACCATGGCAAAACCAGGGCTAGTAACCGTAGTTTTGTGTATACGGTATGTGTATGACGTTACTGGACCATCGTTAGGAAAGGTGAGATCATCCTCGGGAGTATACCACTGGTGAAAATTGGCGGAATACGATGGTGTTCCCACAGGTATTTGGGTGTCACCGTCCTTTTTGTACTGAATGTCAGGGTTGTCTGAAAGGAATCGAGCGGGATGCGCGGGTGACACGGAAGATTTGAGAGGTCGCTGGTCCTTAGACGAAGAGGTCGTGGATTTGTATACACCTAGGGATGCATGGAAAACACCTCTACGATCATTCTCTACAGCAGGATGAAGGTCTGCTGCGGAATTGGCATGCTCATCTTTGGTCGAAGTATCGTCTTCTCGAAATGATACCGAGTGTTCATGTTGGTATGCCTTCCGGGTAATGGGTTTGACACTGTTGGGGTCAGGTTGGTCCGTATTAAGTAAGTCGTGTCGCAATGAGGCAACCACGATTTTCTTGCCTTCCGGAGAAAAACTGAGCCAACTCTTCATGTCCTGACGTGACAAGGCCTTCCATATGTTTGTAGGCAGTCTTGTGGTAGGGTCAGGGGTACGTCCAGCCTTAAACACAGCATAATCTTGATAGTCTCCTTCAAATTCGATGGGGAGAGCATAGTCATCATGGTTTTGGCTCTGTTCAGAAGAAAAATCATGAACGTGTGCACGTACGGTCGACCGAGGAGCAGACATCGCGGACTGGGAATCAAGTCGAGTTGCTTCAAGTAAAAGCGTGATTTTAAGATCGTGGATAGCAGCGGCTTCGGCAACCGCATCCGTTACGGTGCTATTCGTCCCACCTGGATCCTTGACTTTGGCAAACTGTTCGCTTAGCTGGAAGCTGGAATAGCATGCCTGACACAATGCTGATTTAACAGTATGGTACTCAAGGGGCTTGTTGGGAGGACGGAGCTTGTTGAGGTGATTTAATTCATCAAACCAATGTGTGATGAATTTCACTTTGGATTCCTTCCAATTGTTGAGGTTCAACTTGAGCAACGCTTGTAGCTGAGTCGAGTTATCGTATACCTTTGCTTTTGATTTGCTATGAAGGTTTACGAAATCAAAGTAGGCCTTGCGTCCATCACGAGTGGTAGAATGACTGTGTACACATGATGCAGAAAGGTCACTCTTGAAGACTTCCAACATTAGTACCCAGAAGAAGGCACACTGCTTGACGAAGAGATCACGGGTATAACCCAGAAGCGTAGCTGGAGGCCAAGTTTCATCGAGGAATGTCTCTGTATCGATGTCGTATGCCTCGAGTTTAGCTTTGAAACCGACGAGCCAGTGTTCGAATCTCGAGTCATTCATGAGGGGTGTAAAGGACTTTTCATCTCGTGCTTTTCGGCACCATGATTCGTACTTTACCTGCTGAGGTGACTTTTTGTTACTTCCCGCCGGAGGAGGTGGTGGGTTCAGAACAGATTCGTTACGCAAGCGTTGGGCACGTTCTTCGCAGAATGACTGGAATTCCCTGTATGTATATGACTTTACATCCTTCCAGTTCCTCTCGTCTTCTTCTAGAACGACATCGGCTTCTTGTAGGTCGATAGCGAAATCCGCAAGTGCTTCTATGCTCCTTTGAATGGATCGAGGGATATGCGTTGGCAATCCTCCCTCCGTATAGGTAAGTTCGCGTGCAAAATCCGGTTCGATAAGTGCGTCGAGGAACGACTTCCACTCGCATAATCCGCCTTCTTTGAGAGCTAGGCACAACTTGCTAGTAATCTCACTTGTTACGTTGAGTAAGGATACAAGTATCTTTCTCATATCAGTATCGAAGCTGGGAAAGCGGTTGATAGTGGCGACTTCAGCGTCATTCTTCTCTTCGCCTCCGAGTGCATTGCCGGGCATCAACGGTATGTTCGGCATCTGGTGTGGTGGTTCTGAGCCTTGGAAAGAATTGCGCGGTGACTGAGAATGGGAACTGCTTCGTGTACGATGTGCGATGTGCATATGCCAGCGTAGGGATTGTATTCAATTCCGTTCCTGTTCCTTTTTGTGTGCAAGCCTTCTTAGAGCTTGCGACTGTTAATCTATTATTTTCCTTCTGAATCCGATTCGTTGAGAGTCTGATTCAAAGGCTTCTGACGAACAGCAACGCTGCGTTAGTGTGTTAGTAGACAAACGGTTGTACTCTACGCGTGACAATTGTGGTTGGATACTTTCGGCAACGGATAATCGGACTACAGGCGAGACTAGGGAAACGCCAGATCTCCTCTTGCTGTGACTTATTCAGATTGCAGCGAGACAGACCTTAGTATGTAGATTACAAGTAGTTGATAGCAACTAGTGTGAATTTTGGGATATAAATCAGTTGAATGTTAAAAGTATAAGATAAAGTGAAATCTTGCCGAAATGCAAGATATCTCTTTTATTGAGATGAATACGTTGCAACTGCTGTTGCGTAGTGCTGAGATTACTCGCTGATTATTTCCGTACATGTATTAGTCGTTGACCATATATATTTGTATGCATGTATATGTATTGTGTGAGAATCACACGCCAACGGTTTTCTTCTCTTGTTCCGTTAGGAAGACTCCATGATATGTTTATCATTAAGGTCAGGAATTGCTCCCGTAGCTCGTGTGATATTTTATGAAATCAGAGTTTGCTCACTGAAGAACAATGGCAATATCGTAAGACAGGGATTGCTCACCGTTGATGCGCGATGGGAATCGATGCGCCATGGGAATCGATTACTTAGATGGATACGGGACTCATTGATTCGTACGAATAGGAAATCTACCCTCTGGTAGCTTTGGTACTTCTGGTCACGAAAGGAATTTAATAGCTAATGCCTGCTGCCCAATTGCATTTAGCTTTGTACGAGACAGAATCTGAGACAACACATCCATTTCCTCCGCAACAAATGGTTCCACGTCAATCAAACTATGATGCATATGCTTCACAATTTCAACTGTTTTCTCTTCTAGCTCTAGTTTCATGCTTGGATCGACATGACTTTTGAAAACATACTCACCATTATTGGAATCCAATCTTTCTGGTCAAATTCCAATGATAGCATAATCATCATTGATACTGCCCCGCTTTACTCCTCTTCCAACGGTTGGTTTTGCTCCAACAATAGCAGGAGCAAATTCTCTCAACAAGTTGATATTATTCTTGGAAGCCAGGTGTCGTTCCGATAAACGTCTTGAAACTTTGGCAAAAATGCGCAATGACGGTTTATAATTGTCAAATGCAAGAATATGCTCGTCTTTCGTACTATCCAACGTCTCAAAATTGTTGATAGACAATGCCAGTTCCGGTTCATACTTCTTCTTTCCCCCTATTTTGCCACCCCAATCTGTCTCCATGTATTTACCTGCCACCACAGTTGATTGGTATTTGTTTTTCAGCGCTATTCTTGTCTTGACAGGTTTGTCAATTGGCTTATGTACCCTCTTTCTCTCCGGTTTTATCTGTGACAATTGTTTATAAGTCACATGGCTGTTCGATACTGGTGCTGCAATGGTCAGAAAATTTGAAGACATTCTCTGTTTATGTCTTTTCTCATGTTTCCTATTTGCTTTTTGCCTCCTTCCTCATGCTGACAATTGCTTTCCATTTGTTGTGGTTGGTTTCATTCTTGCCTACAAAGATTGCCGTTGTAGGTGGACGACGACGACTCGATTTGCTGGTGGAGGAGGAGGAGGAGCCAAGTTGGTGGATCGCCGGTGGAGGAGGAGGAGGAGCGATTTGATGGTGGATCGCCGGTGGAGGAGGAGGAGGAGGAGCCAAGTTGGTGGATCGCCGGTGGAGGAGGAGGAGGAGCGATTCGATGGTGGATTGCTGGTGGAGGAGGAGGAGGAGCCAAGTTGGTGGATCGCCGGTGGAGGAGAAGGCGCCGGTGGAGGAGGAGGAGGACAAGCGACGTTGCTGTTGCCGTCGATTGCTGTTGCAGATCGATTGGTGTTGCTGTTGCGGATCGATTGGTGGAGAATTAGCCGGAGACGGGATCAATGGTGTAGGTTGTGGAGGTAAAAGGGATAGAGGTTGCTGTTTGATTGCAATTGCTCGGCGCTGCGCAGAGCAAGTGATGGATTATTGCGGAACGATCCTCGGAGGTGCAGAAATAACCGAAGGAATGTTCCGAAGAAGGAAGAAGAAGGAGCCGGCGGAACCAACGAAATGACCGAGCGAAGGTGCGGCGGTCGTGTCAGGAGGGATGACCGAAGGAATTAACCAAAGCAATATCAACCGTCGGAGAAGACAGCCAAAGATTCGAAGGAAGAACCGATGGAGAATCAGAGGAGATAATAAACAATTGGAAGGGAGTCGCTCAACAGCAGGCTCGGCGGACGACGATGAATCGATTTGCCGATGGAGTGGGAGTTCAATTGCCGACGATTCGTTGCCGCTTGCCAGTGGATGAGGAGGAGCCAAGTTGGTGGATCGCCGGTGGAGGAGAAGGAGCGATTCGATGCCGACGATTCGTTGCCGCTTGCCCGTGGAGAAGGAGGAGGAGCGTTTCTATGCCGCCGATTTGTTGCCGTGCCGCCGATTCGTTGCCGCTTGCCGGTGGAGAAGGAGGAGGAGCGTTTCTATGCCGCCGATTCGTTGCCCTGCCAACGATTTGTTGCCGAGCGCCGGTGGAGAAGGAGGAGGAGCGTTTCTATGCCGACGATTCGTTGCTGTGCCGCCGATTCGTTGCCGCTTGCCGGTGGAGAAGTAGGAGGAGCGTTTTTATGCCGCCGATTCGTTGCCGCTTGCCGGTGGAGGAGGAGGAGGAGCGTTTCTATGCCGCCGATTCGTTGCCGTGCCGCCGATTCTTTGCAATCGTTTCGGAGAAGCTGTCAATCGAAACATAGGAGAAATATGTTACGATCGATACGGAGGAGCATTCAATTCTTCAGTAATACTAAGTTATTATTGATATTGTACTAGGTAAACAATTAAGTATTGGATGTGTCAGAGAGGACCTCACTATCATCATCATCGTTCGATGACATTGAACTGTCATCACCTGAATTAGTAGCATCATCATTATTGTCGCTGTCCTCTTCAACAATAGTGCATTGGGAGTAGAGTGCCTCTTCATTAGGCAAAGATGACGTTGTCTTGTGGAATTCATCCAGCCAAGCCCTTCGATTCAAGACAACTAGATATGAGTTTGATTGCAAGGTACCAATTGCATCAAGTTCTGGGACAACTGCTACATCAGAAAGTATGCTGTCGGCATGAAATAAGAACAGGGGATTTTTGTCTACTTCACCTCTCGTCACAAACGACAAAGCTGTCGGTGTTGGAGTGGATTTAAACTTGGTCACTACTGCATAAATGCCTTCGTCGGCAATTTGGTACTCAGAAACAAATGAGTAAGGATGCTTCAGATTGTAGAGTTCAAGGAAACACATAATATGGCAGGGTATTTCACATGCGTCGACATCAAACAAGGCCCAATCATACCAGACAGAGTTGAGTTGGCCACCATCGGAACGATATGAAGGGTGGCTCCGAAACAAGTAATTTTGCTGTGTGCATTCGTCAAACCTGTTATGTTCAGTAAATCCTTTCACAAACGTAGAGTCCTCCAAAAGTGGAAGCACATTCTGACATACAAAAGACAACATGATAGGAGAAATATAGGGTTTTGTTTTGTTCGATGACCTAACCCATCTCATAGTACTTGCCCCATCGTCGTTAATGAAAACGTGAAATTTTGAACCAGAAACTTCGGGAGGGACTCGATTACCAGAAACATCTTCTGCCGTCACTAAATTGAACTTGGAAGTAGCTACTTGTAGCAGCATTTTTTCTTCCTGCCGCTTTGCCGTTTGCATTATCAATGTCGAAGCATTCTGTTGAGTGTTCTTTGAGGGTGCTTTGATTTCAGTTTTGTGGTGTGATTCCGAATAAGAAGAATCCCATCCGCATGGAAGTCCCCAAAGTTTAATGTACTCAACAAGGTGAAAGTATAGATGGTTTTTGATCAGTTTCGTACCCATTCCCTCTCTGAGGCAGGTCGAATTAATACAATTGATAAAATGGATTATCATCTTGGGGAGATTTTCCAATCCAGAAATGGTTATATTCCCATGCTTCAAGAATTCTTCCATGGAGAGTATCAGTTGAATGACCTCTACTTGTTTCTGAATAAATGTCGCGTCCTTGATGATGTTTATTACCACATCGGAACAAAGGGTGATCAGAATGGAAATGAGCATTCCCAAATAATCATTACCCTCCTTTTTGGTAATGGAGAGAAGCTGACTGGAAAACTTGGTTCTAGGGAAATCTCTGTCCGATTGCCTTGACAAAAGACCACCGTATAACTGCGCGAGTGAACCAATAGTAGCTGATGTGCCATTCGTGTTTAAATCAGGGGCATACCAACACTTAGGACTACCTTTTAACAAAGAATCGAGTGATTCTACTGCCCAACATGCTACACCCAGTTGATACATACTATGCAAACACTCACCGGGAGTAGCAAAGTGAATGTTGTTCACGTTACTACCAAAATTGAGGCTGTGAAAAGCATTTTTTATGGGATGGTGCGAAATGCTTTTGAAGTACTCCTTGTATTCCCTTGCAGAAATGTTTGGGGGGGATTCAAAATCTTCTGGAACCCAGAGCAGAGTCAGTTCCTCCACTTGGGCTTTTGGTTTATGGATGACATGTGTAGGACATGTACAATGCCGGCACAATTTCTTCACCTTTTCCGTGTAGGATCCATACTTTCCACATAGTTTGTCGTGTAGTTCTGTATCACCAACAACATAGGCAATCGCAAATTTCATTTTCACTTTGAACACTTTTCCTGCATACAGAAGATAATCCCACTCCAACCCGCCCTGCATTTCACATACTTCCTTGAAAGATTGCAAAGCCGATGCCAGCGGAGTGTGTAGATTTTGAATATTATCTTTTGCCGTGGGTTTTTTCGTGTGTCTTATGCTCTCAATTTCAGTGTCGGGATGAAAATAAATTGTGGTCCAAGCATCAGGTCGTTTTCTTGCTTCAGTATTGAAAATACCAAGAGTCATGTTGAGAGGAGTGAGTGACAGACGGCCATGTGCATCCAAGCTGATTCCATCCATGTACAAAATGATCAGAACAAGGATTTCATCATTTTCATTGCAGATCTGCTTCCACGATTCCGTCCACCAAGAGCCGTGGTGTAGTTCTGTTATGTATGTTTCGTTGGTGAGTGGTGGGTTGTTTTCGGGTGAAAGAGGAGTCTCGACATTCGGAAAAGACAAATTGGTTTCTTGCATCAATTCCTTATTGGTCAGAAGGGAATGAAGTGCGTCTGGGAAGGATCGAACAAATATTTGGGTGGGTAAATTGCAAGGTAACCAGTTAATTATGTGTGGCTCGAACTTGGTCTCTGAAATACCCAAATTGGACTTGATTTCACTAAATATGGCTTCTCGATGGCGGGGGTAGGTAGAGCTAAAGTTAACACCATGAATAGTTTGACATTCGTTTGCCCATTCAAAAATAGATTTGAATGTGTTTAGAGGTAACTTGTGTTTCGTCATTAGATTCATGAGCTTTATTTCAGCAATGAGCCTATTGGTAGGTGAAAAAGAAAGATGAGATCGGATCAATTCCTCTTTTTTATTGATGTTTGGTTGGTATGCCGTGGGTTCCGCAGCATCCATACCATTATCGTTCTGAATAGGAATGCAAATTTCTTCATGAATAACCATGTCATCGTTGTTGCTGTTGTCTTCTGAAGGAAACAACTGTGATTCCATTACATTTCGATCCATTGGTGGAACAAATAAGTTGTGTACTACCTGACTGTTTAGAACTGAGTTGAACGTTTGGTTAGAGGATGCCTTGTTAGTGTGAGCGGCAGCAACAGAAGCGGAAGGAACAATTGGACCATTCTCTGTCAATGTCAGGCCATATTGTGAAGGGGTATGACAAACTGTAGTAGTGGACTCTTCTTTGGCAGATGATGAAAATTCCATTAGGTTGTGGTTTAAATAGAAAGCACGGCAAACAGGTATTGAATCAAGGTGATGTGACAGGCCTTGTGATACATATCGGTATGATTGGTGTGAAGTGGAATCTTGTCTGCTTCCGATGAATGTCTTCGACTTGCCCTTATGGGACAAGCAGCTACGACATATAAATGATTTGGGTATTTTTGTATAACAGCCACTCTTGAAGTGACGGCAATTTTTACTAGGTTGTGACATATTCTTCTATTGGAAGAAGGGAGGGGAAGAAATGGTTGCAATGGTGGTGTTAAATGAACATGATGAGAACGAGCATGATGCTATCGGATCGAGCATGAAAAAGCATGATGGTATGAAAGAAGACACGACGTGACATAGAAACAACGCGGAAACATAGTACAAAGTAGCAAACAAACACTTCTGAAAATAGTTTTATTTCATATCTTGGGTTAAGGTTAGGAAGTTGTTTGGCACCGAGATTTCAAATTTAAACATGATTCGAACACAAAAGCATGAAACGCCATTCCGGTTACTGAATTCTGAAACGCCATTCCATCATTGTTGACATGAATTGTACAAAAAATCGTTTCACCACTCGAACAGAAATTGATACTATCATACCTACATTACTACTACTACTAGTACTATCATAATACACCCGGACACATATCTACGAAAAAAGCATTTTTGGAAACAAAATAAAAGAAAGAATGGTGGTGAAATCGTGTAGGAGGAAGGTAGTGCTGTAGAGTTCTACAAAAATTTGTTAAAACGAGCATGATGCTATCAGAGCAAGCATTATAAGGCACGATGGTGTGAAAGAAGACACGACGTGACATACCGTAGAAAACAACGCAGAAACATAGCGAACTAACACTTCTGAAACTAATTTTATTTCATATCTTGGGTTAAGGTTAGAAAGTGTGGTAGTGAGAAATAGATTTTTTAAATCAATTTAGTCAAAATGGAGAGATCAATGGACATTTTGAGTCTTCGGGGAAAATTTTGGTCGCTACCTGAGGGGGGTCGAAAATCTTCCCCACAAAAATTGTGAATTTAAAAAAACACCCTGGCGCATAACAAATGCAGGGTCGATTTTCTGAAAATAGGGCTTGTGAGGGGTCGCGTGGGGTCGCGTGACAGTTATCGGACATAGTACTACTACTCTGAAGAGGCGTTGTTGACAAGAGCTTGTCTTTATTTACTAAACAGTTGAAAGGCATTGAACTTGCAATCCAACGTTCATTGCACATAGAAGAATTAAGATATGTTCTTCATCCAGCATTCAAGGTAGAAAGCTGGTTGGCGTGGCACTACTGCTGACATCAGCTTTTCAGATTTTTGTGAATCATGGGAATTCAATTGTGAGGGTTTGAATACCACGCTGAGTGTGTGTGTGTGTCGTATGCCTCTAGAAAAGGTACTAAAATAAGGTTTATGTAATGGTTAAAAACTAAGATTGTGAGCTAGCTCCCCTGTCAACTACTCCGAGGAGCAGTTGGAAGCTTGTTATTGTAACAGTAAACAAGCGTTGAATTGGAATTCAACGTACAGTTTACATAGAAGATTTGGATATGTTCTTCATCCAGTCTTCAATATTGAAGACCGGCTTGCTTTTCAGATGTTCTTGAATCGTGGGTAATTTCAATCGTGAGCGTTGGAATACCACACTCTTCTCCTTCTCGTAAAAGTTCAATTGGTGGCACAGAATTTTGTTAGTCGTGTGCAACCAGTATTCCTTAGATAAGAATTTTGTTTAATTGGCGTGATATGGTTTCAGATTTCGAATGTTCATACGTTGGATAACGTGATTTCTTAAGAGAAAAGAAACTGTACCGTTGGTGTGAATTTGTTGAATAGTGTAGGGGCCTTTGCTTCTTGCGTCAAAAGCTCCAGGAATTTGCTTTTCATTTTTCACCATAATTTGGTCTCCTACACTGTAATCATGAATCTTCCTGTGGCTGTTCTCTTTCATAGCATTCTTATCTATCTGAGCCTGTCGTTTCTTTCTGACCATGGCCAAGTCAGTGATTACAGGGATTGGTAGGAACATGTCTCGATGGAAGACAAGGGCTCTGGGCGTCATTCCTGAAGGTCTTGTTGATGGTTGATCTAACTGCAAACTGGGCGGAAGCAAAGACACTATCGATGATGTCAGTGGCTTCCTGAAGAGTTTGCGGAGGATTGGTATTGAGTTCTGTTCTCATTGCAGACTTCATGGCATCGGCGTGGACTCGTTCAAGTACCGCGTTGGATTGTGGGTTCCAAACTGAGCAGACCTTGGCCTTGATTCCTAGGTTGGCAAGGTGGAGTTGGAAGTCATTGTTCATGAAATTGGTTCCTTGGTTGATGATACAATTTACTGGTTTGGGATATCTGGAGAGCCAGCCATTGTCGAGGGCATGGACTGTTATGAGGCCGGTTGGATTTACTTGTGGGGCTCGGATGATTTCAAGGAGGTTGGTGCACATGTCCATAATGGTGAAGCCATTGAAGGAAACGGCTCCATGGCCAGGGATCTTGATTTTCCAGGGACCTACTCCGTCAATCGCCATAGTATCCCAAGGGACATATTGGTGTTCTTTGGTTGGGAGTTGTCCATGGCTTTGGTGGCTATTCTTGTATTCGTTGGCAAGCGTTGCAGGAGCGGCAGAAGGAGTTGATTTGGTCCTTCAAGTTTGCGGCATATACAAATTGGTTAATGGTTTGATGCAATCTTTCTGCGCCGGCATGGCCAAGCACATGATGGTAATATTTGATTGTGGCTTGCACTTGGTTTGGAGGGAGTACAATTTTCTGTTGGCCGTTGGAGTCTACAACTTTCAAGTGGATGCTGTTGAAGTTTTCAGTTGTGTACCGAGGATTGGTAGAGATATCTACATTGGCCGCTTGATCTTGAGCGAGTTGGTCGAAGGCTAAGGGGTACATGGGGATGTCTTCTGGGTAGTTAAGAAACAATTCAGAAAGAGAGAGAAGGGCGGAGTCCGTTGATTCACAGTTGGTTGTAATTTCAAGGTCCAAGTCAGCATCCGTTGGATGGGGAGCAGGACCAAAGAACTCCTTCTTCTTCTCGGGAGTGTCTTGCTGGAGTGGGAGCCGGGAGAGCCCGTCAGCAATGACATTGTCTTTGCCTTTGATATATTTGAATACTGGGGAAAATTCTTCAAGAAGCATTCTTCAAGTCATAATTCTGTGGATTGTAAGATTTTGCTGGATTAGGTTGATGTGGTCTGTCCATACGATGATTTCAGCACCCCAAAGAATGGTGCGGAATTCCTTGAAGACTTCGACAATACAGAGCATCTCTTTATCGACCGTTGGGTATTTCCGTTGAGCGGCGTTGAGTTTTCTGGAGAAGCAAAGGATGATTTTGCCATCTTGGAGGATGACAGCTCTGAGTTGGTAGTCAGAAGCGTCAGTATATACATGGAAGTGCTTGTTTGGATCAGGAAAGGCAAGAAGGATATTGTTGGCAATGAGGGACTTGGCTTTGTTGAAGGCTTCAAGAAGTTCCGAAGTTGGAGAGATTTTGCCTTTGGTTCTTCCAGAGGGGTTGGTAAGGGGTGCAAGGACCTCAGCCTGTTTGGGATAGAAGTTTTGATAGAAGTTGATCATCCCAACAAAGGATTGAAGTTGGGTTGTTGTTGAGGGAAAAGCAAGTTTCAGGATAGGAGAAATCTTGTTTGGATTGGGTCTAATTCCATCACGAAGAGATAATGTGGCCAAGCCAAGGAGCTTGGGATTGAAACCAGTGGCACTTGGAGGGCTTGACCGAGAAGTTGTGGGACTTCAGTAAGGAGAGGACAGAAGAGACTGATTTACAATGGGATTCGAGAGTATCTGAGAAGGTACCAATGTCATCAATGTATACTTCAATGTCCTTCAAGTGTAGGAGCATTTGTTCCATACAGCCTTGGGCCCAACTTGGAGAGTTGAGAAAGCTCATTGGCAATTGGAGGAGTCGGAATTTTCCAAATGGAGTAACAAGGATGCAAAGCCAGATGGAGGATTCATCAAGTTTGAAAGTGTGGAACTGCATGCTAACATCAATAAGGGTGACATATTTGAAGCCTCTTCTTCTGTGGAAGATATCTTGGAGCTTTGGAAGTGGATAGTGAAGTTTCTTGGTGACTTTGCTGAGTTCTCTAAAGTCACTGATAAGTCGACAGGAGCCATCTGGTTTTGGGACTACAAAGGTTGGCATTCCCCATTTGGTGGTGTAGCAACATTCAAGGATGCCAAGCTTCACCTGCCGATCGATTTCTTTCTTCACTGCTTCTTGTTGGTGCAGTGGAATGGAGTATGGTTGTTTTACATGATATGGAGTTGCGCCTTGCTGGAGATCAATGTGGAAGGTTTGATTAGGGAAAATACCTAATTCTTTGTCATTCAATCCTTCGAAAAGTTCTTCATTTTGGAGGAGTATTGGCAACAAGGCTTGTTTCTCTTGGTAGGAGAGATGGTTTTGTTCAGTGACTAACTTGTCGAGGCTGGTTTTCTCATACTTGGTGGTTCCATCCACATACGATTGTTGGATAGATTGATTGGAGTAACTTTCTGCAACTGCGTGTGGTTCTGCAGACATGA
Organism: Pseudo-nitzschia multiseries; assembly: GCA_037355745.1. Lineage (NCBI taxonomy): Eukaryota > Bacillariophyta > Bacillariophyceae > Bacillariales > Bacillariaceae > Pseudo-nitzschia > Pseudo-nitzschia multiseries. The sequence goes on along the minus strand of CM074785.1, from coordinate 4,277,941 downwards.
CTTTGTGGAGCAAGGACTTGTTGTCAAAGTAATTCTTGGGGTGTAAGTCCATTGTCTTCTCATACCATTCAATGGTACAAGTCTCGAAGTCCATCTTCATTCCAAGATCTCTCATGGTTTTCCTTCCAATAAGGAGGTGGTAGTTGATATTCTGAGAGACTACAAAGCACTTGATTTGTAGGACTTTCATCGAGTAGGATAGTTCTGGAAATACGGTGTTCTCCAAGGTTACATAGTGGTTGCAAGTGGTTTTGCCATTTGTTGTCTGCATTTGGATTGGTTGGTCTAGAAGGTGCTTCTTGATTCCGGAGGGAATTGCTGATTCCACTATGAGATTGCCGGTTGATCCAGAATCGAAGAGGGTTTTCAAGTAGTACTTGCCAAGGGATCCATTGATGGAGTTGCCGACACTTACTGTGGTTGGAGCAAGGTCGATGTCGACATTGACGTTGCTAGGAGCAACATCTTGCCTGTTGTTGTTGGAATCGGTGTTTTCAGAAGGAAATCTTTGAAGATCTGAGTTGTAATATTCTTCATCGATATCCATGTCTACATGGAAGAGATCTGGCCAAGGAGTTGCAGGGATGGTAGTTTCTTCTGGTTCATTGATGAAGACACACATGTGTTGTTCTGGTTCATGGTAGTTACTACCGTGGGAAGAGGAGGTAGTGGATTGATTGCTGTTGTTGGAATTTCTGTTGCGATCATTCACGTGCAAGCCGGTGTTCTCTCTGTTGTTGGACTGATTGGAGTTGGTGCCATACTTGTTGGTGTAGCATTGACCCCAAGTGTGGTTGGTACCCGGATGGATAGGACATGGTGAGTCATTGGAGATTCTAGTCGGCCCTTTGTTGTTGCCTTGGTTGTTGTTGCGTTGATTATTATTGTTGTTGTTGTTGTTGTTGTTGTTGTTGTTGCGTTGATTGTTGTTATTATTGTTGTTGCGATTGCGGTTGTTGCGATTGTTTCGGTTGTTGTGATTGTTGCTTCCATTACGGTTGTTACGATTGTTGTTGGCATTGTTGTTGTTGCTGTTGTTGGTATTTTGAGATGGGTTATCTGATTTCTTCTTTCTATTCTGTGCATATTGATATCGTTTGAATCTCATCATCATTTCAGAGAGGGAATCCCTATGGGGAGAGTGGTGTTGCTGGTAGGTGTGTTTCCCATCCTCAGGCATTGATTCAAAGATTAGATTCTTGAACTCTCGATCCTTGATCTCTGCATCCTCAGGTGGATGTCCTGGGAGTAGTGGAAGGATGACATGGTTGTGGAAGTTGACTTGTCCTACGAATTGGTGTACTGTCATGGTGGCTGTCTTCTTGATATTGATGAGGAATCTTCTGTGGTTTTGATAGGCGTCAAGGTTGTTGTCAAACTTATAGTTGACAAATTCTTCCACTGTGGTTTGGAAGTTGTCCACAGTTCTCTGTGGGACATTGGTTGACACATAGCTATTCCACCAGCTACTGTCGGTGTAGTCTCTGAGGAGATCTACAAACTTGTCATAGAGTCTTGGTCCTGTGGTTAGATTGAGCATCTTCTTGGATCGCATGAACTCATTGATGGTAAAAAGGATTTGTAGTTTGGTTGATCCTGCAGTAATCAAGGGAATCTTGATCTTGGTTACTTCTTGAACTCCATTAACTTCTTGTGTATTCTTGAAGTCTACTTTGTCAATAGACTCTTGGTTGCAGTCAAACTTGAAAGGGATGATGGAGTAAGACATTGTTTCTCTTGTTCTTACTGGACAATCTTCAGGATCAGTTGGTTGTTTATTAGATGTAGTGGTAATTTTTTGTTCGCGTAGTTGAAGTAGTCTTTACCGGTAGTAGTAATAAGGTCAAAGCAGTTATTTGACTGTTTAAACAGTGTCGTATGCCTCTAGAAAAGGTACTAAAATAAGGTTTATGTAATGGTTAAAAACTAAGATTGTGAGCTAGCTCCTCCCCTGTCAACTAGTAGTACTCCGAGGGCAGTTGGGAGCTTGTAACAGTAAACAAGCGTTGAATTGGAATTCAACGTACAGTTTACATAGAAGATTTGGATATGTTCTTCATCCAGTCTTCAATATTGAAGACCGGCTTGCTTTTCAGATGTTCTTGAATCGTGGGTAATTTCAATCGTGAGCGTTGGAATACCACAGTGTTTTTTTTTGGAACGGCCAATTAATTGTGAACCGGTCCCACTCATTCTGACTTTCGACTCATTGGATTCGATCTGCAATAGCCTTCTTGATTCATTCGCTTTTGGCGAGCGAGGCGTGTCATACCGCACGAGACGAATGGAAGAAGATTACATTTTCGCACCTCTTCATGGCACAGTGAATCGCCGGCCGTGGCGGGGTTTCATAGAACTGCCGGCGATCGCAGAAAACCTCCGGGGAGTCGCATTTGGCGGGAGATTGGCGATTATTCCGTTCCAAACATCCCACACACAATGCCTATCTACTGTACAAATTCGAGTGTCAGGATCTCTTCGCATGCTTCACTTTTACCTAAGTATGGTTCAGATGGGTATTACTTCCATACAAGTGATGTGAATCTTTGCAAACGAAAAAGGGATACGATTACTATCGAGCTACACAACTTACACACAACTGCAGTGTCGTGTCGGTAATTCGAAACTCAGACCGATTGTGCCGATCACTTTTCATAGCTTCGATCCACACCGAAAGCAAATGGCTTGATAGGAAGGAACGGAAGCGATCGAGAAACAAAAGTGAGAGAAAGCACAGCAGAGCACAGCACAGCACAGCACAGCACACAGCACACAGCACAACAAACCGAACTTGGCAACGAAACAGGGCAAGGATACGCGAACGACAACCTTCGAGAGGGACCACCCATCCATCCGTCGGTCGTGACATACTACTAACTAGATAGATATCAAGGTATCCATCCTCTCTCGCTTTTTCGTCCGGCACTTACGATGGCGACATCGGTAGGAATCGGTAACGAGAACCAGAACGAGAACGAGAACGGGCTGCATTCCACTATTTCTTCCTTGAACCCAAACGCGGAGAATAACGACGAGAATGCCCTAACACTCTGCACGAGTCTAAAACTCTCTTCTTCCGATATTATTGGTGGTCCAAAGTCTCCGCTGAGCAACATCCAAGCCACGGCGTCGAAAAGTCAGTCGGTGGTACTGGTAGATAGCGCCGTTGGCAAACCGAAAGTCGCGGGGGCTAGCTCGCAAGACGACGGCGAAGCCTTTGTTGAGATTATCCCCGTGACGTCGACTGGAAGTAGCAGCAACAACTTCAGTATTGACCAGTTCGCTAGCGGCGACAACGTCGACAACAACGTCGACATCTTCAGTATTGACCGGCTGACCAGTGTCGACGACAGCTTGTGCATCGAGATGAGCGAAACGTACAGACTGGAACTTATGATGAACAAGTTCGACAGCATGCAGCAAGTCTCAGAAAGCGACGATTTGGGCAGCAAGGATGCCAAGGATGCCAAGGATGCCAAGGACGTAATCCTTAGGGTCGACACCGATGACCCCACCGCACACCACAGCAGCAAGCACCTTCCGGATACTACACCGAAGATATTGAATGGAATGATAGCCAAGTTCGACTTGCTCAAGTCAAGCAGCATCGATGAGCCGCACCAGGATCGAATGATGCAGAGCTTTGATCGGTTTCAAGCAGACGACATTGCTTCTCTCAGGTACAGCGACGGCGATACTGCTACTGATGGTGGTGATACCATTGGTGATGGTGCCAACGCCGAACCAGAGGCGGAAGCAGCCAACGGCAGTTGTCATTCTCATTCTGTCACCGCCGATCAGAGTGCTCACTCGGCACGCTTGTTCCGGATATTGCCGTCCATCTCTGGATGCGATAACACGGGTATCGAGGTACTGAAAAGCGCGAACCTCGCTTCCTCGTATTCCAACTCCAGCAGCCACGAAATGTATGCCGACATCGAGCAGTTCCGCAGCGCGGATTCTCACTGCGACCACGATTACGACTACGGCACCGGCACCGGTATCCAACGGTCCGCTACCCTCCCCGATGCTACTGCTACTGCTGCCGGTAAGCTTTCGTCGTCGTCGTCGTCCGAGGAGCGACGAATCGCTCAACTCGTCGGACAGGTCGCCGACCTGGTTGCGAAGAACGGAGAGTTGGAGTCCAAGCTGAGACTGCAGCACGATCAGGACGTGAACGACATGTACCAGAATCCATACAGCGACCCCTTCGCCAGCACCACTCCTACAAAGGCGAAAGGTGGCAGCTTTCATGCCACCAACTCCTTTCTGGAGAGCGCCACCCGTAACCTCGGCGCGGACACCATTGCCCCCGCGGCGTCCATGGGAAATCTATCGACCTCCAACAACGCTACCGACAATAGTGACCTACACCGAGAACTCACGGAATTGCGCATGCAAAACCAGAGCCTTCAGAATGAGTTGCGATCGACGGAGACGGTCAAAGACAGTCTCGTCGAAGTGCTCAGGAACTTGGAGGTAGAAGATAAGCGAAAATCGGAACAGGTGACGTCGCTGACGAAAGAGCTGAGCGAGTCCAGGGAACGGGAAGGCAATCTGCAACTCGAGCTGGATGCGTGCAAGGTCCGCCTCGAAGGGTTCGAAATCGCGCAGCAGCAGCACCAGCACCGGATCGCGACGGAGGGAGACGAAAGTGCGGAAAGCTCTGCGCGCGGCCGAAGCGGCATGGCCCGGTCCCGAAGCCGCAAGTCCTTCTTTTCCAGCACCGAAAAATCCACGATTTTGCCGTCCTCTTCACCACCGGTTGGAGACGTTGCTACGGCTCTAGTCGTGTCTCAGCGCCAAAACGAGGCCCTACAAGCGCACAACGAAGAACTCGAATCGGCCAATGCCAACCTCCGAAAGAAGTGCGACGAGCTCACGGAAAAGTACGGACTCAAGGCGCCGGCATCCGGCGACGACAAGGGAAAGCAGTTGTACTCGAGGTACCTTGAAATGAAATCGTCTCTGTCCAGCTTGTCAGTGGTCCTAGAAAATGTCCAGGAGAAAAACTCCAAGCTTAACGAGCGAGTTGTGGAACTGGAGACGGAGCTGAGCGAACAGGATCAAAGCAAGGAAATCACCAGGGACTCGTCCAATGACGAGAGCGATGATGGCCCACAACCACAAACCTTGCAGACATCTATCAGCGCGGAACAAGAAGAGGCCCTCAAGGTGCTGGTGGAAAAACTTGAGGTTCAGATCTTGGACTATCGCGAAGCAGAGCAACGCCACGACATTGTCAAGGCCGAACTCGAATCTACGGTCCAGAACTTGGAAGACGAAGCTGCCACGTTGCGAGAGCAACTGGACGCATCCAAATCACAGATGGGCACGTCTGCTTCTTCGGTTTCGGCATCCCCTGGAAACCGAGAACAAGAAACAAAGCTCCGGCAAGAATTGGAACAGCGCTATCAAGAGCTTGAATCCAGGATTGCGGAAGAAAACAGCAGCGAGTTGACAAGTGAGCTGGAGTCTTTGCGGAAAGCAATGGACGCAGCAGCAGAGGAATCGACGAACCTCTTGAATCAGATGGAACAAATGTTGGCATCCAGCCAGGAAGAATTGCGACAAGAGCGAGCTAAGTTTGAAGAACTCGAAGCCAAGTACACAAGCGCCTTGCAGCGACAAGAAACAGAGCTTAAAACAAACGAGAGCCGCACTACCAATGCTGCTGACGACGAGGGCACAGATTGCGACAATGATTCTACCTTGGGTGCCAAGGAAGCTCTCTCCAACTCCGAGAGGCTCCTCGAAGAAAATGGCAGACTCAATGCCGCAATATTGTCACTTCAGGAACAAACGCAACAGCTGAAGATCGAACTGGACAAGAAGATCATGAAGGTCGAAAAGAGCGAACAGCGGCTTTCGGCGAAACACGAAAAGTCGCAGCAGCTGAAGGAAGTCAATGCTTCGTTGCGGGAAGGAATCCAGCAACTCAAGGGGCACCTGGCAAAGATTAGCCAAGAGGCAAGCAAAACAGAGGAGTCTTTGGAGGTCGTCAAGACCGAACTGAACTCGGAACGTGAAAAAGCACAGAAGCTGCAAGTTGCTAAGGTGTCGTTGCAAACCGAGCTGGAGATGCTCAAGGCCGCCATCGAAGAACGCGACGATGAATCCAGTACCAAGAAAATCGAACAGTGTAGATCGCTGGCAGCCGGGCAGGAAGAACTGTTGCTGGAACGAGAACGCGCCGGGCAGGTTTTGGCAGAGAAACAAGAACTACAAATTCTCTTTGATACCACCAAGGAAGATTTGCAGCTGCAATTACACTCTGAAAAAGAACGGAACTCCAAACTTGATGTTGAAAATTCCACTTTGCAAAAAGAGTTGGAAGGATTGAAACTTGTCATCAATGATTCCAGCGCCATGAAAATTGAACTGTCTACATCACTGGTGACCAGGCAGAAAGAGCTGTTGCTGGAACGAGAACGTATTGGGCAGATTTTGGCAGAGAAACAAGAACTACAAACTCTCTTTGATTCCACCAAGGAAGACTTGCAGATGCAATTAAGCTCTGAAAAAGAACAGAACTCCAAACTCGGTGTTGAAATTTCCACTTTGCAAAAAGAGTTGGAAGGATTGAAGCATGCCATCAATGAATCCAGTGCCCTGAACATGGAACTGTCTACATCGCTGGGGGCCAAGCAGAAAGAACTGCTGCTGGAACAAGAACGGGTTGGGCAGGTTTTGGCAGAGAAACAAGAACTACAAACTCTCTTTGATACCACCAAGGAAGACTTGCAGATGCAATTAGGCTCTGAAAAAGAACAGAAGTCCAAACTTGGTGTTGAAATTTCCACTTTGCAACAAGAGTGGGAAGGATTGAAGCTTGGCATTGACGAATCCAGCGCCCAGAACATTGAACTGTCTGCCTCGCTGGCAGCCAGGCAGAAAGAACTGCTGCTGGAACAAGAACGGGTTGGGCAGGTTTTGACAGAGAAACAAGAACTACAAACTCTCTTTGATACCACCAAGGAAGACTTGCAGATGCAATTACACTCTGAAAAAGAAAGGAGCTCCGAACTCAGTGTTGAAAATTCCACTTTGCAAGAAGAGTCGGAAGGATTGAAGCTTGTCATCGCAGTAGCTACCAAGCGTATGGGCAACATGGAGCCGAAAGAAACCGTCGAAGAGCTCAAGCGGTGCAATGCCTCGTTGAAAGAAGAACTGGAAATTGTGAAAACCAAGGCAGTTACCGCAGAAACGGAAAGCACACATCAGTTCAGCGAACTCGAAAAACTGTTGACCACCACCCAGGAGGAATTGAACGAGGAAGAACGCCGAGTTGAATCTCTGGAGGGGCAGGTCGATTGCCTCGCGATGAAGGTTGAGGAACTCGAGAAGTGCAAGGGCGACCTCCAAAATTCTCTAGTTGAAGTGAGGCAAGAACTCTCCATTGTCGATGGAAAGCGATTGGAATTCGAGACGCTACTCGAGGTGAAAAAGACGGATTTGGCCCTTCAAATTCAAGCTTTAAGTACCGAGCAAGCGTCCGCTCTTGCGAAGGAAGCAGAATTCACCGCGAATCTTTCAAAGAAAGACAACGAAATCACAGAGTTGAACGCCAAGCTCGAAATGGCGCAGACAGAAAAAGAAACGATGACAAATGTTGCCCTTGCTACTGATGAACTAACGAAGCAATCGGAAAATGAGCTCAAGCAGAAAAACAAGGAAATCGAAGAATTAAATGAGAAACTGAAAACCGTTGAATCGTCACGGGACAAACATATTGAAACTGTGCGAAGGGTGTTCGACGAAAAGGATCAAATCGTCCAGGAGTCGAGAATCCAGGCAAGCGAACTCGACAAAAAAACCAAAGAGATCGAAGAGTTGACCGATGAGTTGCAAAAACTCGAATGCTCTCAAGCCCATCACATAGAACAACTCGATAAAAAAATCAAGGAGGTCGAAGAGTTGACCGATGAGCTTCAGAAGCTCGAATGTTCCCAATCTCATCACGTCGAAGAACTGGAGAGCAAAAATGAGGAGGTCGAAAAATTGACCGCTGAAATTCGAAGACTCGAACGCTTTAAAGAGGATATTGAGTCTCAAATGTTGAAATCACGAAGTGCTGCCAAGGAAAAAGCTGCCGTTCTCTCGTCGATGAACGTTCTTCTCAAGGAAGAGAAGAAACACCTTACGGCTTCCCTCAAGGATAAAGAGGACAGTATAGGGAAAACAAAAGCGCTGGCCAAGTTGCTCGGGGAAGAAAACAGTGAATTGCGATCAAGTTTAGAAGCGCTGAAGACAAAGAAGGAATACTTGGAGATGTCTCTGGAGAAGACTAAAGATGAGCTCGCAGTATTATCTGCCGAAAAGAATACTACAGCGGATGATAAGGCATCAACAGATGTTCGGTTGTGGGAAGTTGATATGTTGCTGGGCAGCACCAAGCGAGAACTTGAGGATGCTCTTGAGAGGAACGAAAAGCTGACAGGAAAAGTTCGTAACCTCGAGTCCTCAATCGAGAAGTGTCAGTTGACTAACGCACAAACGCTGAAGGAGTCCGAAACCCACGCTAGCATCAACAACGAAAATGCACGAAAGATCACGTCGCTTGAGAAAGACATCTCAGCCCTCAAGAGAGAGAAGGAAGAGCTGCTGAAGAGAACAGCTTCATTGGCAAGAAGGGATCAGATCCAGAAGGCAACGTTGTTGACCTCAAACGAGGAAATTAAAAAACTTATGTCGACAATAGGCGAATTCCAAGGACGGTTCGAATCGTTGGCTGCACAGGTCGAAAAGGGTCAACAAGATAAGATACAGCAACTGAAAGATTTCGAAGGAACAGAATCAAAATGGAATGCAGAGAAAGACTCTCTAAATGAACGCATTAAGACCTTGGAAGCAGAGTGCGATGAAATTCTAGCAAGAAAAAATGCAATCGAGTCCGAACTTATCCTGTCGTTGCAGTCGAAGGATTCGAGTTATTCTGAGATAAATACCCTGAATACCCTACAATCCTGTCCCACCGATACCCTGCAATCCTGTCCCACCGATCGTTCCATTTTTAACAACAAAGTGAGCGAGCTTGAACAGGAACTCCAGCTGCTGGAAGTCACTTTGGATTCAACAAAGCAAGAACGAGATGAAGCCAATGCAGAGCTAAAGGAGACGAAGGATAAGCTCAATACTTGTGAAGAGGAAAACAAGGCATGCCGTGACGAATTGCAATCGCTTGTCACAAAGAGCGAGAACGCTCTTGAAAGCATCAATGGAAAAGTAACCGAGCTCGAGGGAGACCTAGAGTCGACGAGACTCGCCTTTGAGACAATGAGTAACGAACGAGACGCAGCATTGGCAGAACACGAACAGACGAAGGTGAAGCTCGAAAATCAAGAAGCGCTACAGTCAAAATACAACTCCTGCTTGAAGGAACTCGAATCGTGCAAGGCCGAATTGACAAGCGCTAAGAACGGAGAGGTGCAAATGATCGAAGATCTCAAGAAAGAGAAAACTCGATTGGAGAGGCAACTTGCAGCTGCTACGGTTGCCGCCTCTACCAACAAGCATACAGATGGAAACAAGAATGCACTCGCATTCATTACAGATGAGCTGAACGAGGCCCATGTACGGGAGCAGATGTTAGAGGAACTGCTCACATCGTGTAGGAACGAACTTTTTGTGTGCAAACAGCAACTCGAATCTTTAGAGGATGAATACGAATCGTACCGGTGGTTTGAACAAAGCGATTTCCAACGCCAACAAATCCAACGATGACCTGGTAGCGAAGAACAAAAAACTGGAGGAGGAAGTGGAAATCCTCAAGGCTAGAAAGTCGATTGATGCTGAAGAACACGTTGCTTTGCGAGTCGAAAATGGCCTGTATCTGGATGAGAAGAAAAAATTGGACCGTCAACTTAGACAGTGCATGAAGGAACGGGATTCGTTGAAGGCATCATCTACAGCTCTGCAAAAGAATGTTGACGAGCTCAAGGAAGAGATCCAAACTACCCGTGTTTTGGCGGGTGTCGATGCGCCGCCTACCAGCAAGGACCCAACGGGAGACGGGGCCGAAAACAAAACCAAGATCGAAAACGAAAACGAAAGCAAAAACGAGAACCTTGTGCTGAAAGAACTGCTCGCAACCTCCCAGCGGTCGGTGGCGGAAGCCAAAACCATGCAGCAACGTACTCTCGAAGCAAATCGAAGGCGGCTTCGGAGCGCGAACTGCGTCTCAACACGGAAATTCTATCCCTCAAGGCCCGGAACGAAGACATGGAAAAACGTCTCGACGACCAAGAAAAGGAACTCGACGAGTTCGAGAACGACTTTGCTCTGGCTCGCAACGATGCCCGCAAGGTTGTGGAAGAACTGCGTTCGCAGCTCCTCCAGCTCGAGAAGCGAAACCAACAGCTCGAGGCCGATGGAACCGCCGCCAAGACCGAGGACCTCAAGAACAAGCTGCGACAGCTCATCCAACAAAACAAACGATTGCAAAAGGATATCGCGAACGGCAAGGTTCGAGAACGGAGACTCGAAAGCCAGCTCGGATTGGAACCCCGAAAAAAATAGAAAGTACTGTTGGTTCGCCCCACCCCACCCCACCCCACACCGCGCACATATGATATGATCCGGCGGATGGAACATGGAATACGAATTGCGTGCTGTGCCGACCGTATCGTATCATGATGACGAGTTCCGATCAACTGGCCATTATAGAATTTTTTGACCCAATTGTATATGTTTGTGTTCTTGAAGAATAAGTTATTGTAGTCCTAACAATAATGTTAAATTAAATTAATTTGAATCGATAGCTCTCGCATTTTTACGTTTCATCACAACTAAAATTAATACGTCAATCAGTAGTTAGTACGAAGTAACTGTGTACCATGATATTATTATTTTGTAGAAAGCCGCGGCACGTACGTAGATGTTCTTCCTTTACTTCTTCGTGTGCGGTACTCAGTGCGGTACAAACAAACATATATTATTTTCTGCCTCATCATCAAACCTTTCGGAGCCGGCAAGTTCCTGCGGCACTAGTGGAAATGCCGTCATATTGCCATAATCTGAATTTCTGACTCTTCTTTTATACTGAAAAGAAAGGAAAAGTTTGCGTACATCCTTTTAGAAAGGAAGAGTCGGAAGACAGTCCGATCCAGTCCAGTCCAGTTCAGTTCAGTTCAGTCTAGTCTAGTCTAGTCTAGTCCAGTCAAGTGAAGACTAGCTTAGTCCAGTACAATGCACCAGGTCTCAAACAACAACGAGGAGCAACCCAAAGGCATGACAGATGGTACATTCCTTGCTTGCTAGCTTTTTGTGAGCAGTGCTCGAACACATGCAACACAAGGGATGGCGGCCAGCGCATGCTTGCGAGGTGCGATGTGATGCGATGCGATGCGATGCCATGCGATGTGATGCGATGTGATGCGATGCGATGCGATGCCATGTCATGCGATGTGATGCCATGTCATGCGATGTGATGCCATGTCATGCTGTCCATCCATCCATCCATCCATTAATTAGTTTGTGCCCTCACACCATGGAATCTCCTTTCCTCCCCCCGCGACGGACCGTGTCGTGGTTCACCTTCTGTTCCTCGTGCACTCGCACATTGGTAATCTGGCGGCCGGGATTGATGGTCGGATTGCAGCGTTCCGTCTCCTCTGTGCCCTTGGTGTCCTCCTCGTCCTTGTCCTTGTCCTTGTCCTTGTCCTTGTGATTGTTTTCGTCATCGTCGTCATGTTGTTCGTCGTCGTCGTCGTCGTCCGAATCGGAAAAGTCGCTGAACCCGTCGTGATCGCCGAATCCCTCCTGTCCGAGTCTCCAAAGATCGCCGCAATCCTTCTTCCCCTTCTTGCGTCCCTGCATGTGCAGATTGGCATCGTTGACCACCAGCTCCGTGACCGATTCCAGAATGACCAAGCAGTACGCCTCCAGCGCCAGGTGGTTGGACCGGGCCTTGGAAAAGGGAATCTCCACCTCCGACGACGCCCCCTCGATGCCCAGCAGCGCAAAGGCCGTGAACGCCGTCAGTGGTATCGTCGCCCAGGACCACTCGTGTACCCACACGTAGGGCAGAAAGAGGCAGTAGGACATCAGAAAGGTCCGGAGGTGCGCCACGTACGCGATCGGCAGCGGCGTCGACCGGATTTTTTCCATCCCCGAGACCTGCTCCACCAGCCCCGCCACGTAGGACTGGCACTCGTTCAACCGGATCGAGTGCGCGTGGGCCAGCCCGCACGGCGTGGTTTCGTCGACCCGAAAGAGTTTTTCGAGGTAGTGCCGGCACATGGACGCCGCCAGGAGCGGGCCGTGGGAGGATTCGCGGAGGCGTCCCACCTGGTGGGCGCTGAGAAATCCGGCCAGCTCGTGTGGGGGATACGCCCCGTCGGATCGGATAAAGTTTTTGGCCGCGACGCAAAAGGCCGACCCCCACCGGATGGCGGCGTCCCGGTGCTTGGGGGAGTGCGATCCGTAGACCAGCAGGGCCCCGACCAGGTTGCGCGTCTGGTGGGTGAGGTTCCCCCACAGCCCCCTGGCCTCCCAGTAGCGCATGGCGCAGCGGTTGAGTCGAAAGACGAGGAGAAACGCCAGGCTGGTCTTGAGCACCAGCGCGTAGACCGTGTCCCAGTGTTCCAGGGCGTCCTTGGGGAGCTCGACGCCCCACACCTTCACCAGCAGGCAGGCAAAGAGTGCGTTGCACGAAATGAACAGCCACGATCCGAGGTAGTTGTCGATGGCCCGCTCGTCCACCACCAAGAGGGTCCGCCACCACCCGTCCGTGGCCCGGACGTGGTTCATCTGCTTGTGCCCGCTCTCCTTGAGGGAGGCCACCCGCTTCTGGGACTGCGAGAGCGCGTTGTGGGCCAGGGGAAAATTCCCGTACAGGCCCACCCCGAGCCGGACCTGGTTCATGGAGGAGGACGCAGAGTCGAGCTTGGAGGGTTTGGGGGCAACGGCCGACGATCCTACTCCTCCTCCACCACCTCCTCCTCCTCCTATGCGTTTGTGCTTGTTGTGCTTGTGCTTGTGCTTGGGAGATCGTCGTTGGTCGAGCTGGAGAAATCCCAGCTTGCTCGACACCCTCTGAAAGGTTTCCGTGACGTCTCGGATGATGCTCGCGTTGTCCTCCGCAGAAATCCGCTTGCCGTCCTGGAAATCGGCCAAAAAGTTGTGGCGGGGAGCATCATCATCATTGCTCGGGTTGTTGTTGTGGTGGTGGTTGTTGGGATGAATGGCAGTCGTCGGCGTCCGGCGTCGAATCCGGGGATTGGCGTTGTCATTGGCGTTGGCAATGGCGTTGAATTTGGCGTTGGCATTGAATTTGGCATTGGAATTAGTAGTAGAGTTAGAGGCTGCTGCTTTGTTTTTGTTTTCGTTTTGTTTTCGTTTGGATTGTTGTTGTTGGCCATGGTGAACAGAACCAACTATACTACCGTAGCTAATATTGTATTTCAGATCTATCCGAATGCGCAACAATAATGGGTCAGATCATCTATTACCGTACGGTAAGGTCTCTTATCTATTCGTACCGGTACGTACTTGTTGTAATCGATTGCCCTTTTTCAACGATGAAAATTGTCGATGACAAATTTTCAAGGAGAAAAACGAGGCGTTGGAAACTGGAAGGCACTCCGAGAAGATAATGAGATGCCAAGCAGGCTATTGAGGAAGAATGACTGTCATTCTGTTTACAGTATTGATGACGATGTAATTCCCGCAAGACCGAATAATAAGGAGAGAAGGAATGGCTCGGAATCGGAAGGAGTGGTACGAACCAACGAGTAAGATTACTACTCGTACTCGTACGAGTATCGTATGCCAGACCTGTGGGAAAGGTCGTGCGGTACCGGTACTATCGTGGATGGGATGAGAGATACCTACCGTAAAGATAGTCTGCCTACGATACCGTGATAAATGTAGAGCAAACATTCAAACATTCATCAAGTTCCGTCGAAGTACAAGGAACTTTTCATTAGTTTTGTGAGGAATTGTCCGTGTCCCGCCAGTACGACTACGAGTACTTATTCATAGGGTATCCGTACCGATCTTACTAGTAACCCCACCGGGACACCAACACCGCTTCTACGATGTTGCTGGAGGAGGTGTTCGGTTTGCCTTTGCCTTGACGCGCATGAACTGGAACAAGGTGTAAAAAAATAAGAAGCAATCGTGCGAATGCACGTAATCATACCGGTACGTTCTATTATCAATAGTGGCAGAACGAAGTTTTGCTCGGCCCTGTGTCGAGAGCAATCCCGCAACGTAAACCACTTCCTACGGTACCGCATCTAATAAGTTACTGTAGTGCGTACGTAATCTTACTAGTACCGTACATTGCGGTGCAAACGGTACAGTACCAGTACGTACCAGTAGGTTACAAATGCTGCAGGCACCATTAAAAACAAATTGAACTTGGTGTCTTGGTAGGGCCGTGATAGCGCGATTTGGTTCGCTCGGAAAAACAGTTTACTACTTGGGGGTACGTACCGTACCGTATGATTCTACCGGATACCTGTATTCTTTTATCGTATGGTATTAGAATACCCTCGGGTACGTAGTCGGTAGGTAATACTCGTACGAACAGATCTAGCCCCGTACGGGTTTCATACCGGTACGGTACGGTAGCTTTCTTGGTTGTCAACCACCGTCCAATTTACGGGTAATTTACCGTTAGATTCCAACTGAGATCCATCATTCATTCCTTCGAATTGTTTGATTGATTCATTTTTTGTTTTCTACGAAGTACTTCGTAAAAATGATGATGCCATTGACGACAACCATCAAGCGTCCATTATTCCAATACCGGTACGAGTACAAGTACAAGTACAAGTACAAGTACGAGGACGAGGACGAGTACGAGGACCGTCCCTTCGCAGTGATTATCTTATTGTTTGCGATGGACTTATGAATTAACTTCGTTTGCGAGTTGGTTTAGTGTCCATACAGTACCGTACAGTACCATACGAGTAAAAAGTTGCTCTTGTCCGGTCCGCCCATATTCAATACTGAGGGAACAAGTATATCGATCGTCCCGCAGGAATCTATTCGATCGTTCTTTCTGAGGTATCTATCGCACCGGTTGTACTATACAACACATCAAACAATAGCAACAGCAGCAGCAGCAACAACAACAGCAACAGCAACAACACGTGCTTGGAGATTACACGATATCGGATCGCATTCCAATCCTATCTAATCCTATCCAATCCAATACAATACAATACAATACAATACAATACAATCCTCATGAACCAGGAAATTGCCGAGGCACTGGCCCGGGCAAAGTGGAACGAGTCCGTGCTGGTTCGCGTCGCGGAACCCGTGCCCGTGCCGGACGACGACGACGACGACGACGCCAACCAACAACGGGAGGAGGATTCGTCGCAGTTACAGCAGTTGTCGCGTTCCCTGCTGCTGGTTCCGACGCTCGATCGCGACCAGGGAGGGATCCGATGGGAGAATGCCCTGGCGGAAACAGAAACCGATGAATCGCAACCCCAATCGCAATCGCAATCGCAATCGCAATCCGAAGCCAATGCGCTAAAGGTGGCGATGGAACACCACATCCGTACCAAGATATGGATGTTTCCCATGCTCAACGACGAGCGGCGAAACACCTTGTACGAAACGGCGATCGAACACGCCTCGAGGGAGGCCCTCCAAATATTTGCTGCTGCTGCTGCTGCTGATGATGATGATGATGATGATGCTGCTGCTGATGCCAGAACAACCAATGATTCCGAGAGCGGTTCCGGCACACAAACGCAAACGCGAACAAACGCAAACACGTCTCGGAACCCTCGACATTGGCTCCGGAACCGGCCTGCTGGCCCTCCTCTCCTCCCGGCACCTGCAAGCGGCCCGGAGGGCCTTTTACTCGAATCATGACGGTTCCAATTCAAATTCAGATTCAAATTCAAATTCAAATTCAAACGACGCTTCCGCAACGAAACAACGACAGCCGCGGCCACAAACACAAAACATGCCCGGGATTGCGATAACGTCGCTCGAAATGGCGGAACCCATGGCCAACATCGCCAAGCGCACCGTGGCCCTGGAGCGGGAGCGAGAGCGAGAGAGACCGCACAACGATCAATCACACTTGCACCCACACTCCAACGCGGATGATAAGGCGGGAGCGGATGGTCCTGCAACCGCGAATGCAACCGCGAATGCGTCCCCCGCACCACTACCGGACGTGGACGTGGACGTGGACGTGAACGTGGACGTGACGGTCCTCGAGGGACACTCGGGACAGCATCCCCCGCTGAAGACTACGACGACCGCAGCAACCGCAACCGCAACCGCAACAACCCCACAATGCGGACGCACAAGAACGGAAACGAAAACGAGCAAGAGCAAGAGCGAAAGCAAACCGCTGCCGGCTCCCGTCGTGCTGTGCACCTCGGAATTGCTGGAGAGCGGATTGCTCGGCGAGGGGTGGCTCCCGGCGATGCGGGACGCCTGGGACCGACACCTCCATCCCGATGCGGTCGTTCTTCCCCAGAGCGCACGGGTGTACGCCCGGCTGGTCTCGGGAGTCGCGGGGTTTGCCGGACCGATCGTGAGCCTCGTCACGGAGATGGAGATGGGAACCGAAGGTGAACACAAACCCGAGAATGGTGGTTTGTGGTAGTGGTGGTAGTGGTGGTAGTGGTGGTAGAACAGCAACCCTTCTTCGGCTCGCGACGACGGCCGTGGGCGGTGGCACCGCGGGTACCCTATCGGACGGGAGCTACGATCCCATTACCGGAAACAAACAGGGGATCCAGGTGGAGATTCGCGCCGATCGCTACTTGGCGACGACGGAGAAGGAGAACGACAATTCCGGCGGCGGGGGTGCAGCTGCTTCTGCTTCCGCTTCCGCTTCCACAAACGTCCCCGTCGTTCAAACTCTCTCCGATCCCATCGAGGCTCTGGACTGGGACGTCACCCACCCGGATCTGATTCCGAGCCCCGATCCGACCACGCGATCGCCCAGAAATCTCCGGGTGGTAGCTACGGAGACGGGGATCGCCGAGGGGGTGCTGTTTTGGTGGGTAACTCGACTTGTACAAGGATCCCCATCGCCGTCGTCGAGCACCGAGCAAGAGTTCGTCGGGTGGTAACGAGGACAACAACATCGAACGACAACAACAACAACAACAACAACAACAACCCACTGCTTCCAGCAAAAACGACAACAGTCCGATAGATCTAACGTATACCACGGAACCGGGAAGTGAGTTTCAGGACCACTGGCATCAATGCCTCTACGTGTTTTCACGTGGTGACGATAGTGGTCCGTCATCGTCGATTGCGGTGGAAAAAGGAAAGGCATACACCCTTCGGGCATCCCATACCGATTCCAGATTACACTTCTCACTAAGCGTCGACCACGATGACCACAGCAATGATATCAACGAAAACAGCAAAACTTCGGATCCTGACAATAGTAACAAACGATCAAAACCGACCATTCCTCCGGAGAGCAATCCCGTCGTCACTCCGCGACGGTGCTGGCAGCTAAACGATGCGGAACGACTCGGAAAATTCCGCGACGGGATTCGAGTGGCCCTTAACAACCTTGCCGCGCGAAGGGCGACCTCGACCTCGACCTCGAATGCACCCCAAACTCCCTTGCTGCCGGCCACGGTGCTGGACGTTTCGGATTTTTCGTTGTGCGGTATGATGGCATCCCTGTTGGGGGCAACCTCCGTCACGTCGGTCGAATCCAGCTCCTCGGGATTGGCCTTGGCTACCGCCAAGGTGGCACAGATCGGAAACCAGTTGCCCCGAAACAACCAGCAGACCTTTCAGATCCTCCAATGTCACGCCGAATCGCTGACTCCAGCGATCTTCAACTCAGCGAATGACAACGACAACAACAACGATAAAACCGATTCGGAATCATCGTCCGCTGCCGCGGCCGTGGTCGATATGGTGGTCGGTGAACCATATTACGAAACATTGGAGGGATGGACGATCGAGACGGCCCTGAACTTTTTCTACACAATTCGAATGTTGAAGCGCAACACCATCGTCAAGCCCGATGCTCTCTGCGTTCCGGCGCGAGCCGTGGTCCTGGCCTGCGGCATCCAGTGCGAAGACCTCGGCAGGTCCTATAAGAAACACCTTTCCGCCGGAAACTCGCGCGTGAATGGATTTGGGCACCAACCGATTGTCGATTGCTGGAAGTACGATCGGCACGGCATATCGATTCCGTTGTGGGAATACAAGGGAGTGATTCCCGTAACGGAGGTGGTGCGGATCGGGACCCTGGATTACGAAACCAATGCCATTCATCGGAGCAATCAGTGGATGGAGGATCCTCCCGGTATTCGGGCTCCGTTTGTGAAATCCATCGGATGGTGCCACGCGATTGCCTTTTGGGTCGATTACCAGATACGCTCTGACAGTGGCAGCGACAAAGACAAAGACCAACCTTCCAATTGGGATTCTTCTTCGTCATTTGAGACGGTCTCGACAGGATTTTTCTCGTCCTCCCAATGCGCCGAACGCCAAACCGTGCGAATCCTTTCGCCACCGCAGCCCGTGAAGACGGGAGAGTCGCTCCCGATTCCCCTCCACGATCTTGAACTTTGATGCAAAATTCGTTTTTTGTAATGGAGGAAGAGGAGGGACAGTGCTAGCTAGTGCTTGGTATAACAGTCGAATGATCGGCAACCACAGCGAAGGAAACGCAAAATCCAAACGAAACGCTTTTCAAGTGGCCCTGCCCCCTTCCGATGTGCATGCTTGCTGCGCCTGAAAAATTCAACTTCGAAGAGGTGGAGAAATCAAAATCCGAACTCACCATGGGAGACAACAAAAAAAGGGACTCTGCGAAACACGCTTACCGTTGTTTCGACTCGGACAGGTATATCGACAGGTACACTTGCACAATTTGATGATACTTTTTCCCCTCATCGAATGGGAGCTCAGTGAGTCATACAACTACTGTAGAGATACGCTATTCTACGGACTCGCTGATTTTGATTTTGTCAATCATTAGAATGTTAATGAATCTTCGAAAACGATTGCAACAAAAGTAAGTTCGACGTTTTCACATGTAGTGTTGCTTCTGTTTGCGCGAGATTGGTGAACGTTTCACACGCCAAGTAAGGGGGTAAGCCTAAATGAGTAGTTTTAGCGTAGCCAACCGCAAGTACTGTGTGGGTATCCTTCCGAGTCGAGTCTCTCGGATGTATGCAAGTGGACTGGTGCGAGGCAAAAATGGATTTGTAAATCTGTTTGTTCCGTCATTGTTGTGCTGCATAAGGAGCTGAGGACTCTCAAGACGGTAGTGGTGATGCAGTCACCTCGATTTCTGCCCCGCTTTGGCCTCGGTATTTTGCATCGTCCATCGACAACAGTATTGGATGACTACCGAGAATTATTCGTTTTTCAAATGTCCGTATTGGAAGCGTGGTGTTCAACCCAGTTACTGAAATGATGTCTTCGCTGTCACACAAGGTGGTTGTACCACTAGATGGTTCGTGGATTGCAGCAAGTATTCCTTTCGGTGTGATGCTGATCTGCTGTGTTGTAACTCGTTGAATCTCAAATCCAGCTAGATTGTTGCTCATTTGTTCACGCGCAAACTGTTCCTCCTTCTGCTCACGTGAAAATAAAGGTGACCACAATTCCAAGGGTGACAATAATCCTGACGACGACGACGACGACAACGAGCCAATCGTGGCAGAGCACGCAGTGGATCCATAACTTGCAGTCAGAATATAGCTGTTGTCTTCGTCTTCACAGGATGTTGATTCAAAGGATTCCTCGTCTGTAAATCCGTCGCTTTCTCCTATGACATAATACTTAAATGTAAGATGCTCTGGTTCTTTCTTTACACTTGGTTCTTTCTTTACGCTTGGTTCTTCCTTTACGCTTGGTTCTTCCTTTACGCTTGGTTCTCTCTTTACGCTTGGTTCTTCACTTTCGAATGGGGCGGCATCATGCTGCTGATGTGCTTCGTCGCAACTTTTCCTCGTGGATGACTTCTTCTTGAGTATTGCCAAAATTTTCTTTGGAGTCCAGAGGTGCCCTCCCCTTTGTTTGGGTTGTTGGGGTTTTCTCTCCTGCCCACATAGACCTTTTTCTTCTTTCATAGAGATTTCGATTTGCCCATTTGTTCCCGAAGTGATCACATGTGTGTTTCCCTCTTGCAGCATTACCCCGATCGGCTCTTGTCCCGTAAGCAAGTTAGTTCTCACTTCTTCTACTTCTTTTTGCACCAGCAAGTTTCTAACTCCTTCCAAAGAGATGCCATCGCCGCCAAAATTTTCGACGGTAAGAATGGATTCCCACGAGATAATGGTGGACTCGTCATCAAGCAAAGGACGAGATCCTCGACCCGGATGAAAGGAATGGGTATCTTCGGTTGGCATCCGACACAAGTTGTCTGTGTCTAGGGTATTAAATGCCATGCTGGAAGTAACAGCAACGGGAGCTGTCCTCGAAAATGCCATAGCTAGCGCAGCGGCGGTAGCATTCAGCACCATTTCGGTTGGACTGATAACATACCGCTCACCGTCTTCCTCGACAAGACGATGTTTCGTGCCGATTTCCCTTTCTGCTTTGTTCATTGCCATTTTGATCTTCTGGCTGTGAACGATGCAACAATTCTGGGTTGACAGTCACTATTATAATACGATGTGTGATCTCATATCCTTTTATCCTTTTTTGACACGTTTCTGTATATACCGTATGGTCATATGTTTGTGTGGATCACTATCTCGTCGGTATTATGGGATTTTAGAAAATTGGTTGACTTCTTTCAACAAAATTCAATTTGCGCCTCGCGCGAGCTCGGTAGGTAGCTCAGTGGCATCGAGTATCTCGACAAATAATGAGGCGTGATTGGCTGTTTTTTGTGTTCGAATGCCGAAGTCTCCCATCACTATTGTGTTACATGAGGATAGAACGTTACGAGCGTTGAACAACGGCGACAAAACATCAATCGAAAATTTCGGAAAAATTTGTTTTGGTCACTATGACTTTTCTAGTCGCGGGAAGATAATGCACACACATTACATACGGTACACAAAATATTAATATTGCATGTCCCTCTTCTCAGTATTGGATTGGTCGCCAAAATGTGGGTTCGTCCGATGTCAACCTCCTCCACATGAACATAGATTCCCCCTTCCTTCAACATTAAAAATGATATTAACGATACATATTTTGTTGAATGACCTGGGATATTGACTCATCTGTAGAACGTTTCGATGTAGAAGTTCTGTTGAAAAGTGGCGCGTCAATGACCTAGCAGAAGTGATGGTTTCTTCAGCTATTTTTATTACGAGAGTATCCTGCCGTACACGAAGTTTCACAATGTAAAGAACTCTGACATCAGACGTCATCAACTACCGGTATAAGTACTATACTATGGAGAACACGTGGTCGGAGTTGTACTGGTAACCAATTTACATCCAGTTAACATCGAAACAGTGGAAAAATTGTTAGCACTACTTGTACACCTTGCAACCAAAATGAAACCAATTTACATCCAATTAACATTGAAAAAGATTTTTGTAGGAATAAACAAAAATTGGAGTATTTTGAAAGAGTTCTCCACTCGTATGAATAACCAAAAAATTGGACTATTTCTAAAGAGTTCTCCACCGACTCCAAAATCGCTATGTAAACTTTTATTTATGAGTCTGTAAGGGGTTTCTATAATTCATTTAGAAACAATTTTTTGACAGACTGGTGGGTGTAAACTCGATGTAAATTGGTTACCAGTACAACTCCGTTGCAAAAAGCGTCAGTCTCAATTGTTGCCAGATCCGTAGTAATACTAAGTGTACTAGTACGAGTACGAGTACAATTGTTCATAATAATATTGTTATGATCTAACCAGAGCTTGTACTCATACCAAAGGATGTACTACTGCTCTCATCCGACGCTATCTCTAATCAGTTCACAACAATCACCGTAGTACTTTTGGTAGTTGCCCCCCTATGTGACACTGTATTGGAACAAGATGTAATGGCCAGCATTCTTCAATTCAAATACTTGCCTACAGGTGAAGATCGTACTAATAAAACAACTTGTGATGCACTGGCATGGTCTCAACAAGACAGCAAGAAGAAGTGTTTTCATCAAATCATTCCTTCACTATCTCCCACATAATGAAGTTACTACTACTAGTTCAGTGACTTGATGATCAAAAGTATCCCAACAGCTTCAAGCATCAACAAATGGCTTGGATCGTCACTGAACCACAGTAGGGCATCTGTATGGAGTGGTTTTGATGATAGCATAGATCTCTTGGATAAGATTATCATGGTGATTGACCTTGATCATGCCATTAGCTGAAGCTTGAGTAGTCTGATATGATGATACATGATACGTGGAGTCTCTCTTGAAGCTCATCTGGATCATATTGATAAATCATGACCAATTATCCAACTTAGCAAATGTAATAAATCTGCTTCCTACTAAATCTTTGGGCATATTTGGCAATCAATTGTTGAATGGGAGTGGTTGTTTTAATCCCTTAACTGTATGGATTGGTACTGATGATCATGATCATCTTTAGCCACTTGTATGAGGATGGATACTACTATCTTGGCCTTGCTGATTTCGGATATTAATCAATGTAATAGGATTATTCATTTGATGAATTGTAGGCAGGCTGAGAAGACGTTCCATCAGCTCATTATCTTCATACAATAATAAAAATCAGTATCCACTACAATGTCATCATCTCAGAATCTTCAACTGTTATTGATCAGCCAATACTCCTTGTAGTTCTTTATTTCCCGCAGAGAGTGACTCCGTTTGAGGCAGTCTTCAAAATTATTAATTTCCTTTTGAAAGTGGCTGTTAAGCTGATTCGTTCTGAAGGCAAAGAAGAGCAACTGTAGGAGTGATAACTGCAGGCCGGTCAAGGTTCCGGTCTGTTGTTCTAATATTTCTCTGATGACCACTACGATTGGATATTGCTGTGGCGCAAGACCCAATCAGATCTATTCTAATTACCGGATGTATTGGCACAGCCAGTTAGATCCTACTAGGCTTGTAGCTATACGATAGGTCGCAATGCAACCGATGCAAGGTTTGAGGTTGAATAATCAAATAATCTAAAAGTATGATATAGAGCATGAGCTTGCTGGAGAGCAAGGTAGCGCTTTTAATGCAGTGCAAGACCACGCTGCTGATAATACAGCACTGTAGAATCACTGTTTCTTATGCAGTTAATTCAGTAGAAAACAGGCTCAACTTGTACAAATAAGTGAGCAAGTATGCGGACCTCTGCTGTCTTTTCTTGAAAACAACACGCTTAATAAAAGGTTGCATACTAGAACAAATGTGGAGGACCTCTAGCGTGTGTTCGCCTCCGATGTTAAGTATCAAACTTTGATCGTGCAAACAAGAAAGAATGAGCCTTTCCAGTCATTCTCCATAAGATATAAGCTGGATGTAGTCACCGGCCCTATGCTTAGTAGGAATATATGACTCCATTTGAGGCAGTCTTCAAAACCAGTACGCATGGACAGTGTTCTTTCCTGCTATACAATTGAGACTGACATTGAATTTATCAATGTATAGTCTCCAACACAGTACTCTCTCCTGCACTAAGAAGGTCTTAAAGGTAAGGTTCTTGTGATCTGTGATCAGCATAGACATTGATATGGCGCCTAAGAGCATCTTTTGGCATTAATTGTGGGTGAAAACTATTGCTAATTGTTCTTTTTCAGTTATGGTGTAATTCTTCTGATTGTTCCTAAGTTTTCTGCTGTAATATGTGACTACCTATATTCTTCCTCCTTTCTCAATGATGTTTTAGATGCAGTATTCCCTTAGAGTGTAGTTGTTACAGTGAATTGGCTATTCAGCCAGAACACATACTTATTATGTGTGTATGGAAATATTGAGCTCTGTTTCTTTATCTTTGCAAGACAATTTCCCTACTTTCTGTGATTGCCTAGCATGTAACATTGTATTGGAAGATGTAACATTCATTTTTTAAGTCAATTCTCTGCCTGCTAGCAAAGATCCCAATAATATACATGGTGCACCGGCTTGGTCTCGACACGCCAGCAAGTGTTTGCCTCACGAACAAGGCTAAGAAGGTTATACATTCTACATAATCTATCATTCCAATTGTCTCATTTTCTAGCTACAGAATAATAGCGTCTGTTGTTTACTAGAAATTTAGTTTCCTCGTCCAGTAGAGCTTAGCATCCTTGGGTGTCTCCATCCAATGCAGGGCGGGAGCCGTGGCTCTAGCATGCGAAGGTGTGCGTTCGCTTTCCCTTAGAATCTGCAACTCCAGCGAGAGTTTCCAATAGGACCAGTAGGCGGCTTCGAAACTGGGGAACTTGATGGTGTAGCTGAGCGGTTGGCTCTTTAACCCGCCACCCTTTTTCCGCAGGTGTTTGTGCCCGCTGTCGTCCAGGCACAAATACAAGTCGGCGGGCCGCAGCAACTGGCTCAACTCGAACTCCATCGAGGACACGTCGTGCCGCGAGTAGGGGACGTCCTCCAGGTACAGGGTGGTCATGTCCGACGCTCTGTGGGATCGCATCAGGTGGTGGTCCAGGACCATGCCGAAGATCCGGAGCGGATCGCAGGCGGCCGCCTTGGCGCTCTTGGCGTCCTTGTACAACACCATTGCGTAGAGCGGAGTCCGCGGTCGAGACCATTTCTGGCGCCGGGAGCTGCTGGACGGGCTCCGGATTTTCTTGGTCGAGTCCGTGGAGCGGCGTCCCGGATCGAGATCGGGACGGGAGTGAAAAATCTGGATGCCTTCGATCGCTCCGCACCGGCCGTAGGCTTCGCGGATGCGCTGTTCGTTGATGTCGATCGGCAGGTTGTCGACGATTACCAGGCGTTCGACGGGCGGAACGAGGGGAAAGGAATCGTTGTCAAAGACTCGGAATGCCGAACTACTACCGGGTTTGTCGTCGTCCCGAGTCCTGTCTTTGCTTGTTGCGTCGGTTTTTGCTTTGCTCTCCAGGAGATCGGCCATGACCACGTCGTCGTTTGTTGGTGCCGTGCCCGCGCTGGGCGAGTGATTTTTCCAGTACTCTCCCATGGCCATGGCTTCCAAGGGGATGTATTCTCTCGGACGGACGCGCTCGGTTGTCGTTTTCTTTTGGTCTAGCCGCGCCAAGGCGGTGACAATGTCGAAGGTCTGGATCACGCTTTCCTCCGAAGAGGGATCGTCGTTTTGGTCGAGGACCTGGTCGATACTATCCTTCGGAGATAGTCCCGTGGATTGCATCTCGGTGGTCCCCGCTTTCTGTTGTTGTTGTTCTTCTTCTTTCTCCAGCTGCAGAAAGAGGGTCTGCAAATTCAGAAAGGACTGCACGTACTGCTCCCGGACCTCGTTCCAGTTGGTCAGGCTGTACCCCAGCACCGGATCCTGGGTCAACAGATCCATCTCGAAAGAATCAAAGGTCTGGTGGTTGGGCGTGACATCCGCGTCCATGTGGACTTTCCGTCCCGCCACGGTCAGGTCGACCTCGTCGGGAGTTGTCACGTAGAAAAAGTTTGCCACGTCCTTCGCGACCCAGTGGATGCGTCCCCGTGGGAGGGTCTTGCGCAGGTTCGTCAGCAAGACCCGGAACTGTTTTTGTTTCTGCTTTTTTGATTTGGAGGAAGCCTCCGGTTCATCATCATCGTCGTCGTCGTCGTTGGTTTCGGACAGCGGAACGTTGGCGGATCCCGCGGACAACGGCGATGTCGGGAGTGTCACCAGTCGCTCGTCGTCGTCGTCGTCATCATTATTGCTGTCGTCATCCCCATCCCCATACCCTCCGCCGCTCGCCGGATTGTGATCGTCGTCGTCGGTGGTAAAACACTCCACGTAGGACGTGACCAGGTTTATCATCTTGCGATAGGAGGTTACCGGCAGGCGTTCCTTGAGCAATTGTTGCATCGCTATCGCGTCCTCCCATTTCTGGTCTTCGGTCGTTTCCGTGTGGTGCGTCCGGATCAGGGCCGGGATACGGATCCAGTCCAGGTAGAACTCGAGCGAGGTCGAGGGATCCTGGGAGGCGGCGAAGGCTTGCGCGGCGGAAGCCTCGTCGTCCGCCTCGTCGTCACCAGAGTTGTTGCTGCTATTTTCGTGTTCGTGTTCGTGTTCGCGTTCGTGTTCGCGTTCAGTAGTCCGCGGCGCGATCCCGGAGGATATTCTTGGCGATCCGAACCTTGCGCTTCCGCTCCTTGGCCGAGTAGCGCCTCCAGAGCAGGGGGTGCCGAACGGCGACTTCCCGTCCCCGCGCCAGCCACACCGCATCGGCGCGGTCCGAATCGGTGAGGACCGGCTGACTCGGTGTCGTTGGTGTTGTCGTCGATGATGTTGCTGTTGTTGGTGTTGTCACCATTATTGTCGACACCGTCCCCGCTCTGCACCACCATGCGGCTCAAAAAATGCGCCTTGAGTTCCTCCGGGACCTTTTTTGGGTTGGAGGACGCCTTGAGGGCCATCTTCCAGTACTCGCGGAGCCGGTTGTTGTGCTTGTTGTTGTTGTTGTTGTTTTGGGTCGTGGACGGGTCCGCATCAGCAGCAGCATGCTGCTGCTGCTGCTTTCTTGAGATCATCCTCCCTTTCTTTCCGGATCCGGAGGACCAGTTGTTTTTCCAGAAGGGAGATCCACTTGAAATTGGACAGGTCGTGGTCACATGCCAGTCGATCAAAGTCGTCCCGCAGCAGGCACGCGGCGCGTTCCTGCGGGTCGTCGCTGTCGTCGTCGTTGTCACTTGCGTTGCCACCGCCACCCCCATTCCCGGTGGCATAGTCTTGAAAGTGCAAGAACCGAACGTCCAGGGCCCGTTCCCGTGCCATGCCCTCCTTTCGTCTTTTTCGCTTGCTCTTTTTTTCCTTTTTCGGGGTCGTTGTTGTTGTTGTTGTTGTTGTTGTCTCAATCATCGCGCTGCTGCTGCTGCTGCCGTCGGATCCGGAATCGTAGCCGGAATCGTAGCCGTCTCCGACATCAGCAGCAGCCGTAGTAGCAACCGCGGACATCGCGTCCCCTTCTAGCGGAAGAATAGTCTCGTCGCTCAAACTCGAACTCAAACTCGAACCGATCATCGACGACGCCCATCGCCGGGAACAATCGATGTGCCGGCTCGGAGAAACGACAGTATTCCGGGTTGTAACAGTAGCACCCCCGGAATGGCGGGAAATGCAGGATCTGGTTCCATAGTAGTTGTTGTAGTCCACTCGTTGGTATTGGTATTGGTATTGGTATTGGTACTGGCGTTGGTAGTACGATTGTTTTCCGGTCGCGATCGATGGCTGCTCGGACCAAGAGTGGTGCTGGGGCAACGTCGTCGTCGTCGTTGTCGAGAAAGAGTGAGACGACAACAACGAAGCGGATCGTGGTCTCCTCCTAGACCAGCCCAGGACCGTGGAGGAAGACGACGAGGATGTCATTGCCGGCAAACGATACCGAGCGCGCAGTCGCGTACGCAACAAGGGCAGCGGTGTCGACATGATGGATGGATGGATATGGATGGATCAATCGATCGATGGGTGTACCGGTATTGAATTGATTGCACTGTGATAAGTTTGTTGTCTGTTTCGAACCAAGAGCAGCTTGCGATCTGTGAATGGATGAAAAAATGGATTGGGCTGCCTGTTTCTGTTTCTGTACCGGTATTATCGATTGTTCATTCTAACTCTCGGATGTTCACCTCTGCGTTGTTGTGTGGTCGGTTGTCTTCGTTTTGTTAGATGGATAGAAGCAAGAAATGATGGACTTTTTGTGAGATGCCCGATGGTCCGTGGTGGTCGAGTCTGCCGTACGGTAGGTCTCGGGACAATAACGGTAACGGTACGAGTACCAAGATAGGCAGGATTGTTCAGATACCGGGTTCGTGCCGGTACAATACTCGTACCGTACTCGTGCCGGTACCTCACGAACCGGTATGACAGATGATTTTTTTATTTTTGTGAATCTGTGTCTGATCATCTGAGTTGTCGATGCTGTGCTCTCTCCTCTTGGTGGTTTCTGCCGCGTCGGTCCCTCCGCTGTACGGTGCACTAAAGTGCACGATTGAAAAGGTTGTGCCGTGTCGCGTTGTACCGTACCGTACGTACGGTGTGATGTGAATAGTTCACGACTGCGAGCATGAACTGTCTTTCACACAAACGCGGGACCATTGGTGTTACCGTACCGTAGTCCTGCCTGCGTATGGAACTAGAAAAGTCTCAAAAACTACAACATGCCTGTCGTTCGTCCTCACCACCCAAATTCTCGGAAGCATCATCAATCACAACAACATCACGTCAACTGCCAAAAAAACAGTTATGATTATTAGTGCCTTTAGACGACAATTTCTCGAAATCGGTCGACAACACATAAGAGTTTACACAACCGCAACCGCAACTTGCAATCGCAACCGCAACCGCAATCGCAACCGCAATCGCAACCGCAATCGATTGACGACGCGACGACATCGAACTCAAGGCTTACCGATAACATCGGAAACGCAAAGCGCAGTGCATCACATCGCAGCACATAACGAACGAACGAACGAAAGAACTAACAAAACAAAACCTACAACAACAACACAACAACAATAACAACAATGCCGGACAGCAACCACGACGTCTCGTCCGCTCTGGACGATTTGATGGCGTACCTGGCGCCTACCCAAAAACGGGCAGACGTCAAATACGAGGCCGTCAAGGTCGTATCGAAGGGAATGGCCGATCGGTGAGTGCACTGCGAATGAATGGATCGCTGCGAACGCGATGTATTGTGTGGATGGTTTGTCGTCGCCGCCGCCGCCGCCTTTTTTTCACGGGGAAGAAGGTGCTCGTGTCGAATCGAATCGAATCGAATCGACGATTCGGTCGATCTCCCCTATTGGTTCTGATGCAGTTCGCATTCATATATTCATTCATTCATTCATTCCCTCGTTTCGTTTCGTTTCGTTTCGTTTCTTCCTTCCGCCCCCGACAACAGCACCCAGGCCCTGGGACTCATCGAGGCCGGCGTCCTCAAACCCATCCTCCGCATCGCCAGCGGTGCCTCCCAGGCGATGGAATCGGCACGCGAGGACGAACACAAAAACGAGGCGGCATCCAAGACCAACCTGCTCCTGGAGCTCGCGGCATCCACCCTCGCACTGCAGACGCTGCTGTACGCCACCAGCGCCGCCGAGGAAATCGTCCCGGCGGTCGTCGACCGGTTGCTGGAGCTCCGGGCCGTCGGTCGGTTGGTCGAGCTGGTCCTGGACCTGCCCAGCGACGTTTCCAAACTCAGCAAGTCCTCACGGAAGATCATCAACATTGCTCTGGCCATTCTGACGAACCTGACGCGGACCGAGAAGGGGGCGCTGGAACTGGTGGGAACGACCCTGCCGGACGAGGCGGTCTACAGCAACAACAACAGCAGCAGCAGTAGCAGTAGCGGCGCCGGGGAGGAGGAAGAGGAGGAGGAACCACCCAGGATCGAGGAACTCGACGACAACGACGATGCGCAGCAGCGCACCTCCCCGACGGTGGACGAGCACGATCGGCACGTGCGGATCAAGGCCTCGATGGAACTCCTGCTGGACCGGTTCTTCCGCAACACCCCCGAACCCAACACCGAGGTGGATCTCACGATTCTGGAACCCCACGAGTGGGACTCGGCACTCTGTCTGATGGATCCCTACCAGCACTTTGCGGCCCTGCTCATGAACGCGACGCAGGTCAAGGCGGGACGCAAGTTTGTCACCCGGATTCCCCGAACCACGACTTCCGCCACTGCCACTGCCACCGAACAACAACAAAAACAACAAGAGCAACAGCCCCAGTCTATTCTGCAGCGGCTCCTGCCGGTCCTCCGCGAAAAATCACGGCTCGCCAATCCCTTCCGGCGGCGGGGCATCGCCGGAATGGTCCGCAACTGCTGCCTCGACGCCAAGGAAAACGCCTGGTGGCTCCTCCACATCTGCGGGGTCCTGACGCCCCTCCTAATGCCCCTCACGGGACCCGAGGAACTCGATCTCGACGACAAGAAGGGGATGGATCCCGATTTGTGGCTGGACGGACCCGACCGGGCCCGGGACGTCGACGCGACCACACGGCTCTACTGCGTCGAGGCGATCCTGGCGTTGCTGGCGACCGGCCGGGCCTCCCGCAAGACCATCCGGACGGCCAAGACCTACACGGTCCTCAAGACGTGCGACCTGGCGGAATCGTCCGAGGAGGTATCGGACAAGATCTCCGAGTGCGTCAACTTTTTGCGCCGGGACGAGGAGGGGACCCGGGAGGGGAGTTCCGACCTGCAAATCTACGGGGAAGACGACGGCGGCGACAACGAAACCGACAAAACCAAAGCCGAATACAAGGCCGTTGCCGGATTGCTCGAGGCGGCGCCGTCGGCGGAAATCCCGCCTCCCACCGACGAAGAGTTCGACGACGTGGATTAAAGGAATGAACGAATGAATCCAAAGAAGAAGAAACAAAACAGAACTGCAAAGGAAGAAAGGAAGGGAACCAATTCGGGGACAACGACGGCAACGGCAGTCAATCGGGGAGTGCAGTGCACGCTCCGGCCCCGGAGTAGCTCCGTACCGAACTATTAATAACAGAAATGCCTCGCTTAGCTCGCTAGACGACGTGTTACGGCAGAAAACGACCCTGATTTTCTCTGTGGCAAGCCGTTCGGTGCGCGGTTGTGATGACTTTGGTTCCGCATATTATACGGTACTTTTCGGGTGGGGCACGAAAGCAATCGGAGTGTCGGGGCCCGAAACGCATACACAACACGTACCGAACCGAACCGAACCGAATATTCACGACAAACACACGGGACAATCTACCGGCAAAACACAACTTGGATGGTTTGGTTTGTGTATTGCTTGTATTGCTTCTTGGTTTCGCTCTACCGCTGCCCCGCTGCGCACCACAAATGGCGCTGTATCGAAACAGACCATGTTTCCGAGCTTCTTGCAACCCATAAGGAATGAATCAACTCGGATGGGTGTAAAAATAGGAATACTAGTTATCACCATTCCCATCATAAGATCCCGTCTTAGCTCATACCACGACGCAGTTACCCGCGAATTCTAGTCGTCTCGCTGTGGTACCTTTGTGGTATGTGCCTGCCAGTCTCTGGTGCCCAAACTAGTACTGGTACAGTTTGAAGTTGTCAAAAATGGTTGAAATTAGTACAGTGTTGTACTAGTAGTTCGTGACACTAACACTAGCTGGCGATGAAAATGAGAAGAACCGGGTTGATTCCCAGAAAATTTGGAATGAATCTCATCACCACTGTTTTTGTCGTCCTTCCCGTTCTGAACTTTCTTGGTGCCCTGACGCATACACATACTATACCGTATGGTGGTTCCGTAAAATCACAACTGCATACTCGTACACAGCCCGAGCCTTACTATCTTTTCCATCATCACCAGCACGCTAAACTAGAGTTGAAGAAGCTACCGGTATGTACCATCCACTCTGGAGGTGGGTGACGACAAAGGATCGGGCTCGGGCTCGAACTTGTTGTTTCGTGCCAACGATAGCGGGGCGACCCCCCTGCCGCCTCGCGTGATAGTATAGAGCAGGATGTGATGTGATGTGATGTGATGAATTACCGTACCGAAAACAAGCTACGCATGCACGTCAACACCGCCAGGAATGCCAGCGTTTCGATGACCGCCAGGGACGAAAATATGGTCAGCAACAGGCCGAGACCACGGGTGTAGCGTTTCCGAGCGATCGTTGTGGCAACAATGTACGAGTACAGCACAACGACCACAACCCCGCCCGCGCGCAGCCGGCGATAGTAGTAGTGTTGGTTCCGGGAACCCTGCTGCTGTGGCAATCATCAACGACGACGACGACGACGACGACGACGAATTCGTCTTCGATCCCTCCGCGATGGCCGCCCAGGACACAAACGGCCAGGCGCACAAGAGCACCGACACCACAACGACCGCCACACCGCGTGCCCGTGCGCGTGCGGGATGTGACTGCGGAGAATTCTCTTCCCCCTCTAGTAGTACCGGTTGTAGAAACGCATCGGCGGAGAAACACACCGCAATGATCGGAGGCAGCACCGATTGCCCGTGGCACCAGATCTTTCGGAGGAAGAACGGACGATCCTCGTCGTCGATGATGCCGTTAGTTGCAACATGGGCACTGTTGTAGTTGTTGTTGTAGTTGTTGTTGTTGTTCATAATGGTGGGTGTTTGCGGTAAGATCTTACTGTCTGCCTGAATCCGATTCTTGGACCAATCGAAGGTTACGAATCTACCGTACGGTATATACTTGTACTCGTACTCGTACTTCTACTTCGTATTATTATTACTATTATTATTATTTTTACCAGAATCGATCAGTTGTCAGACTGTCTGACAGACCTGCGCGCGCGGTTTTAGAAAGTACCATATAAAAACTGAGTTATTAATACTCGAATTTAACAATAACTTAAGTTACTATTAATCCTGTCAGCGTAGGTTTTGTACTGGGCACTTATTTTAGTCCCACACGTCTTCTATCCAACGGACCAAACCCGAACCCAAACCCGACAAGTGATCACCACTCCAGTTTTTTATATGAATATGAGGAACTGAAGATCGAACATAAATTGAGACAGCCCTACCCGCTGGGACTAAACTCGCCGGCCGAGGTAAATCCCAAAACTTTTTCTAAGATGATTTCTGTTTTTTGATATTCAACTAAGCACGACGCGTTCTTCAATACTCAAGGAAATGGGAACGATTCCACGACGATCGGTTGAGATTGGTTGGAGTGATTTGCAAAAGGAAGAAATTCTAATTTCTTGCATTTTGCACGTGATTCTACTACGTACACGCGATATTACTAGATAACAAGTGATTCCAACTTCATAATTTCTACTTTTGCAACAAAGTGCTCATAATTTCAAATTTGGAACTAAACTCTGCATCTTTTTTGGCTCTGCTAAACTTGGCTAAGCGAAATCATCTTGGAAAGGAATCGACCATGGGATTCATCCTAAACTGATGCTAAGCAAAACAATCTTGGAATCGAATCGACCATGGGATTCGTCCTCCTCCACCAATCAACAATCGACTCTCCTCGTCCTCCTCCCCTCTCCAATCAACAATCGACTCTCCTCCTCCTCTCCAATCCGCGGCTCTCCCCCTCTCCAATCAACAATCGACTCTCCTCCTCTCCAATCCGCGGCTCTCCCCCTCTCCAATCCGCGGCTCTCCCTCTCTCCAATCCGCGGCTCTCCCCCTCTCCAATCAACAATCGACTCTCCTCCTCTCCAATCCGCGGCTCTCCCTCTCTCCAATCCGCGGCTCTCCCCCTCTCCAATCAACAATCGACTCTCCTCCTCTCCAATCCGCGGCTCTCCCTCTCTCCAATCCGCGGCTCTCCCCCTCTCCAATCAACAATCGACTCTCCAATTGACTCTCCAATCAACTCTCCAATCAACTCTCCAATCGACAATGGGAAACCAATCAACAATCTACAAGTCAAACTGCTTGCATAGTGTTTGATGCTTTGGGGATGGGCCATGAATCGATTGGCAATTGGTTGGTGGTGGGAAGTTGAAAGGACTTGGTCTTTCGAAGATGGGTGTGGAGTGTTGAAAGGGTCTTTGCCTTTGTCTTCATTAAGTTGTCGCCTTCTTCCAGTATGGCCTCTAAGGATTCGCCAGCAACAACTCTACCCTTCACATAATCAACAATGCACTTGAGGCGGGAGAAATGCTTCTGGTCGGCTGTGTTGTAATGCTTTCTCCATCGGCTGCCGATCTTTTCAAGGTCTTCAATCCCCCCGGGGAAGTCAATGTCATCGAAGACCCCAAGTCCAAACCACTCATTCCACATTGATGAAACCAACTTATGGGTACGAAACAACAAGTACTTCTTTCTTGTTTCTGGAGGATCCTCATCGTCCGGCGTGTCGGTTGTTGCTTCGGTTGGTGGCGCTGCTGGCAGTTGAAACGAATGCATGTGCTGCAGGAAGTGATGGAGTTGGTTGTTGACAACACCTTGTTGTTGTCTGAAGGTGGTAACTGAAGCCTGTATCCGCCGAATGTCCTGTGAAGCATTATGGACTTCTGAATGAAGGTTTTGAAGCCGGTCGCGAACCCCCGGAAGGGCAACATCAATACTCCTTTCGATTGAGGTAGTAGCTCCCATTCCTGCTTCAATGCTGACCTTCTCCATGAGAGCGGCTTGATACGTGTGAAACGCAGTAGTTGCGAAAACAGGCAACAAAAAGAGGCGATTCTTCCTACCTTGGTGGAGCAAGATGGCCGCATCCTGCAGTACAACACATTGTAAATTGAGGAGGAGCTCAAAGAAAGCTTGAGCAGTCGGCTTTGGGGTGCTATTGACGGTGGTGTTCATTGCCTTGTCAAGGAAGGGGAAGACTTGACGCCGAAGCTCCGGAGGTGGATCGAGACTACATCTTGGCAAGAAGAACCCCCCTTTATCTTGTGAATGCCCAGCCAATGCCCTCATAGCCTTCAAAGGGAGTTTGGAAGAATATCGATCCTCTCTGACGTCAAGGTTCCAATTGCCAATCATTTTGATGTATTGGGGATCAACCTCTTGCATCTCACATGCAACGGCACCTGTACCACGGCCAAAGTGAACAAAATGCTTTGAAGTGATCCCCAAGGCCTTGCAAGCTTGTTTCATTGTACTCGCATAGGCTTGATCGGTGATGGACTGTTGATAGTTCCCTGTGTTATTACAATCTGTGAGTAATTTGACATTGAACCAAGTGGCATTACTTGCAAAGTCATAGTGCGCAAGCTCGGCCGTTGAATGGAATCGTGCCATCAAATAGAAGCCCAACGCACCAATCGGACACATGTTAACGTTTCGATGTCTCATAACGCGTCCATATAAAGTTTTCTGACCATTCGTTTTGCCTGTTATTATTTGCATAATTAGGATCTGGCAGGCGTGTGTGCCTTCATCATATTTGATGAGGTCACACAGGTTGGACAGCTCACATTTGAATAAGGACTCGCCCCGGAGAACCCCTCCATGTGTCATAAGGAAACAGAATCTGTCTCTCAAGGCTGCCACATGATAACTTGGTTTGTACTGATTCTTAGAGAACAAGAAATCCTCTATCCGCTCGATGTTTTGCACATTCATGTATGGTGACAATGCATTATCTATCTTCTCATCGAATCTCATTTTTTTGATCTTCTTCTTTCGGACTTGAACGACTCGCAGCAGTTGGGTGACTCTTTCAGATCGAATGTGCTCCTTCGTGAGATTGTTTGCGTTTTGACTCCTCTGATGCCGCAGTATTTTGAGGATGGAACACAAGTATTGATTCACTGTATCCCAACCTACAGGGTCCTCCAGCTCCTCGACAAGGGCCTCCTCGCAATTATGATTGCTGTTGTACTTTGCCATCACCATTGCATAGTCGTCGGCATCGAATATTCTTTCTACTATCGGCCGTGTTCCCTCTTGTTGTTCTCGCTTCATCTTCCGACCTCTTCTCCTTCGGGATCGATAGGCCTGATAGAAAAGGAAGCCGAATACCTTCTCTTCAGTTACTGTTTGCGGATAATCCAGGTAGCCAAACATGGTAGTGCAATACTGGAGGAACTCTGCCCCTTTTCGACCATAGGCAATTTGTGTATTTGCTGGAATGCCATCGAGGTCATCCTGTTGGACGTGTCGTGCTGCTCTGGCAAATAGGCCACTTGTGTAGGACATTTTTGTTGCTGGAGACCGAGGGGAGTGTTTTGTTGAGGATGGTGGTGTTATTTTGTGGAAATTGCAAGTGTTTTGGCTGTTTTGTTCTTGTTTTCGTTGCTTCGACGTTTTCGACGTTTTCGGCGTTTTTTGTGTCTTTATGTTTCTTCTTGTCAGAATCAAAGTGTATGTGTTTGTTGTGTTTGTTGTGTTCCTTGTTTGGTGAGAGGGCGCTGCGACGAGCCCGGGCCACAGTGACACCACGTTAAAGCTGATTGGCTGAAGAATTTGGGAATTGGAGGGTCCGGCTTTGTCACTTGGTCGCGCACATGCTTGAACTTGGTTGAATTTGATTGGTTGGTTTTAGTGTAAAGTTGTTATCTTAGTATGTCAGAGATTGCGACCGTTACCGTTAAATCACGCGCATTTTGCTAAGAGAGGAGTCCGACACTACTCTGACATACAAATAATAATCTCTTATTATTATTACGAAGTACGGAGTATTATTTTTACCAGAATCGCGTCGAAGTTGGGCAAGAGCCTCAAAATAGGTTTCTAAAATTTGCATCAGCCTCCGCACCTGTCAAAAATTTGGCTATTATTGCTACTGGGCTGGACCTCAGTGTCGGTTTAAAAATTTAGTATCTGCACCTTTGAGCCTGGTGATAGGTTCCCTTGCCTACCTTCATACGCACTCCTGTCCGTCATTTTTTTTGGCTTATATTTGTTCCACCCATGTATTTTATTTTTGTAACGTTTTATCGCTATCATTCATTTCGGTCAAATCTCTGTTTCAGTCGGTATTTTTCTTAGTCTATATTTCTCACACCCCCCCTTTCATCCTCGGATCAGATTTACTCAGAGCAGTTGATGACAACAGTTGTTAACTACGCTGCTTTTCTACAGGGCATCGAATGACAAAGTACCATTGGCACCATCTACGTGTACAGAGAACCGAAGCTCGCAAACGCAAACAAGTGGTATTGATACTCTCTCGCGAAGAACAAACACCATTTGATTCCAGTGAGATTTTCGGGCAGTTTGTACCTTATTGTAGTATGATAATATGACATTCAATCCTGGTAAGAAAGTAACCGATTCCAAATAATTACGTGCATTTTTCTTTCTTCGCAATTGGAGAATCACAAGAACAAAGGTGATTTGATGTGATAGATGACCACAAAACTAATAGATAGCCAAATTATTGAAGGCGTTTGTGTTTTCGTGACATCTTCAATCTGCTCTCGGTCTTCGTTTACTAATGCTTCCGTTCCGACAGAGCTTGATGATGTGCCGGTACCTGGTCTTGGATTAGATTTTATAACAATACGTTTTCTGTCTGGTGTCCGTCTCGGCCTTGTGTAGAAAATAACGGTATGAATTGCTCAACTATCAAATTCTTGAAAACGTTTCAGACACACCCATACCGTATCGGAACCCAAATTATCTAGGTCAAATCAACGGTTCGGTAAGTCCTATGATAATCGTAGCAGGTTTGCCTTGGAAAGGTTCTATTACTGTAGAAGTTCCACTACCTCTATTGCTACGTGTACCCGTATTATTGTTTAAAAATAAGCATTAATAATAATAATATTATGAAGGGAAAAAAATTACCGGTACCGGTACCGGAAAAGAAAATCTGTGATACGGTATCAGCGGATAGAACCTTTATCAATCTTGCTGATGTCACAATTATTGGAAATCCGTTCTCTTACGTTGATAATTACAGGTACTCGTTTAATTGAATGGGAAATGGCCCAGTCGATCGAATAGATACTTCGATTCCTTATGTTTTCGAGAAGCCTAAATTATATGCATGATTATTAAAAAGAAAATGTTTAGATAAAAATAGAGGGTACAAATAATAGTCAATGACGACTGAATACATAACGAACTCGGTTGAAGGTTCGGGCGTTTATTCATATAAAAAAGATGAAGGCGTCTGTTAATTACGATGTGAGGACGGCTTACACGTAAAATCGTGTTTCACCGCATCAGTAACTAATGTCCTAAGTTTAAAAAAAGCTGAGCCACCGGTTATATTGATGTACCAGTCTAGTACATGTGATAATGTCTCGGCATAAAAAAAGATTTTGCGGCTGGGGCCTTTCTGTCCATTATTCCACGGTAAAATACAATCTTAAAGTAGAATTTGTCAATCAGAGTTCACTTCTACTTATGTAACTCTGAGTCTGTGTGGTTTAAGTTTATTCGATTCTACGAAGTATTATTTTTCGCATCGATAAGGAAATGTGGCCTGGTGGACTGCTACCGGTAGGTACGGTACATCCATCGGATTGAACTGAGTGATCGAACAAAAGTTTACCCTTTTTGGAAACAATTGTTGCTAAATTGTGAGAGGCAGAAGTTTACGACCTATACTGAATACAACTTCAAACTTGAAGCAGTAGAGTTCTATAAGAACTTGCTTCACATAACAGTAACGGTAACCCTTCACATAACAATAACGTTCACAGAACAATGAACATGGAATCGTCTCAGACTCAGGAGATTCAACAATTGTTGAACCACCCTTACGCTATTTTGTACGAACCTATCTTGTTCGCAAGTCTGCACAGATCCAGATCTGCCCGGTCACCAATAGTTCCATCATCGCACATAATTCCCGACTCTATCCTATCTGTTTCTTCTTTTGCTCCTCCTCGTCCGGCCATGGGATCTTCATCACTGCCGCTGTCGCGTGCAACAACACCCATACCAACTCCGACGCCTTCTCAAAGCGTGAGTAGCGCAGAACAAGAAAGAATTTTGAGTCAAACATCACCACCATCGCTGCAAATCCAAATCATTCCAAACGTTTCTGCGCCTGTGTCAACAGCATCTGCATCGGCCCATACCACTCAACTCGTTCCGAAGTCACCCAAAAATATGAAAAGAAATGCACCCGAGTCACTCTCTGTTGTTTGCGAGGACAAATCCAAGAGGACAAATTTTTCAAACCCCAAGAGTAATGATTCCAATTCCAAGTCAATGACAGACTCTGCCGCATCGCCAACCTCCAATGGTGACGATTCCAAGTCTGCAAGGGGAGGCGCCGATGCGGTTTCGGCTTCGGTTTCGGCTTCGGCTTCGGCTTCGGCTTCGGTACAGGTGCACCGCAAACCAAGCACGGTGGTCTCGAAGGACCGCCCCTCGAAACAAAATTTCGATGCGGAATGGGAGTTCATGTTCCAGCAACTCGTAGAATACAAGAAGATACACAAGCACAGCTTTCCCCCCCGAGAGTGCAATGAATACCCCAAGCTCGGTCGTTGGCTGGCATTCCAGCGCCGTAGGTATCGCGAAAAGTCGTTGCTTCTCTCGCGCAAGAAAAAACTGGATTCCGTGGGCGTGGTGTGGGGCGAAAAACCCAGACAGACCGCTCGCTGGATGAAAATGTACCAGAGTCTGATCGAGTACAAGAGGGACTACCACGACACCCGTGTCCCGCAGTCCCAGGGGAAGCTAGGTCGATGGGTTCACGCCCAACGAGTTGCCTTCAAGAACAAAACTCTGTCGAAGGATCGAATCGCACTCTTGGATGCGATCGAATTCATTTGGGATGCCCACGACAAGAAATATGAGTACGAAGATATGTTGAAATACGAGATGATGTTCCGGCAACCAACTTTGTGCATTCCATGGAAATTCTTGTTTGAAACAAGTCGTTAAAATCGGTAATCGAAATCACGTCTAGTCTGAAAGAATACAGAAATACAAATAATCCGATCTCTTTGTGTTGATCTTTTGCTTTGTTGAGTTGCCCATTATAGCGCCCTGTCCCATCGTCAGCATCCCTCCGGAGTGGCTTCTCATGTCATTATTGACAGCAAATGCAGCATCGGCATACCAGTATAAGTTCCCTGTATCGTCATGTCCTAGCACAACGTGGGAGGAATCATGTCTCCTTCAAATATGACAGGACCCATTTCAGCTTCTTCTGGTCATCTACGTCAGGGCCCTTCACACGCGTACACAAGAATGCGATGGCTGTTTGGATATAAGGTCTTGCTCGTTTGGACACAAAGAGTAGCTTTGCGAACATAATGGTGGAACACTTCAGCGTCATGCTCATTCAGCCTTTCAGCTGATTCGTTCACTTGGAACAGATGAATCTGCGGCTGGGGTGACAGCCTCGCACCCATCGAGTTCCTTTGGTAGCCCTTAATAACTGGTAATTTGAATTATGATCTAATTAGTAGGTATCTAAGAATCCAGACCTCTATTGGAGTGTTCCGTGTATTCTCGTGTTAGCCCTTTTGTTAACACATGCAATCCCTTCTTATTTGCTTTATTAAGCAATTGATCGCTTAATTAAGCAATTCCGTTATTCTCCAGGATGGATAGTGAAGCATGTGCGAACCAGTCGGGCATATCAAGTCTCATTTGTTGGGGATGGGTTATTCGTGATAGTGCCTTGACACTTAATCATGGTAACCTTTTGTCACTTAGTAGATCGGTAGCAGTATTTAGCCTTAGCCGGCTATTCCGCGATTACTTTACTTATTGATACTTGTCGCCGATCATTCGGTCTGTCTCTTATCATACTCAATTTGCCACATGAACCTGTTTAGCCACATAACCAATGAAGGTTAAGTATCTAATCCTTGATTTGCGTGTGACTCGCGTATCCCGGTTAATTGTGGTATGACAGGGTTCATTGATCGTGGTACGATGACGTACGGTTATTTACGTACTGTTTTTACTCACTGTCGTATTCTCTCATTTATTCTGTTCTTCACTTAACAACTCTAATTCCAGTTGTTAGCCCTTGAAGGATGTCCTCGATGTAGTCGAACATGGTGAACTTTACTTTCCCTGCCTCAGTGTAGTCAATTGTCATCCCCACATAGTCGTGGATCTTGCCCCTTGTCTCAGTGATTGGTGATATCTTCCCGAATTCTTTGTTGAGGTCTGCAATCACTTGTGTCACCACATGTGGGTCCTTGTGGGAGATCTTGAGGTCGTCTACATGCCAGGCAATGGTGCATTGGTGGCCATTGATCATTTTATTTACTGTACACTGATCATATGGATTGGGTTTGTATCCTTGTCTAATTATTTCACCGGAGAGCTTCTTCTAGAATAACAGTGCCACCCAGAGTGTCCCATAGATGGCCTTGTTCCAGGCCTTGCCAATAAGAGCCTTCTTCCCATTCTTCATGGTAATCATATTGGGTCCATATACTTTCAGGCCCACGCAACATAGGAGCTCGGCCATAGTCCCATCCAGCTTGATATACACGTCTTCTCCATCTGGCATGTCAGTTTGCAGGAAAGCTCCGGGTATGTCAACTGTAGCTACATCCCGGCCTTCAATGGCTGTCAATCATACATGAGAGCATCAGAGCATACAGTGAGACTGTGGGAGAAGTTGAGTCCTCTTTAGTGATGAACTCTCGCTGGGGCCTCCCATCTGCACAACCTCGGCCCTGTTTCCGTTTGAGAAACATTAAGTACTGGAGGGACTGTCAAACCATTTCTCTGGTAAGGGTCTTTGGATCCATGACTTTGATGACACCTCTGTAGTGGAACTGTTGCAATTCTGACAGTACCGCATCTATGCCTTCTTCACCAAAAACCTTGATGCCTTGGTTCACCCCGTACTGTTTGGTCAGCCTGAGTTGCGTCTAGATTGTTGTATGACTCGATTGCTTGGAGGACCATCAACAACATGGATGTATGTTGTCCTGCAATTGCCTTAATAGCTTTGCCATACCCCGCGGTGAATTCACTCCGTTCTCTGTACTCGGTTGCGTATCCCTCTGAGGTTCCAAATTTGTTGTGTGACCGAGTGACCCGTGGACGTAGTCGAGGGAGATGTTCTTCTTCTTCCTCCTCCCCTTGTTCGAATGTGACATTTTGGGTAGTAGTAGACTCAGGGTCATCTGCTTTGTGTAGTGTGTTGTCGTTCGGTTCCCCGTTCTCTTTGGTCTCCATTGCTGTTGTCATCTGATGGGTGTTGTGTGTTGATTGGTGTGACCACTCCTAATTCGGTGGAGGTGGTGCGTGACCTATCAGGCTCAGTCGACGCCGGGTTCACTCCTCCATCCTCTGGGTGGGGCTCGGTACTGTAGTCCACGTTGTCTTCTATAGGTGGTTGTAGGTTGTCTAGATGGGAGTCGACCACAGCCTCATCTTCCTCTATAACACTGACTAGGCTCTCTTTCTCATCACTATGGTTGGTGTTGACATAGGATTGATCAGATGCATCATCATTGTCCTGGTTATCTTCTGTATCTAGGTCGAGGATGGTGATTGGTTTCTCTATCTCGAACTCCAATCCTGTGGGCATCCCCTGCTCCAATGCATTAGACTCCAGTTTGTCTATGGCTACCTGGGGCATTGGAATGGCGATGGCCCTCTTCCTGTGAATGCTGTTGTCCTGAGTTTATATTCGTAGGCGTAGAGTCCGTCAGTCAGCTGCCCTGTAGGGACGCAAGTACACTGCATTGACTGTTCTTGGTTTCATGGTGTTGTTTGTATCCTCACAGTGTGCTTGGATGTATTGTAGGAACGTGGAACTTTCCATGGGTTTTGGCATTGCATGCCACACCTGTCATCAGTTCTTGGGCAGACATGATCGATGATACCCCTGTTGTCCTGCTATTTAGCCAGAATATAGTTGCATACAGGCTCAATTTGGCAGCGCCGGGGAAGGCGAGTTGCAGGGATATGGTTTATAACACATTGGATGTTCTCTTTCAGTGTCCTGTTGCTTTGTTTGATTGTAGGCTCATGTTGTCCGGCTGGCACACAGTGCACTGTGATGGGGCATTCCATGTCTAGCAGGCTGTCCTGGATACATTCAAACTGGTTGTCTGTGTGGATCTGAGTAACGTGGAGCCCGTCAGAGGCGTATTTCCCTGCTATTGCCCTTATGGTTTTAGCCGATATGTGCCGCTTCATGCTGTTGATTGCTACTGCCGTTTGGAACCAAATATGATGGGAGATGGACACAAGGAACTGTATTCCATTTACAGTGATGATGTTGACGCATAAGATTACATTCCAATATGCTCTCCGGATGCTGTTGGGGATTAGTGTGATATCTTCTCTGGTATGTGCTGCCTGTTGTCACACACTCTTCCCCTTGCAGGATGCTTGCGTGTTTGCCATAGATATCTGTCATGATCTGTGATGTCCCTCCTAGTTATTGGGCAGTCTTTGATGATGTTGTTGTCAATCATCTTGATCAGTGCTTGAGAGGTTGGAAAGCCGAGGATCTCTTGCATATCACGTGCCTTCTTTGCTCTGGAACAGTCTAAGGCAGAATACGAGTTGGCCTTGCCCTTCACCTGTATATAGAGCCAGCACTGTGCCATTGTGTTGTCGCATGTCACAGTAATAGAGGTTGCATTTGGATCTTTGGAATCTTCTGGTCCCCCCATCCTTGTGTACATATAGAGCACTGTCGATACTGGTGTCCATAGTTATGCGGTATTGATC
This sequence comes from Pseudo-nitzschia multiseries, assembly GCA_037355745.1. Lineage (NCBI taxonomy): Eukaryota > Bacillariophyta > Bacillariophyceae > Bacillariales > Bacillariaceae > Pseudo-nitzschia > Pseudo-nitzschia multiseries. The sequence continues at coordinate 4,234,936 of CM074785.1, read as the reverse complement.
TGACACAAGAGCCAGGGACAGCACATTTGCTAGGCCCTCTGCATAGACGAACCATACTACGCCAAACCCAGGGAGGTCAGCTATGAGATTGGTCTTAGACACTTCCGAAGTTGCAGTGTATATTCATGAAGCCGCCATTTGGTGCCTGTCGAATGTTGGTCACTAGGTCTGGATTGACTATGAGGTTGAGAGACGATTAGCTATCTAGGAGAATCCAGTATGGGTTCACTTCCCCTTCAGACTTGGAATTGTGTGAAGAGATATTCCATATCGTGGCTGAAGTGATAGTTGGGGTCGTAGGCCGGCTTCTCTGGCTCTTCCTCTTGGTTGGTCCATGGGACAAGGTCGGGGATGCCATCATAGCTAACAGTCGTGGCATCGCTGCTGTCAGTAGATTCTGACTGATTCTGACGATATGGTGGATGAGGATAGTGGGGACCCTTCTGTTTCAGTGCCTTCATGCAAGACCATTCCAATATTCAGGAACATGTATGTTGTCTGTTGGGATGGGGTGAAGGTCTCGCCAGATTCCACTGCTGTCATGAGGAGCTGTCTGCTATGTTGATCAGTTGGCAGGTTTGTGGTTTCACTCCCCTGTTGTGCAAGCAGGGTCGATCCTTGGTTGGCTTGTTCTTCCTTCTTCTTTCTGGAGTCGCCCTGTTTCCCGGTTTCGCCGGGTCCCGTGGGTCTGGTGCAGTTGTTGCCCTGGGATCTGGTGGGCTTATTGGAGTCTTTGAAGGTCACAACCATGTCTAGCGCCTCCACACTTGTGGTGTGTAATTGTTTTGCTGTAGGGCATAGTTGTCTGCAAGCACCTGTCAAAGGTTCCTGCTGTCCGTGTTGGATCCCTCAATGATGAATGCAGCAAGCGCTCTTTACTCCACTGCATGATCGATCGCCGTTCTTGTGGCTCCTTCAAGAGTTAGGTATGTGGAGTAATCATAAGCCGAGTATGTGGGATTGGATTCCACCTCATATGACACTGTGACCTTGCAGACAAGAGTGCCGCCCAGCAACTTGACTACATTGAGGTTCTCTTTCATCATATTTGTGTACGATGCTGCATCAAGGCTCCTTTGTTGTGTGGATAGGAGCTTTTCGGATGGCTCTGAGCACCTTTGTTACTGGATGTACCTTGGTTCGGCTTGATTGGAAGCAGAGGTCACGGACTGCTTTGAGGAGCTCCACAATGCACTTGGAAGTGTGGATGGTCTTCCATGATTTGAGCCCCTTTAGATTGGCCTTCATCCCATCGTCAATCTGGTCCAAGGGCCAATTCGGTGCACCTTTTCCATGTCTTGTTGATATTGGATCCATTCATCTGCCTTCTTCTTTAGTTCTTCCTTATACATGTCTATCAGGGTTTCCTTCAGCCCTGGCACTTCAACCATTTGCGTGGTTTGTGTTGCGGGATTGATTACTGCTGTGGAGTATTCCAATGCTGTGGGCTTGATTGGTGCAAAATCCTTTCGCTCGGACCGGATTAGATGTTCAATAGACGATCACACCTGTGGGATGTATTTTTATCCTCCAAGCGTTTCGATCCTGTCCTTGAGCTTGTTGTAGTGCTTGGCACCCGCGTCTTCAGGGATGAGGAATCCCCTTCAGGTCAGTCTGGTTGTGTCCGAGAAATCTGTCGGGATTCCGTTTGGATCCATTTGGGTTCTTGTTGGCCTTGGGAGGTTGCTGGCCATTGGGTGTGGCGTCATTGGCCTTGGGTGATGGCTTTGCAGCCATGCTGGAGTAGGAAGTCTTTGTTTCCATCTTGAGTGTATCGTGTATTCGATATAGGATATTTGTTGTTAGTATCTCGCACTATCTTTGAGTGTGGGTACTTACTCGATACTTTTTAATTAATGTTGTTTGAACGTTAAAATCGGTAATCGAAATCACGTCAAGTCTGAAAGAATACAGAAATACAAATAATCCTATTGACTAGATTAATTAAAAAGTATGGATCTTCTGATATCTTGATAGGTTACCCTCCAACCTCTTGCACTTTTGTCATTCTGGTTGGACAACCCGAGGTGTCATTTTGGATTACCTCAGAATATGTTCCCCCAAAAGATTTTCTTCATCGACCCCATACCTACCTATGCATATGTCGAATGCTCGTACATTTGTGCGCGCGCTGTTTCTCAACAGAAATATCCCTACAATCACACGGTCTATTTCTGGTAATATTAGGTAACTAACTACTTCGTAACTAACTAACTAACAACTTACAATAAACTTTCGCAATAACAATATTGTTCAAAATTATTCTCGATATGGTTTGCGCTTGGAAAAAAAGGTTTCGACGCGTGTCTTACATATGCGCATACAGTACGGTAGCTACTCGTGTCGTTTCCCACCGTAGTAGATCCATCTATCCCATCCACATCGGTATAGTTTCGTTTAGTATAGTGTAGTGTGTGTTTCACGGCTGCGATTCGGAGGAGGTGGAGGAGGAGGCGGTTGGTGCGTGCCGTGTCGTCTCAGGGGAAGAGGGGGGGAAGTAAAAGGGTTTTTGGATCGAGTGCTCTTCGCACACCTCCCGGTTGATGTCTTCGATCGAATCGGTTTCAAAAACCACCAGGATGCCACCTCCGTCGCCACTGCTCTTGGATCCGAATTCGAACCGGAGATAGTGCTGCTCGTCGTCGTCGTCGTCGGTTTCTTGTTGTTGCGTTCGCTGCTGTTCTTGCTCGGCCGAGATCAGTTCTCGCAGGTGCTTCAGGGATCGCACGTTCTTCCCGTTGAGGGAGTGCAGGTGCAGGTTGGTTAGCCCGTCGTAGCCCGTGTTGCGGGGGTGCGCCAGGACGTTGATGAGCACCACCACCTGATCGTCGGGGCGCTCCAGCGGCTCGTGGATCTTGTTGGTGAGGTAGTTGAGGCTGTCCGAGACGTACTCTCCCCAGGCCCCGCAGTCTTCCAGGTAGGGCACGCTCAGGGCCGTAAAGACCAATCCTCCGGCGATGAGGTACGGCGGGGCCTGGTTGTTCCAGTGCGAGGGGACCAGGTCACTAGAAATGGCGAGCGGAACGGTGACGCGTTGGGGACCTCCGTCCCGCCACAGGTCCAGCTCGACCGTGTCGTCGGCAAACTTGGTCTGGACGTAGCTGGCAAAGGAGACCCGCTCCCGTCCGTTCCGCCGGAAGGGGACGTTCCCGTCGCTGGCCACCGGGATTCCATCGATGGACAGTATGACGTCGTTTTCCTTCAGGACGTTCTTGGAGGGGCACGTCGGGTTGCAGCTCCGGACCACGACCCCTCCCTGCGTGTTTGGGTTGTTGCTTGGTTTTCCTTTGTTGCCGCGCTTGTTCTTCTTTGTTGTGGGTGATTCTTTCGGCGGCAGCTTGAGATAGCGGCGCATCGATTCGTTCTCGAGCCTCGAAAAGCGGACCCCCAGGCAGGTGACCCCGGAGTAGGCCCCGTGTCTCTTGATGTCCTCCAGAAAGTGGAGAACCACCGTCACCGGCACCACGTAGCCAATGTTCTCGGCGTTCTCCAGGGCCTGAAAGGCAACCCCGACCACCCTTCCGGTGGTTGCGTCGACGACGGGTCCCCCGCTGTTGCCCCCGTTGATGGCGGCGTCGATCTGGATGGCCAGGAGATGGGATCCGGAGCACTGGGCGTATTCCGTCGCCTCGATGCGGGAGACGACTCCCTTGGTGACGCTGAGGGAATCCCCCCCGGTTGGATACCCCAGGACCTCGACCTCGTCCTGGAGTTCCGGCAGGACCCCGAATTCGAGCGGGCGAATGGTGTCGGGAACGGTTTCCTCGTCGTCGTCGTCGTCGCCGGTCTTGGATTCCGGATCCTCGTCGTTCTCGTTGCCATCGCCGTCGTCATAGTCATAGTCATCGTACTCGTCCTCATCGTCGTATGTCCGGGTCGTCCAAAAGGATTCGTCCTCGATGGTCAGAACCGCCAGGTCGCACTCGTTGGCCACGATCTCGATGGTGGCCCGGTACTTCTGGGAGGATCCCCGCCGACGGACCAGGACCTGTCCCGCGTACTCAACCGAGTGGGCATTGGTGAGAATCCTCCGCTCCGAGATGACGAATCCGCTGCTGTAGGACGTGTAGGATTGTTGTTTCTGCCACGGCATGGTGGTGTCGGGTTCGAAGCTGTGCGTCGCGTAGATCTTGACGATCGAGTCAAAGACCGCGTCGTAGTAATCGCAGTCGTGGTACCCCTCGGCGTCCTCGTCGTCGTCGTCGTAGTCATACTCCTCCAATCCCACGGGAGTGCCGACGACGCCGTCGGTGTTGCAGAATTCGGCGCTCACACCCACGGTCACGTCCACGCCCGTCTCGCCGGAAGTTCCCGGTTCCCCCGGGTAGATCACCGATCGGGCTTTGGCGTTGTTGTCCCGGGGCTTGACGCTCGGCCAAAAGGCGTTCCGGGGCGTGGCAGTTCCAGCCGTGTCGCCTTTCCGGGCTGCTGTGTCCCCGTTGGCGGGTCCTAATCCATTCGCCGACTCCGACTCCGACGACGGCGAGGAGGATGCTTGCAACCGCGAAGCTCGGTGGGATCTCCGGTGCGGAACGCGGGGGGGATTTCCTCGGCCCCAAACGAGTTTCTTCGCTTGCGCCGCCGCCGCTGCTGCTGTAGTTGCCGACGCTGATGCTTCGGTCATGGTGGTGGATCGGGTGCTGCCGTGTCTGCCGAAAGAAGGAGCCAAGGAAAACGCCGATGCGAACTGGTTGTTGGTGATGATAGGGAAGCCGAAGCAACAACAAACGTAACACAACACCAAGAGAGACCAAATGATCCTGGGAATAGTTGTGTGTAGCATCTCTGCTGCGGTCGAGATATTTGTCGCTGTGTGTGTGAATTGCTTTGATTGTCTTACTGTTACGGTATGCCGGTAAACAACGCCGTTTCGAATCGGTCCGACACAGCAACGGTACGGTACGCGTTTGTGAAGTTTTCGTCACGGCACGGCACGACACGACACGAGACGACAAAACACAAAACAGCAGAGCACAACTACTCAAATCCTGTTCTTTCTCGAGGTGTTGGTGTTGTACAGTACGCAGCACAGCTCGGTATGTATCGTTCGATTGGATGGGATGGGATGGGATGGGATGGGATGGGAAATTACGAGTACTCGTAACTACCGGTACGTGTTTTACTTTGAACCTTATGTTTGTCGTCTGGTCTTGGAACACCACAGGTTGGAGGCGAGCTGAGCGCTCTCGATCAATCAATTAAAAAAAAAATCATGAAAGAGATCGCAATCGAAAAGAAAACACATCCAACACGCGCGTGACGCATCTGTGAGGATGAATCCCGAGTAGCTAGTGAAAAAGATACAGAGCATGACGTACGGTACCGTGCGGTACCGCTACATTGTTTTTGAAGGTTATGGGGCGGGGCGGGCCCCATCGGATGATTTGATGGCGTGGAAGAAGGCGAAAATGGTATGATACATAAGATGCATATGTCCATAGAGATTCACCCATTTACCGTAAGTGTAGGCCGTACCGTACTCGTACGGTAAGTATGCAGCAAGTCTTACGAGAAGGTGCTAAGGTAATCTTATGGTACAAGTACGACTACGAGCACGGTATGTACCGTACCTACGCATGTTCTTTTGAAATGGCGCGGCGCGGGGAGCGGATGAGAAAGTGAGTGAGTCAGTCGTGGGTTTCTTAGTCGTGTGACGGACGATGAACAGGACGATCTTTTGGGAATACGGCTATCTATCACTCACTACGTTTGTGATAGCCTCAGTAGCCTACCTACTTGTAGTACTGGATGTGCAGTGTTTATAGTTCATAGGTGTGTTGGTGGGTTAAGCAATGCTAGAGGGGGATCCGGGAAGTGCCAGCCTGTGGATAGTTTTTGCAGGCTGGGTCCGGTCCCATGTTGCTTTGCCCACACACACCGGCGCACAGCTTTGACTGTTAAGCCTTTTCTGCGGGCGAGCGTGGTGGGCCTTTTACTCATTCTACTACTAATTGTTTTAGGAGCAAAAAGAGTGAGCTGTAGTAGGCTTGGCTCTTGCTGGAGGAATCCTTTGGTGGCTTGTTGTTAGTGCTTAGCCTGTAGTTTTGCTGCTTACAGCGAGATTGCTGTATACAGTGAGTGATCGTAGAATCCGTACCTACGTTGGTGATACAGTGAGATTGCGTCGGGTCCATTGGTTGCCTTGTGCAAGGCCACAGAAATCATCCACATAGACATCCCAGTATCAAATTGGTGACTTGCTGGGAGTGGTACTAGTGGGGAGTGGAGGCGGGGCAAGGGCGGAGGGGGGTGGAGGCGTGTTGGGGGTGGCAGGCGGCTCTGGGGTGGCTTCCGACCGGAGATTGAGTCTGTGGGGTGTGTGCCTGGCCTCTGCCAGCCCGGTGGAGAGGGTGGCATTGGCCAAGTTGGCAATGGTTTTGGTAAATGCACAGAAGTTGGGGGGACTGGACTTCCACCCCATGGGATTGGTGAGGGGGATGCCAATAAGCGGGGGTTCACCCGTTCTGGAGGGGAACAGCACTCCAAGTTTCATTGTATCGCCGGGACTCAACTGGACGTGATAGAAGCCATCTGCGAGGTCAATCTTGGACATATAAACTGGGCCAAAGCGTGGGTGGGCCCTGTGCGGCTTGGTGAGGAGTCGAGGAAGAGTCCAGCCAAACTGCATGATGGCTTCAGCCGGGGCTAGAGGGATGGTGTCTTGGTTGACTTCAGAATAGGTGTAGTAGAGATCATACGAGGGCGCCGCCCCCGTTGTGGGACGAGCCCAAGGGGGCTGAGCCGGAGGTTGGGAGGTGTTGGATGAGACTGGCAGGGAGGACAGTCCATTGTTGTTTATCCATCATGTCGGCATACTCCTCCCGTAGGAAAGCAATGCCCTGGTGGGAGGACTGGTGAGGCCCTCGTTGGAGGGCAGCTGCAATCTTGCGCTGGTCCCAAGGGGGTCCAGACATGGAAGCCGGTGTGCCTTCTTTGCCATAGTGGGCCAGGAGGCCTCCCACCGGATGGGGGAGAGTTCCCACATGGGGGTGGATGTCACCTTGGCCCCGCATGGTCCGGATGAAGTCGCCGTTGGTTGGGGAAGATGTGGGGTTGCGGGGACACTGGTGGTCAGCTTGGCAGGATGGGGGCTGGTGGTTTGCGTGGCGAATCAAAGGGATGGGGATGCGAAATGGGGAGTGGCCCCCATGGCAAATCGAGTGAGAAGGGGGGGCTTGGGGCCGTGTCGTTGGCGCTTGCCGGGGAATCAGGTCGCATAGGCTTCTTGGCACCACTCCCAGAGCCGGTCTTGCTCCTCGGATGTGGTGGATGAGTGGTCATAGAGGTGCCTACAGCCAGTGAAACAGTTGCCCCGGATGTGCCAGGAGTGGCAGCGCTCGTAGCCATCTGGTCACTTGATAGGGGGTTTACCTTTGGCCTTCATGGAGGTGATGACAGATTGCATGGTGTTGTTCCTGTTCTTGATTCGAGCGCTGATGGGATTGGACGGGTCGGAGAAGCGGGAATCTCTGGTGGGGTTGAACAGCTGATCATCTCTATTCTGACGCTTGCCCCCCCCCCCCCCCCCCCCTGGAGCTGGGGGGGCACCAGCTGGAGAGGCGCCAGGAGGGGCGCCTCCTTTGGGGGGGGGGGGGGGGGGGGTAGGCTGCTGGAGGGCTCGTAAGGCATCAACATTGAACACATTGGGGAGCCAGTTGAGGTTCTGGGTCATTCTGAACCTGTGGATATCTTCCCCAAAGTCTGGGGAAGGGAGGGGGATGCCGGATTCCCATTGCTCTTCTAGCCACCCCCGGACCCAGACTTGGAAGTAGTACACCACTATGGCTGGAGTGATTTTTTCTCCCACTTCATCTGCAATGGCCCTACGAAGGGGCATTTGTTGCCACTCTAGTCTGGAGAGACCACGTTGGTAACACTTCACTACGTCATGGGTGGGTCCCAAGAGAGTGGCCAGTACAGCCAGGTAGCTTTTAAGCTGGGTGGTGGCTTCAGTCCAGTCCAGGGGAATGTAGGCCTTGGTCTTTTGCAGTTCCAGCGAGTCTTTTAAGGATAGGGAGTTGCCTTGGGTGGAAATCATGGTATCATAGGCTGCCACGTTGGCCGCCTCTTCGTGTTCCTTCTTCAGGGTGGCTGCCGATCCTCCTGGAGGAGTGAAGGCTAGGGGGAGGATTCCATCTGCTACATCAAAGGGGTCGGTTCCATGGAACTTACTACAGTCTTGAAATCTCTTGAGGACAGCTGTGGTGATGAGTGGCGCATGGATGCCAAGGTTGTAGGCATCTGTGGCTACTTGACTTTGGAGGATCATGTGGGTCTTCTCGTGTTTGCTTTTCTTGGCCCAGGCGGTGTAGTAGATGGGTGGCAGATTGGCTTCAGTTGTTTTGCCACAGAGGAGGAGGAGTCTTTCAGTGTAAAGGGGCCCCCAGACTTCTCTGAGGGAGTGCAGCTTGGAGGATTCTTGTCTTCTTTGGTCCAGGGCCTCGCTCATTCTCAATTGCTGGTCTGCGAGTGCTGTGAAGGCTGCTGTGAGTGTAGGGTCTGCGGGCGCTGTGCCTAGGCCTGGTAGGTCTCGAAGGAGGACATTCTTCTTCGTGTAGGCCCGGAGGCTGGCCTCGGCTTGGAAGGAGGGTCCTGGTTCTAGGAGCTGGATTGCGCTAAGAAGAGTGGTGGGTTGTGTTCCCACTGCCCGTAGTGTGTCCAGAAGTGGTTTGCAGATATCCACCAGCCCTTGCTGGTGGATGTGAGGTTGGAGGACTTGGAAGGCCTGCTTGGGTGTGAGACCTCGTCGGCACAACACCAGTGGGACGAATTCAAAGGGGAGGAAGCACACCTTGTGAGCCTGGAGCATCTCGGTGTGGGTGGTCCCTTCCGGGATGGCAGGAATGTAATCTCTATCAGGGTGTTGGGACATGGCGGCCTTGTGATGAGCCAGAAGGTACACCCGGCTTGCTGAAGCCCTTGACAGCAGGGCAGCATCCACCTGCACCAGCTCACCCTCTTGTCCTTCTACATCATTGATGTAGCCAAAGGCCCGGCCACGGTTGGCCGAGGGCTGGGTGATTGTCCCTGGATATCGGCGGAGGCCATGGATGACCCGGAGCCGGTCCACCCCAGCCGCGTCTTCTTGGAAGATGCCCAAGCCTCCAATGGCTTGCGCGTTGAAGATATCCAGAAGGAGGGGGAGAAGCCGGTCCCTGCCAGCTTCAGTGAAGAGAGTGTAGATGGCTTGGTAGACGTCTCGCCTAGCGGGGGCCTCCCCAAAGGGGACCCTCCCTTGGAAGAACTCCCTGTAGTTCATGTTGTGTAGGTGTAGGAGCTGGTCGTGTCCGGTCGTTGACCTCGTTGGGTGGTGGTTAGTCGTAAGCGAGTTGGTGTAGGCTTGTACGGGTACAATAGGGAAGACTATTGGACCTGGACGTATAAGCCTTTTACTTGTTATTCTACTACTAATCGTTTTAGGAGCAAAAAGAGTGAGCTGTAGGCTTGGCTCTTGCTGGAGGAATCCTTTGGTGGCTTGTTAGTGCTTAGCCTGTAATTTTGCTGCTTACAGCGAGATTGCTGTATGCAGTGAGTGATCGTAGAATCCGTAGCTACGTTGGTGATACAGTGAGATCTTGCATACTCAAGGGTGTTCTTTGGCTCGTACGTCGTGCGTCGTACGTTCCACGTGGCACTACCATTCCTTACATTCGGCTCGCTACCGGTACATCAATCAGGATCTTTCAAGGGCTTCCTTTCGATTGTTTGGTGTCGGAGTTCGTCCCGGAGCGTTTCCTACCTGTAATAACACAACAGTATACATTACAATCGGTAGACGGGGCATGGTACCGTAACGCAGCTCGACCACCAATACCAGTACCAACCAACAATAACAACAGCAGCAGCAGCAACAACAACAACAACAAACGACTCATGGCGGGGGTAGCAAGGCGCGGCTGGAATCCGGCGCTATTGTTCCTAGTGCGGCGGCAGCAGACGCCGCGAGTCGCAACAACAACAACGACGACGACGACGTCGTCGACGTCGACGACTCGGTGGGGTCCCGCGGTTTCGAGATGGAATGCGATTCCCCCTGCTTCCAGTACGGAAAACCGGCGGTGGTTCGCGGGAAGAGTCCGTGATCCGTTCCATAAAGCAACAATAAATACGACTACTACTAATACTGCTACCGCTGTTGCTCCTCTCCCCGCCGAGTATCGTCGGTGTTTGGCGAGCGTTGTTGTATCGGTATCCGATTCCCGGACGACGGAACCCGCGAGATCGATGCGTATGCGTCCATCGAGAACGCGAACGAGAACCAAACACGAACACGAACACGAACACGAACACAAACCAAAGAAAACCAAGACCATTCCCTCGGTAGTCCCGTTCCAACCCCGCAACCGCAACCGCCGCCGCCGGTGGGACGACTGGTACGACCTCCTGGTCCGCTACCAGCGAGACGTCGGACACCCCAACGTTCCGCAGCACTGCTCGGTCCCCGAACGCGTCGGTAACGACCGCGATGGTAATGGCGATGGCGATGGCGATACCAACGATTCCGACGGCGATAACGACCACCACGTGGATTCTTCGTCCACAACAACTACAACAAAACCAAAAACGACGACGACGACGACCGCCGTGCCGCTCGGCAAGTGGCTCGACAAGCAGCGCCAGCTCCACGCCAACGGGACCCTCGAGGCAACCCGGTTCCAAAAACTCGACGGACTGGGGGTGGCCTGGGACGTCCGGTCCTGGAACTGGGACGGGATGGTCCGCAAGCTGGTCTCCTACTCGGACAAACACGGGAACGCCCACGTGCCGCAGAACGCCCGGTGGGAGGGAACCAACCTCGGGGCGTGGCTCAAGGACGTCCGGCAGCGCAAGCTGGAGGGGAGCCTCGACCGGTCCCGGCGGGAGCAAGCTGGAGGGGTTGGGGGTGGTCTGGGACATGCACTCGTGGCGGTGGAACCGCATGTTTCTGCTGCTGGTGGGGTACAAGGAACGGAGGGGGAACACCTCCGTCAAGCAGACACACAAGGAGAGCGGGGAAAACCTGGGGCGTTGGTGTTCCCGGCAGAAGGAGGCCTACCGCAACGGAACGCTGAATCCCGGGCGGATCCAGAAACTCGAGGAGATTGGGTTTTCGTGGGTTTCGGCGGCAACGAACAACAAGAAGAAGCCCAAGACGAAACCAATCACCAGTAGGAAAGCGGAAAGGGAAAGCGACAGCGAAAGCGAAACCAGCCACCAAGAAGACGACAAATCATGGGTAGCATGGAATGTTGCATTTCGCATGATTACATCGCATGAACCATCCTTGAACGCTCTTGCACAATGGAGATGGATCCTTCTTTCTACCGTTTTCTTTTGTCCCGTTGTTACAAGCACGTGCTGCTGTGACCTTAAGTCAATTGCGAAACAAAACGGGCCCGGCTGATCGGTCGATTTTACGCGAGGCGTTGGAAGGACATGGATTCAAACCGCTTGGCAAGCCGCGCATAAAAAAAGTTTGACATTAGTATTCGCCGGGTGAAGGGAACGCAAAAACGATCGCGGAACGAATTCTCCGGGAGGCAAACATGGATTCGGCATCCCGTACCGTAGCTACGGGAGCTTTCGGCTGAGTCCGCCAGGCGCAATGGGGAAAGGAGAGGGAAGGATGGATACGAATGTTTCGGTAAAAACAAGAAGAGCCATCGACGGCAACGATTGTACAGCAATCTACCGCACCTGCGGGTGCAAATTTTGATTCGTTGTCGCACGATAGGTCACACATTACCAGCCTGACCATCCATTTCCTCAACGAGCTACGTATTAGGAAAACGGAAAAGCAATAATAGCAACTTTGATATTTTTCTAGTTCGAGACAACGCATACAAGGCAAAAAGAAAGACAAAAGCAGCCTTTGTATTCACCAAAAAAAAACTGGTAGCTGCAAGAACATGCATCGATGAACATTGCTCAAACATCGTACGAGCTAAGACTCCAATGGATGAAGCAAGAAGTGATGGAAGCCAGGGCGAATATGCTCCGATCGCGAGCACCACGTACGTCGAATGCCAAAAAAATCCGCTTCAAACCAACCCGAGTTCACGTGCCTCGATTGCTGCGCCGCCAAGTTTCACGCCTTCCAAACCAGGTGCGGGAACGACGAATCCTTGCATCCTCCGCAATCGCAATATAGACGCGTACAACGAGTGCGGGGGCGGGTGCAGCCGGGACTGCGTCGAGGAGTGCTACCGGACCGACAGTGTGTGCGTCCGTTGGTGCGGTGACACCGTGGGAGACGTCAACCTGCGGCGACACTACGTCACGACGTGCACGGAACAGTACCGGGATTGTACGGTAGTCGCACGTGCATCGATGCACGCATCGCCGGTGCCGACAGCGTGGTGCCCTATAGCCGCGAACCGCTCGGAATGATACCGGAACACCGCATACATAGACCAAGATAGACATAGATGTATACAATATTATGGTAACAAAACAAAGCAAATTGTCCGTGGGATTTGTTTATCCTTTCTGCCCATCGCGCTTCGCATCGTAAAAAGTATTTCGATTGTAGTGATCAGAATCGTTAGGAAGTTGAGTCCCAGAAGAGGCACCGGGTATTCTTCTGCCGGAGCGAGCCAGAAGCAGAAGCTAGCAGAGACTGACTGAGGTTTTGTGTTAGCAGAATGCAAAAAAATCTTCCGCGGATGGTAACGGTGAAGGAAATCGCACCGATTCATTCATTCGTTCCGCCATTCGTACCGATATTCGTTCATCGCACCTCGGCTTCCGTCGTGCGCCGGAAGAGTTCGGAAATCCGTTGGACAAAGGTATCGGCAGCCCCGGATCCATCAGAGAGATTGTGGTTTCCGGTATCGAGGTACAGGCTCTCGGCGGTGGTTTTTCCGTCCCCTGCATTCATGGCATCGACCAGTCGCTGCGTGAGCCGCACCCTATCGACGTGTGCCGGCACGTACTCGTCGGCCCCCGAAAATGCCACCAGCACTTTTAGGTCGGGGTGCTGCGAGGCGTCCCCGCTCACGTGGCCGAGGCGTCCCTTCAACTCGTCGTCCGTGTAATCGCTCGAAAAGTAGTCGTCCCTCCCGCCCCTGGCGTGCAGATCGACATAGCGCTGGGCCGTCATGGGTGCCCAGTGGAAGGACCGAGGCAACATCTCGTCTCCCTTGTTTTCGGCCACGAGCTCCGCGGCCGTCTGCAACTTGTCGGCAAAGCCATCCTCGAGCTCGGTTCCCTCCCGGTCCGAGACGGGAGCCTGCAGGGCCACCAGGCTCATTCGGGATCGCAGCTCGGGAGCCGCGTGCTTCAGAAAGTGCACCGCGTCCTGACACCCGGTGGAGTGTCCCACGAGGGCGAATTCGCTGGCGTTCCGGTAGTCTTTGAGGTAGCTCAGGAGTTCCTCGAGCTCGGCGCAATCGTTGTCGAGGGATCCGTGTCCAAACCCCAGATAGGAGCTGGACAGGACGGGCTGGACCAGCGACCAGTCGTTCTCGTGACAGGCCTTGTTCAGCAGGTCCGTGTAGGGGACGGGGAGCAGGCCATCGCTCAGGCCACCGAGGAGGATGCACTTTTTGTCGGGAAGCGACGACGACGACGACGACGAAGTGGATGGATGCGGATGCGGATGCGGATGTGGATGGCGGCGAGGACTCGAAGGCGGCCCTGCCCTGCCCGTACAAAAACAGCTGGCCGGTGAGGATTCCGTATCCTGCCAGTGGTGGAGTGCCGGGAACAGTGCTCGGTAGTACGGTCATGGCAATAGGACTGTGTCGGATGGAAGAAAGGATTGGTTTGGGTGCAAGAGAGTAAAACCTTTCGGTAAGAGAGGCCTCTTATTATTTTTTTGATTTCGGTGTGGCGAGGACCTGAGATGGGGGTTTCCCTGACTGCATGGAGGTACGGTACGAACTCGTACTCGTAATCGTACGATGTCGCACCAATGCAACCCGGGTTGCATTTAACCTGGGCTAGTACTACGTAGGCACTAATATTATGTTTGGTACCCCACCATGTGGCGGGGTACACAAATTTTTTTGTACTACTAAGAGTAGAGTACGGGTTGCATTTTCAATTTTAGCATAGTTGCACTACTGGTTGATTTGTAGCCCTGCATTTTCCCACGGAGGTGCGCAACTTATGCAACTCACGGATAGCAAGTGACTCGCTTATATGCAACTCCCGAATAGTGAGTGACTCGCTTATTACCGAGGAAATAATTTTATGTGCTTTTGCTCTCTTAATTCTCATACACATGATGCAAATTGTCGATCGAACGCACTCCGATTAGATTAGATTAGATTAGCTTGCCGCTCACTCAGATTAGCCAACCACTCACTTTTTTCGATCGATCTAATTGCAGATCGATCTAATTGCAAATCGATCGAAGCAAAACAAGCAACAAGCAACGAAGAACGAACAACAAACAACAAGATGCCGCGTCAGCTGAGCATGGATCCAAAGAACATTCAGGCAAGGGAACGAGCACGCGAACGCCGTGCTAGAGCCCAAGCAGCAGCAGCTTTAGCTGACATGGATCCTGCAACAAGAACACCAAGGGAGGAGGCAAGGGTTGTGCAGCAAGCAAAAGACCTTGCAGCGATCCGGTGTGCGCAAGCTGTCATGCAAAGAGCTGAAGCAGCTGCAGCAGCAAAAGATGCTGACTCTGACGACAACACACTGGAGCCTCCAGAGGAAGAGGAGGAGGACGACGATGACGAGGAGGAGGACTATGAGGATGAAGAGGACTATGAGGATGAAGCTGAAGATAATGGCCTAGGTGAGCTAGCTGCCTTAGCCTTAGCTTCTGATGATGAGGATGAAGTCCTAGATGACGCCAACGCCACCGCCGACGACAACGACGACGATGAAGTTGTAGATGATGCGCTGGCGACGGCCCCAGCAACTATTATAAGAGCGCCAACCCCAGCAACAACAAGAGGAAGAGTGATCCCCCGGCAAACAAGAGGACCGGCCTGAAGGGGACCGGATCCAATTCTACCCAATGATGTGAATGCCCCCACTCAGCTCTTAAGATACCACCGAATCTTGTTGGAGTTGATGTCCCATATTGCTGGAGGGCATGAATATGCCACCGACCGGGTGTTCAACCAGGAAGAGCTCAACACTGTTAAGCCAGATCACATCTACAAATGGATGTGTTTGAAGGTTTATGGGATGGAGGATCCAGGAATAGAGGATAATCCAGTTGGTGGGCAATCTAGCACTTTGAGATATTGGAAGAAAGCTATCTCCTACTTCATGACTAACACTGCAGCTTGGGACAAAACAAATGAGACAGGCAATCCTACTAGATCTATCAAGATCAATTGACTGATCAAAGCTGTGGCTAAGACGGAAACCCGGCAGCTTGGCATCAAAACGTCTGCTGATAGGGCTTTCACACATGAAGAGCTTGCTCAAATGCTTGACCTCACAGCCATTGGAGACAGCCTCCAAAGTCTCCGGCACATGGCGATGCTCCGAGTCCAGCTGCACTTGATTGCAAGAGGAGATGACACATCACACATGAAGAAGGCCAACTTGCAGGTTAGTAGTACATACGCTGGCTATCTTACGATTCAGATGAGGTGGTCAAAGAATGTCCACAATGAGGGAGATTGTCCATTACAGCTGCTGATGGGCGCTATGGATCACAGGTACTGTGTACTAATTGGCCTTGCTATCTACCTGGAGGCATGGCTTGGTAGTGGCGCGGGCTGGTTGAGTCAATGGCTGTTTGCTGAGGGAGATACAGACTCCAGGTCCCCACTGAAAGCCCAGAACAAGGAAGCCGACAAGTGCAAGACGGCATATCAAAAGGCTCTGAAAGGTATCATAGAAGGGGATCAGTTTAGGCCCCTTGGAAGGCAGCAAAGGCTAGGGACTCATTCAGTTAAGAAGTGGGCTACAACTATGGCTAGGAGAGGAGGCGCGACTCACGATGATGTTAACTACAGAGCTAGATGGAAGACTAAGAGTATGCAAGATTGGTACTTGGATGTGCAGTTGGACTGGCCAGATATCAATGCTGGTAGCAAGCTTTCCCATCGTGGGATTTGCTTGTACAAGGAGAAGGATGACAGTGGCCTAACAGATGACTGGCTTTGTGCTTCAGTAGCTCCTGCAATCCGAGGAGCCTTTGGGGACGACGTCGCTGCTATCCTAGCAAAGCTGTTGCTTTGGGCTTGCTTTGATCCTGCTGTTGCAGACTATATCCCCCTTGGACTGAAGCAACAGATTGTACGGCGATATGAGCTGTTGCAAGGGAGACTTGAGGATGGGGTGAATCCTATTCGTAGAGCTGAAGTTGTTGCTTCCAATATCGATGGAATCGTGTGGCTGGATGAGATCCCTGAGGGTGAAGAAGGAGATGGCGGAGGCGCGTTTGGTAGAGGGGGGCAGCAGTGGAGAAACGCTATCTATGCCAAGCTATCCACCACTCAAACCAATGTAGCAGAGATGAGGAACCATCAGATCTCAGTGCTTGCTGAGCTTCGAAGGCAGATTAAGATTGTTAGTCAGATGGTTCGCGGGTTGACACTAGCACCAGCAGCGCAGAAGAGAGTTGGAGGGTTCGGAGGAGTAGGAGCAAGACCATCTGCAAATCCGCGTCAAGGGGCTTCGGTGGTAGAAAGACCAGCGCTCCTGTTTGATAGACCACAGACCATCCAAGCCTTGTGGGATGAGTACCAAAATGGAATAGGAGGGAGGAAGCCGGCAAGGGAGTTCACTGCCGTGGAACGCGGGCGGGTGAAGTACAAGTATTGCAATTGTAAGGTTCTTTGGGGATGTATGGAAAGGCTCCTAGACTGGGGGAATGATGTGAACACAGCCATTGCCAAGATCAAGAGGTGCTATGGAGACTGTACTATGACTCAGCTGATTCGGAAGATGCGCCCAGATGAGAGACAGGGAGGAAATTTCCAGCTTCGTTGAGGGCGGCGGCGGCGTTCGATTGGTGGATTGTCAAGTGGAGCAGAGTGGAGTGTGTTACTATTGGATAGGGGATCCCCCCCTGTTGTTGCTGATAGCAGAGTGTTTCGAAGTTCAAGTTTTCATGTACCAAGAAGTGTAGGATACGATCGGTTGTATTGGTCTCTAACTGTATTAGCGATTAGATGTTACATGTAATCAATGTCGTCAATGAACAATCTCTGTTGTGATATAAATCGAAATTATTTCTGTTTCTGTATGTTGACGTGTTATTTGCAGTGACCTGACTTGGAATTTTCTTTGATGCACATCCCAGCGGGCTTTATGCTTCGATTTGATTGATCGATCGGATGATCAATCAGATGATTGATCAGATCGCTGCTGATCGGATCGATCATCGATGAACAATCTCTGTCGTGATATGAATCGAAATTATTTCTTTTTCTGTATGTTGGCGTGTTATTTGCAGTGATCTGACTTGGAATTTTCTTTGATGCACATCGCAGCGGGCTTTGTGCCTCGATTCAATCGATCGATTGGATGATCAATCAGATGATTGATCGGATCGCTGATCGGATCGATCATCGATGAACAATCTCTGTCATGATATGAACCAAAATTATTTCTGTGTTTGTATTTTCACGTGTTATTTGCAGTGATCGGACTTGGAAGTTTTTTTGATGCAGAATTCAGCGGAGTTTGTGCCTCGCTGATGTGTAGCGTCTCTCGCTGAATATTTGCGCGCGCTTAATCTACCCACGTAGAGTTCTACATGGTTTTTGTACTGTTGTATTTTGGGTTGTATTAAAAGTGTGCACCCTCACGGTATGTGCGATGCGCGATCCGAAGTTCGGTTTTAAAAAAACAGAGGTTATGATGTTTCACAAGCTATCACTCACTATGTTTGTGATAGCCTCAGTAGCCTACCTACTTGTAGTACTGGATGTGCAGTGTTTATAGTTCATAGGTGTGTTGGTGGGTTAAGCAATGCTAGAGGGGAATCCAGGAAGTGCCAGCCTGTTGCTAGTTTTTGCAGGCTGGTCCGGTCCTGAGTTGCTTTGCCCACACATCGGCGCACAGCTTTGGCTGTTAAGCCTTTTCTGCGGGCGAGCGTGGTGGGCCTTTTACTTATTCTACTACTAATTGTTTTAGGAGCAAAAAGAGTGAGCTGTAGGCTTGGTTCTTGCTGGAGGAATCCTTTGCAGGCTTGTTAGTGCTTTGCCTGTGATTTCGCTGCTTACAGTTCGATTGCTGCATGCAGTGAGTGATCGTAGAGTTTGTACCTACGTTGGTGATACAGTGAGATCTTGCATACTCAAGGGTGTTCTTTGGTTCGTACGTGAGTTGTACGTTCCACATGGCACTACCATTCCTTACATTCGGTTTGCTACATCAACTATCACTCACTATGTTTGTGATAGCCTCAGTAGCCTACCTACTTGTAGTACTGGATGTGCAGTGTTTATAGTTCATAGGTGTGTTGGTGGGTTAAGCAATGCTAGAGGGGGATCCGGGAAGTGCCAGCCTGTTGCTAGTTTTTGCAGGCTGGTCCGGTCCCGAGTTGCTTTGCCCACACACCGGCGCACAGCTTTGGCTGTTAAGCCTTTTCTGCCAATGGGCCATAAGGCCACAGGGTGGGAGGTGGCTGGAGATGAACCTGGAGGGGGCACGGAGGACAGCAAGGGTGGGTGAATAATCATGGAGGATTCAGAGAGGAAGAGTCCCCAGAGGGGGGATCAGAGAGAGCTGCCCGGGGGAGTGGGGGCCGCAGCCGGCACCCATTCCTCTGGCAGGAAGGAGTATGTTCCATCGTTGAACATTACAGAGGCAAGGTTCTTGAAAATGGGGAGGGACTGTTGATGGAGGTACCTAATCATGCAATCACTGTGCCATCTCGCAAGGAGCTTGATGACATTAGAATCACATTTGCCCTGGAGCAGGGCCATAGCCCCTCCCGCTCGAAGGGAACGGGCAGAGATTGCTGCAGGGGAGATTCCAGTTGTGTGGTAGAGAGTCTGGGCATAGACTCGCATGGAGGAAGTGACCGTTGCTGCTCGAACCAGGGTGAGGACCCCATTGTCAAAGTAACTGGCCAGCTTGAGGGATGGGCTGAAGGGAGAGCTGGAAGAGCAACAGCGTCGAAGATGAAGGACTTGACGCGCACAGGCTGCCACCAGGCAGCAGAGGGGGTCGCCACTTCTGGCGTGAGCTACTACTTCACCCTTGTCCTCATTCTTCTGTGTGGTGAAGGTGAGGGTAACAGAGGTGGCGGCAAGAAGCTCATGTGCCGGGACTATTATGGTGGACCATTTTGGAGCCCAGATAGAAGGAAGACCTCTTTTAGGTGGAAGGCTTGATCATCCCTGGTAGTACCGGTGTACTCACCAGGTCTGAGGCAGAAGAAGAAGGCTATGCAGATCATGTTGGCAATAGCCTGCCTGGAAGGGGAAGGGTAGTCATGGTATGCAAAGCGAAGTGCATGCATGACCAGGGTGATTGGGACTGGTTTGACCCGGCAAGGGGCTGGGTCAAGTTTGGCATAGGCCTTGAACTGGGCAGTTAGCCTGAGGTCAAGACTGCCGGTTGAGTTGGTTCGGGGGTCTTTGGCCCCCAAGCAGGCCAGCGTCTGGCCCACTGACCTGAGGGTGTCCGATACTGTGCGAGATCTGATGGGCTTGCGGCTACAGGAGAGTCGGCCATCATGGAGGCGCTGGGCAAAGACTTGGAGGATGGGGATTGGATCCGTAACAGAGTGGAGGGTTGGTTCAAAGCATTGAGACAAACAGAATTGAACCCATTGATTCCAATGGACATCCTTTCTGCGGGCATAGAGCTCAGTGACTGAAGCGCCCATGGTCGTTTGGATAGTGCCAAGGTCAGAGCAGAATGCATGGGAGGCCTAAGGGGACATAAGATCCAGGGCAAGTCCTGGGGGTAGGTGGTGTTGTATTGATGGAGCAGGGCAGTGTCAGATAGGGGAGAGCGAGAAAGCAAATCAGCCAGGTGGTTCACAGGGCCAGGGATGTAATCCCTGAGGGGGACATATTGGTGGAGTCGCTGGTGCAGGGACTGAATGCAAAGGAGGTAAGCTGCAGGCCCTGTGGTAGTGGTGGCGCCTTTCCTTTGCCAGTGGACAGCCGCTGTGTTGTCATAGCAGTTGTGGGTGGTGCGGAATTGGACGCAGGCAGCCTGGGCCAGGATGTCATTGTGGGCAATGGAACCCGCGAGCTCGAGGTCACTGTTGGTGATGGTGCCATTGGGGTTGTCGAAGGTGACTAGTTGGGAGGAGACCCACTTGGGGAAGGCATGTTGCCACATGATGGGTTGGATCTGGCCACCGGGGAGGGGCACAAAATGAATGCCCCCCATACCAGCCCCAGAGGCATCACAAGCGCCCATGGTGGCGGGGAAGGTGTCGGGCACTAGTTCGGCAAGGGAAGTAGGCCTGTTGGATTGATCATTGGCAAGCCATTGGAAGTCCTGGAGGAAGCTATGGACCCGCTTGGTGAGCCGGAGGCGCTGCCTGCCCGGTTCCTGGTGTCGGAAGGCTTCTTGGAGGATGGAGAAGAGGCCAATGGCGCCAGGGATGGCAAGGGCCATCCAGCGGAGTTCCCCTAGAATCTTGTGCCATTGTTGGATGGGGACCTGGCGCTGGGTGGGGGTGATGGAATGCAGGATCTCCTGTAGCCGGGCCACTGCAATGGGGAGGAAGGCTGATGGTTTTGTTGATGGAATCAATGAGCCAGCCAAGGATAACTTTCTTGGTGGCCCACGTGGCATCCCCTTGGAGCATTTTCTTGAGGGAGGCCGGTTCTTGTCAGAAGGGGGTGTCAGTGGTATCCAGGGGCCTGAAGACTTTGTCCAGGGAGTGGAAGAGCACTCTCTTGATGGCCCGCCGGGTCCATTGGTTGCCTTGAGCAAGGCCACAGAAGTCATCCACATAGACATCCCAGTAGCGAACCGGCGTCTTGCTGGGGGTTGTGCTTTGGGTGGCCACCGGGGGGGATTCCGTGGTAGGAGCTGGAGGCGCGGCTGGTGTGGTTTCAGAGGGGATATCCAGTCGATGTGGCGTGCGTCTGGCCGCTGCCAGCCCTGTGGAGAGAGTGGCATTGGTCAGGTCAGCAATGGTTTCGGTGAAGGCACAGAAGTTAGGAGGACTGGACTTCCATCCCATAGGGTTGGTGAGGGGGATGCCAATGAGGGGAGGCTCGCCCTTCCTGGAAGGGAACAGAACTCCTAGCTTCATGGTGTCGTCTGGTTTCAACTGGACCCGGTAGAACCCATCGGCGAGGTCAATCTTCAACATATACACTGGACCAAACCTGGTGTTTGCGCAGTGCAGCTTGGTGAGGAGTCGTGGAAGGGTGTGGCCAAATTGCATGGCTTCTGCTGGGGCTAGAGGGATGGTGTCTTGGTTGACCTCAGAGTAGGTGTAGTCAGAGATCATTCGGGGTCGTTAGCCCCGTTGCGGGACTAGCCCCAGTGGACTAAGCCGGAGGTTGGGGAGGTCTTGAATGAGGCTGGCTGGGAGGACAGTCCATTGCTGCTTGTCCATCATGTCGGCATATTTGTCCCGGAGGAAGGCAATGCCTTGGTGGGAAGATTGGTGGGGCCCCCTGGAGAGGGCCTGGGCAATCTTGTCAGGGTTCCAAGGGGGGCCGGTCATGGAAGCCGGGGTGCCTTCTTGCCCAAAGTGGTGTAAGAGGTGGCTGGCTGGATGGGGGATAGTGCCCACCTCTGGGTGGACGTCACCTTGTCCTTGGATGGTGCGGATGAAGTCTCCCCAGCTAGTGCTGTTGTTGTAGACATCGATAGCATGGGTGACGTGCACGTCGAGCCGGTCGATGGGGTAGTCGCTGGGTGTTGGTGGAGGCCCCAGCACGTCGCTGGGGAAGCCTGGCGCAGTGCGGGGGGGGGGGGGGGGGGGAGAGCCCAGGTCGATGCTGGGTGGGGGAGAGCCCAGGTTGGTGCTGGGGGGAGCCCAGGGCGGTGCTGGGCGGGGGAGAGCCCAGGACGGTGCTGGGTGGAGAGGCCAGCGCGCCGCTGGATGTTGGAGTATGTCCCAGCACGTTGCTGGGTGGTGGAGAGCCCAGCTCGGTGCTGGGTGGTGGAGAGTCCAGCGCGTTGGTGGGTGGAGATGGAGAGTCTGGCACGGCGCTGGGTGGAGAGTCCAGCCTGTCGCGGGGCAGAGGGGCCAGCATTGCGCTGGGTGGAGAGTCACTGGGTGGCAGAGCCACCACGGCGCGTCGTGGGGAGACGGTGCTGGGGAGAGGAGGGACCAGGTGAGGAACAACGAGTGCGGGGGGCTTACCTAGGTCGTGGGGGAGAGGGAAAGGGCTGTGGAGGGGCAGGCAGGGGGAGATGGATGAGGAGGGGGCGTTGGCGGCTGCGGAGGCTGCCGACTCGGCGCTGAGGGAAGGGGGCGCAGCGCTAAGGGGAAGGCGCCAAGGTTGAGACGGGGTGCGGGTAGCCCCTGTGGCAAATCGAGTGAAAAGGGGGGGCTCGGCGCCGCTGCGTGGGGGGCGCTTGCCAGGGGATCAGGCTGAATAGGCCTCTTGGCACCATTCCCAGAGCCGGTCTTGCTCCCCGGATGTGATGGGTGAGTGGTCAGACAGGTGTTGGCAGCCAGTGAAGCAGTTGCCCTGGATGTGCCAGGAGTGGCACCTTTCCTGGCCGTCAGGTCGTTTGATGGGGGGTTTGCCTTTGGCTTTCATGGAGGTGATGACAGATCGCATGGTTCTGTTCTTGATTCTGGTGCTGATGGGATTGGATGGATCGGAGAGGCGGGAATCTCTGCTGGGATTGTAAAGCTGATCATCGCGAGGACGAGGGGTCCCCCCCCCCCCCCCCCCCCTGTAGATTGGGCTTGAGGGGCTCCCGCCGGAGGGGAGATTGGCAGCTTGAGGGCTCGTAAGGCATCGACGTTGGACACATTTGGGAGCCAGTTGAGGTTCTGCGTCATTTGGAACCTGTGGATGTCTTCCCCAAAGTCTGGGGAAGGGAGGGGGATGTCTGATTCCCATTGCTCTTCTAGCCAGCCTCGTACGCGGACTTGGAAGTAGTACACTACTATGGCCGGAGTGATTCTTTCTCCAACCTTGTCTGCAATGGCCCTCCAGAGGGGCATTTGTTGCCACTCTAGCTGAGAGAGACCTCATTGGTAACACTTCATCACATCATGTGTGGTGCCTAAGAGGGTAGCGAGGACAGCCAGATAGCTTTTCAGCTGGGTGGTGGCTTCGGTCCAATCAAGGGGAATGTAGGCTTTGGTCTTTTGCAATTCCAGGGAATCCTTGAGTGAGAGGGAATTGACTTGCGTGGATATCATGGTGTCGTAGGCGGCCACATTGGCTGCTTCCTCGTGTTCCCTTTTCAGGGTGGCTGCAGATCCTCCGGGAGGTGTGAAGGCAAGGGGGAGGATTCCATCCGCAACGTCAAAGGGGTCGGTCCCATAGAAATTGCAATCTTGGAACCTCTTGAGTACAGCTGTCGTGACAAGGGGCGCCTGAATGCCCAGGTTGTAAGCATTGGTGGCTACTTGACTCTGTAGGACCATGTGGGTTTTCTTGTGTTTGCTCTTCTTGGCCCAGGCTGTGTAGAGAGGGGGGAGGTCTGCCTCAGCCATTTTTTCACAGAGGAGGAGGAGTCTTTCAGTGTAAAGGGTCCCCCAAACTTCTCTGACCGAGTGTAGCTTGGAGGATTCTTGTCGTCTGTGGTCCAGGGACTCGCTCAGTCTTAGTTGCTGGTCTGTGAGTGCTGAGAAGGCTGCTGTGAGTGTAGGGTCTGCATGCGCTGAGCCTGCTAGGCCTGGGAGGTCTCGGAGGAGAACATTCTTTTTCATGTAGGCCCGGAGGTTGGCCTCAGCTTGGAAGGATGGCCCGGGTTCTAGGAGCCGGATGGCCCCCAGAAGGGTGGTGGGTTGTGTTCCCACTGCCCTTAGTGTGTCCAGAAGTGGTTTGCAGATATCCTCCAGCCCTTGCTGGTAGATGTGAGGTTGGAGGACTTGGAAGGCCTGCTTTGGGGTGAGGCCTCTGCATAACACCAGAGGGATGAATTCAAATGGGAGGAAACACACCTTGTGAGCCCAGAGCATCTCGGTGTGGGCGGTCCCTTCAGGGATGGCATGGATGTAATCTCTATCAGGGTGCTGGGATATGACGGCCTCATGATGGGCCATAAGATACACCCGGCTTGCTGAAGCCCTTGAAAGCAGGGTTGCATCCACCTGCACCAGCTCGCCCTCTTCTCCTTCTACATCATCAATGTAGCCAAAGGCTCGGCCCCGGTTGGTGGAGGGCTGGGTGATGGTGCCTGGATAGCGTCGGAGG
This sequence comes from Pseudo-nitzschia multiseries, assembly GCA_037355745.1. Taxonomy (NCBI): domain Eukaryota; phylum Bacillariophyta; class Bacillariophyceae; order Bacillariales; family Bacillariaceae; genus Pseudo-nitzschia; species Pseudo-nitzschia multiseries. Next base: position 4,210,721 of record CM074785.1, on the reverse strand, counting down.
CCATGGATGACCCGGAGCCGGTCCACACCAGCTGCATCTTCTTGGAAGATGCCCAAGCCCCCAATGGCTTGTGCATTGAAAATATCCAGAAGGAGGGGGAGGAGACGATCCCCGTCAGCTTCAGTGAAGAGGGTGTAGATGGCCTGGTAGACATCGTGTCTGGCCGGGGCTTCCCCAAAGGCCCCCCCCCCCTTGGAAGTACTCCCTGTAGTTCATTGTCGTGTCGTGAGCTTGTAGGGGCGTCGGCTCTTGTAGGTTCCGGGTAAGGGTGGATCTAGCGGTGACGCGGGGGATGCTTAGACCGAACCAAAGAGTGTTCGTCGAAGAAGGTGTCGGTTCCGGGGAAGAGCCGGTTGCCGGGAAAGGGAGAGGCACGTTGGGCCTCGTTGGTGATCCTCACGTGGGGAGGAACAGACCAAGATAGGCTTGTACGGGTACAATAGGGAAGACTATAGGACCTGGACGTATAAGCTTTTTACTTATTCTACTACTAATTGTTTTAGGAGCAAAAAGAGTGAGCTGTAGGCTTGGTTCTTGCTGGAGGAATCCTTTGCAGGCTTGTTAGTGCTTTGCCTGTGATTTCGCTGCTTACAGTTCGATTGCTGCATGCAGTGAGTGATCGTAGAGTTCGTACCTACGTTGGTGATACAGTGAGATCTTGCATACTCAAGGGTGTTCTTTTGTTCGTACGCGAGTCGTACGTTTCCACGTGGCACTACCTATTCCTTACATTCGGTTCGCTACATCAAATTTTTGTCACATTTCACGGTATGATGTATGAGTATGTTTGTACTAATACAATGTACAATTATGTATCGTCACGAGCTACGATACGTAGCGTACAAGTTACGACTTCAGTATTATGGAGGGAGTAAGAGATATCGGATATCAGTACATACCGTAAATAGGAAACAAGAGCTAGTGTACCGGTACTACAATTTAAAAAAAATAGTTTCTCATGAACCAAAATTAAAAAAATTGTTTCTTTCACCCCCTCAAAAATGAAGTACGACACAAGCATGGTATGTAGTATGAGTATGTACTGGATCTAAAACAAATCTTTTGAAAAACTAACAATTGAAAAAATAGTTTCTTTCACCCCCTCAAAAATGAAATATGACTCAAGCAAGGTATGTAGTATGAGTATGCACTAGATCTAAGAACAAATGCAGTCATCTACTCTAATCATTGTTGTGATACGGTACGTACCAGTATCTTGTAATTATCGGTAGCTCGTACTGGTACAACTTGCTTGTTCGACCTTGATTTTTTTAAGAATGATGTCACATGATTGGTAGTATAGATCAATTGGTAGGATCAGTATGAACATATGTAGCTTGCTTGCTTGGTTGTAGGGGTAGTTTCCAACTGTGCCTTTTCAAATAGAAATTGCGTGATCAATGCCTTGATTGGTAGAATTGAATCATACAATTGAATCATAGCATTGAATCGTGATTTGAGTCAAAGAATGAAACTATAGACTTCAATCATAGACTTGAATCGTCATAGACTTGAATCGTCATAGACTTGAATCATTGAATTGAATCATTGCATTGAATCATAGATTTGAAGCAAAGAATGAAATCATACACTTGACTCAGTAGACTTGAATCATATACTGCAGTCAAAGAATTGAATCATTGAATTGAATCATAGACTTGAGTCATTGAATTGAATCATAGATCTGAGTCAAAGAATGGAATCATATATTTGAATTATGGAATTGAATTATAGAATTGAGTGCTTGAAGTGAATCATGGAATCGAATCATTGGAATGAATCATAGATGACTTGAGTTGTAGTAGACATGAATCATAGTATTGAATCATACTATAGTTGAATAATAGAATTAAATTGAATCATTGAAGTAAATCATTGAAGTCAAACAATCAATTGAATCATAGAATTGAATGCTTGAAGTGAATCATGGAATTGAATCATGAATCATGGAATTGAATCATATAATTGAATCATGAAATTGATTCATGGAATTGAATCATAGACCTGGATTGAATCATAGACCTAGATTGAAGAATTGAATAACAGACTTGAGCCATGGAATGGAATCATTGACTTGAGTCATAAAAATGAATTATATAATTGACTCAAAGGCCTGATTCATATACTTAACTCAACATTGAATCATAGAATTGAATCATAGAATTGAATCATAGACTTGTATGATGGAATTTAATCATGGATTTGAATCATGATTTTAAATCATGAATCATGGATTTGAAACATGGAATTAAATCGTATCATTAGATCATATCATTGAATCATGGATTTGAATCACAGACTTTAATAATATTATTGACTCATGAAGTTGAATCATGGAATGGAATCATAGACCTGGATTGAAGAATTGAATAACAGACTTGAGTCATGGAATGGAATCATTGACTTGAGTCATGAAAATGAATCAGATAATTGACTCAAAGACCTGACTCATATGCTTGACTCAACATTGAATCATAGGATTGAATCATAGAATTGAATCATAGACTTGTATGATGGAATTGAATCATGGATTTGAATCATGATTTTCCATCATGGTTTTAAATCAGGGATTTGAATCATATAATTGACACATGAAATTGAATCATGAATTTGAATCATAAATCAAACAATTCAATCATTGAATTGAACCATAGACCTGGATTGAAGAATTGAATCATAGATTTGAGTAATGGAATGGAATCATTGACTTGAGTCATGAAAATGAATCATATAATTGACTCAAAGACCTGACTCATAGACTTAACTCAACATTGAATCATAGAATTGAATCATAGGATTGAATCATAGACTTGTATGATGGAATTGAATCATGGACTTGAATCATGATTTTAAAGCATGGTTTTGAATCATGGTTTTGAATCATGGAATTGAATCATGGATTTGAATCATGAATCAAAGAATTCAATCATTGAATTGAATCATAGACTTCGATTGAAGAATTGAATCATAAATTTGAGTAATGGAATGGAATCATTGACTTGAGTCATGAAAATAAATCATATAATTGACTCAAAGACCTGACTCATAGACTTAACTCAACATTGAATCATAGAATTGAATCATAGAATTGAATCATAGGATTGAATCATAGACTTGTATGATGGAATTGAATCATGGACTTGAATCATGATTTTAAAGCATGGTTTTGAATCATGGTTTTGAATCATGGTTTTGAATCATGGAATTGAATCATGGATTTGAATCATGAATCAAAGAATTCAATCATTGAATTGAATCATAGACTTCGATTGAAGAATTGAATCATAAATTTGAGTAATGGAATGGAATCATTGACTTGAGTCATGAAAATAAATCATATAATTGACTCAAAGACCTGACTCATATACTTAACTCAACATTGAATCATAGAATTGAATCATAGAATTGAATCATAGAATTGAATCATAGAATTGAATCATAGACTTGTATGATGGAATCGAATCATGGATTTGAATCATGATTTTAAAGCATGGTTTTGAATCATGGATTTGAATCATGGAATTGAATCATGGATTTGAATCATGAATCATGGAATTGAATCATATAATTGAATCATGAAATTGATTCATGGAATTGAATCATAGATTTGAGTAATGGAATGGAATCATTGACTTGAGTCATAAAAATGAATCATATAATTGACTCAAAGACCTGACTCATAGACTTAACTCAACATTGAATCATAGAATTGAATCATAGAATTGAATCATAGACTTGTATGATGGAATTTAATCATGGATTTGAATCATGATTTTAAATCATGAATCATGGATTTGAATCATGGAATTAAATCGTATCATTAGATCATATCATTGAATCATGTATTTGAATCACAGACTTTGATCATATTATTGACTCATGAAATTGAATCATGAAATTGAATCATAGACCTGGATTGAAGAATTGAATAACAGACTTGAGTCATTGGAATGGAATCATTGACTTCTGTCATAAAAATGAATCAGATAATTGACTCAAAGACCTGACTCATATGCTTGACTCAACATTGAATCAGAATACTACTAATATGTAAGGAAACTACATACACAACAACTCCACAGGGCCCCTGCAAAGCACTAATTAATCATAGAAATGAATTGTAGGTTTGAGTCAGACAATGGAATCATAAACTGGAATCATAGACTTAAATCATTAAATTGAATCATTGACTGGAGTCAAAGAATTGAATTATATACTTGAATTATATACTTGAATCATAAAATTGAATCATGCACTTGAATCATGGACTTGAATCATAGAATTGAGTCACAGAATTGAATTGTAGATTTGAGTCATGGACTGGAATCATAGCCTTGAATCAAAGACTTGAGTCATAGAATTGAATCATGGAATTGAATCATAGAGTTGAAGTCATAGAATTGAATCATGGAAGTGTGTCAAAGCATTGAGTCATAGAATTGAATCATAGAATTGAATCATAGAATGATGAGTAATAGAATGGAACCATAGAAATTAATCATAGAAATGAATTGTGGGTTTGAGTCAGACAATGGAATCATAAACTGGAATCATAGACTTAAATCATTGAATTGAATCATTGACTGGAGTCAAAGAATTGAATTATATACTTGAATTATATACTTGAATCATAAAATTGAATCATGCACTTGAATCATGGACTTGAATCATAGAATTGAGTCACAGAATTGAATTGTAGATTTGAGTCATGGACTGGAATCATAGCCTTGAATCAAAGACTTGAGTCATAGAATTGAATCATGGAATTGAATCATAGAGTTGAATCATAGAATTGAATCATGGAAGTGTGTCAAAGCATTGAGTCATAGAATTGAATCATAGAATTGAATCATAGAATTGAATCATAGAATGATGAGTAATAGAATGGAACCATAGAAATTAATCATAGAAATGAATTGTGGGTTTGAGTCAGACAATGGAATCATAAACTGGAATCATAGACTTAAATCATTAAATTGAATCATTGACTGGCGTCAACGAATTTAATGATAAACTTGAATGATAAACTTGAATTATATACTTGAATCATAAATTGAATCATGGACTTGAATCATAGAATTAAGTCACAGAATTGAATTGTAGATTTGAGTCATGGACTGGAATCATAGCCTTGAATCAAAGACTTGAGTCATAGAATTGAATCATGGAATTGAATCATAGAGCTAAATCATGGAATTGAATCATGGTAAGTCCGTCAAAGAATTGAATTGTAGAATTGAATCATAGAATGATGAGTATATAGAATGGAGTCATGGAAATTAATCATGAAATGAATTGTAGGTTTGAGTCAAAGAATGGAAAATCATAAGCTTGAATCATAGACTTAAATCATTGAATTGAATCATTGACTGGAGTCAAAGAATTGAATTATATACTTGAATTATATACTTGAACCATGGAATTGAATCATAGATTTGAATCATATAATTGAGTCATGAGATTAAATCATGGATTGGAATCATAGACTTGGATTGATGAATTGAATAATAGAAATTAGTCATAGAATGGAATCCTTGACTTGAGTCATGAAAATGAATCATATAATTGACTTATAGACCTGACTCATAGACTTGACTCAAAATTGAATCATAGACTTGAATCATAAACTTGAATCATAGACTTGAATCATAGACTTGGATGATGGAATTGAATCATGCAATTGAATCATGGATTTGAATCATGGAATTGAATCATGGAATTGAATCGTAGACTTGGATTTAATAACTGGTGATTTGAATTATGAACTAATTAAGTTAATCTAAGAATCCAGACCTCTATTGGAGTGTTCCGTGTATTCTTGTGTTAGCCCTTTTGTTAACACATGCAATCCCTTGTTATTTGCTAATTAAGTGATTGATCGCTTAATTAAGCGATTCCGTTATTCTCTGGATGGATGGTAAAGCATATGCGACCAACCGGGCATATCAATTCTCACGTGTTGGTGATGGAATAATCATGATAGTGCCTTGGCACTTGGTCATGATGATCCCGTGTCACTTAGTATATCCGTACAGTATTTAGCCTTAGCTGACTGTCCGCAATGACTTTACTTATTGAGACTCGTCGCCGATTGTTCAATCTGTTTCTTATCATACTCAGTTTGCCACATCGGACCAATTAGCGACATGGCCAATTAGGGTTAAGTATCTAATACTTGATTCACGGTTATGGTTCGGGTTTACGGCTCTCGTGTATCCCGGTTATTTGTGGCACGTGTCGTGACTCGCGTATCCCGAGTAGTCGTGGTACGACAACGATTGTACGGTTATTTACGTACTGTTTCTAATCTCGTCGTATTCTTTCATTTATTCTGTTCTTCACTTAACAACTCTAATTCCGGTTGTTAGGATTGATGAATTGAAAGATAGATTTGAGTCATAGTATGGAATCATTGACTTGAGTCATGAAAATATATTATATAATTGACTCAAAGACCTGATTCATACACTTGACTCAAAATTGAATCATAGAATGGATTCATAGAATGGAATCATAGACTTGGATGATGGAATTGAATCATGCAATTGAATCATGGATTTGAATCATGGATTTGAATCATGGAATCGAATCATGAATCATGGAATTGAATCATAGACTTGGATTGAAGAATTGTAATAACTGGTAATTTGAATTATGATCTAATTAGGTTAATCTAAGAATCCGGACCTCTATTGGAGTGTTCCGCGTATTCTCGTGTTAGCCCTTTTGTTAACACATGCAATCCCTTGTTAGTTGCTAATTAAGCGATTGATCGCTTCATGAAGCAATCGATCGCTTAATTAAGCGATTCCGATCTTCTCTGGATTGATAGTGAAGCATGTGTCACCAACCGGGCATATCAGATCTCATTTGTTGGTGATGGGTTAATCATTGTAATGCCTTGGCACTTAATCGTAGTAACCTTGTATCACTTAGTAAATCCCTTCAGTACTTAGCCTTGGCTGACTGTCCGCGATTACTTTACTTAACAATGATGCCCGCCGCCGATCATTCAGTCTGTTTGTTATCATATTCAGTTTGCCACATCACACCGATTAAGGTTAAGTATAACCTAATTGTATACTTGTGGTTCTCGTGACTCGCGTATCCCGGTTAGTACGATGACGATTGTACGGTTATTTACGTACTGTTTCTAATCGCGTCGTATTCTCTCATTTATTCTGTTCTTCACTTAACAACTCTAATTCCGGTTGTTAAATTGGATGATAGATTTGAGTCATGGAATGGAATCGTTGACTTGAGTCATGAAAATGAATCATATAATTGACTCGTAGACGTGACTCATAGACTTGATTGAAAATTGAATATAAATAGACTTGAATAATAGAATGAAATCATAGACTTGGATGATGGAATTGAATCAAAGAATTGAATCATGGATTTGAATCATGGAATTGAATCATGAATCATGGAGTTGAATCATGGATTCCAATCATAGACTTGGATTGAAGAATTGAATCATAGATGCAATTCATGGAATGGAATTGTTAAATTGAGTCATGAAAATGAATCATGTAATTGACTCATAGACCTGACTCATAGACTTGATTGAAAATTGAATAATAGAATTGAATCATAGAATTGAATCATAGACTTCTATGATGAAATTGAATCATGGTTTTAAATCATGAATCATGGAATTGAATCATAGACTGAGGTTGTTTAGTAAACACGCAAGCTCAAGGAGGCAGGGAATTTTGAAAATAAGGTAATTGAATCATAGAATTGAATCATAGACTTGTATCATGGAACTGAATCATGGAATTGATATTATCCTAGAATTGAAACACAGACTTGAAGCATGGAATTGAAGCATAGACTTAAAGTACTGCATTGAAGCATAGAGTTTAATCTTAGACTTGAGTCATAGTCTTGAATCATAGAATTAAATCATACTAGAATCATTGATTTGAATCATAGAATGGAATCATAGAATGGAATAATAGAACGGAATCATAGGATTGAATTGTAGAATTGAATCATTGTATTGAATCACAGACTAGATTAGTAGAATTGAATCATAGTAACAACTGTAATTCCGGATTATGAGTTAATTAATCTATTTTCTGTTTTTCCAGCGCTTAACCTGAATCCACATATAATCCCGTGTTAAGCAATCCTCCATAATGAGACTGCACGTGCATTCTCGTGTTGTAGATTAACTAATATTTCATCGGTAAATTCGTCGGAGGAACATGTCTCATTTTGTCTGTTTCTAACATAATTGGGCTTTCGTGTATCCATTTCGTATGTCATTGATATTTTCCATATTTCATTGACATACACATGTATATCATTGACATACTTAGTATCGGATCCTATGCCTCTGAATTTTCATATGATACTTTCTCGTGATATTTTGCTGTGTCCGATTCTTCTATCAATGATCTATTCTTTCGATCGTGACTCATTATTCTGTTATCGTGACCATCAGTTTGTTTTCTGTGGTAGACTTCCTTCGGTATCTATATCGCCTTGTCAGTCTTCATATGCCCGAGCGTCTATCCATCAGTATCAGTAATCTAATCTTGCTCATCGTATTTCACATCGCTTCATAGCTTCATAGTTAGCGTTTCGCCTATTCGTAAGGTCGTACGTTGTTCGTTTCACCGCGCATCTCATTCATGTATGTGTGCGCGCGCGTCGGTCTATTTTCTTATTCGTTTGTATTTAACTGCATGTAACGGTTATATCTTGTTTTTACTTAACAACACGATTTGCCGGTTGTTCTCCCCTAAATCCATGATCTTGGTTTAGACTCCTATCGAATTTTTAGAGGGAAGCATACACCATAGTTTTTAGACATGGATTTTTCGTGTGGTTGCTTGATAGCTGAATTATGGTACTTAACTTTGTTTTTACATTGTCATGAATTCATTTAGAAGATTCCTGAATGCATTACTGTTTAACGGCTTGGTCAGAATGTCTGCATAGTTGTCCTGTGAGTTAATATGGCTGATAGATACGACTTTTCCAGCTTGGTGTTGTCTGACAAAATGGTAGGCCAGTGCGATTGATTTCTTGTTGAGTGAACTTGCAGGATTGGTGGAGTTGATTACTACACTTTTGTTATCCACATAGATCTCTGCTGGTTTGGTGATTACAACTCCCATCGATCTAAGATGATATCTGAGCATGATAGCCAATGCAACCGCGTCTTTCAGGGCAGTAAATTCAGCTCCAAATGTACTGGTATGAACCGATGTTTGTCTCTTTGACTTCCAGTAGACTGGCATACACCCAACAAACGCAATCAATCCAGTGATACTCCTTCCAGTAACCAAATCATGTGCGTGATCACTATCACAGAAAATGTTCAAGTCCATTTCAGGGATTAGAGGTACCGGAAACATTGGATCCAATTCTTCCTTGTAATATTTGTAATGATGTGTAAATTCTTCGTATTTGAGCTTGACGTCACCGTTTGAACTGATCCTTGGAGGTCTTGGATCCACTAGAATTCCTTTCTTCTTGTATTTCTTCAAATATCCTAGAATATGTCTAGCCATCCGCAAATGACCTTCTCGCGGTCCGGCTGCAAATCTTGAGAGAGATGATACTGCGAAATGCAATATCAATTCTTCCAGATAACACCAACCATTGTCCTAGACCAATAATATGTTGAAATTCCTTGTGTTCCGGTACAGCCAATAAAGGTGAATCATCTAGTTCTGGATGGCAATCAGTTTTCATTGGCAGATTTTCTTTCTTGAGGGTCACTGAATATTTCTCTTGATACTTCCGAATTACTTCACTGATATATTTGGTAGAGTTCATCAGCAATCGTCCATCTTTGATTCTTGTAAGGCTTGTACCAAGGTAATACTGTGGTTCTGATTCAACATTTCTCAATGCAAATTCTTGTTCAATTCTGGCTATCCAATGTTGAGGTTTCTTTCCTATTACCATGAGATCGTCGACATGAGTACCAATATATGTGTAGGTTTCTCCTTCTTTCTGTAGCCATAAATCTGGATCTGCTCTTGACGGTCGAAAACCCAAATTCATAAGTGTGTCAGCAAGAAAATCCATAAAAGCTCTACTACCACTACCTGCCAACCCGTACAGGGCCCTTTGTATTTCTACTTTGCATCCTTTCTTTTCGCCAAACTTGTCTCCAGCCCACACCCATACTTTTTCTTGAACCGGTGCAGTTGGAAATGCATTTCCCACATCTGCTGTCATCAAATCCAGTTGTTGGTGTTGTGCAATTAGGAATAGTAAGTACACAGATAAACTGTTGATTTGACTGGAATATGTGTTGTATTCACTCGAGTCGACTCTGTGACCACCTGCTACTAAACAACTCTTGTACCTGCCATCCTCGCTCTTGATATCCCAAATCATCTGTAATCTTGCTTGTTGCCAACCTTCCTCTTTTGGAAATTCTTTTTCTGCTGAGTGATATTTGAAACATTTTAGACGTTCCAAATTATCCATCTCCTTCTGGATTGAGTCTTTCCATTTTGTATTGCCAGCTTCAGCATCGAATTGCATACATTCTTCATAGGTATTTGGAATCTTCTGTCCAAACTTTTCACGATTCTTCTTCTTTGCCATTCTTTGATTCCTGGATGGTTTCTTCTTGACTGCGCGTTGGACACTCTTGTGTATTAAGGACTTCATAAATCGTATTCTTCTGACGATACCAGATTGTTGTTTTATTACTTGTTCTGCCCATACATTCAATGGCCTGTTATTTCCTCTCCGGCTTTCAACAATGTACTCCTTGATATACTTTGCACATGCCAGTGGTTGATCTTTCTTCAATTGTGGGAATGGAGTATTCAAGACTGTATTTCCTTGCAGCTCATCAATGTATTGCGCCTTGAATACCAAGATTCCATTTTCCCAGAAATGATCCAAAATCTTTCTGAAATCCATATTCAAATTCACTTCTGTACTTTCCAAGATATCCTGGTGGGTTTCAGCATTGTTGCATCCATCTATATCACTTGGTAACGTTTCTTCATTCCATGTCCAAAGTGTTTTCCAGATCCACGTCTGCGTCATCCGCATCAAGCTCCCCTGAAACCGTATTGTCGTTTTCATCCCTTCCTTCCATTGGATTGGTGCTAGTTGAATTTTCCATTTCTTCAGAGCTCGCGGCAAATTTCTCCCCTGAAGATAACAATGGGACTTCATCAGTGCTCTTGATATCTTCCATGTTCTGTTGGTGCTCTGACAAGGAAAGAGTAAACTGCTCGGCTTCCGGGTTATCATTCACATATTCGTCTTTTGTACCAATTTCCTTGCGTCTTGTTCTGACCACAGATCTCATCAACACTTGGCGCTTCTGTTTTGGTGTATCTGGTTCAGTCAGAATATAATAGGTCATTGCATCACCCGTCGATTCAGCAAAACCCAGAAATCTCCCTTTCAACATGTTATTTTTGGGACTCTTGAATCTTGGCTCAAAATACCACACTGGTTCATAAAAATGAAATCTCAGGTGAGAGATATCGGGTGTCCAACCTTGGTGCAATTCTAGGGGTACCTTCCAATTCAGAGACTTTCGCGCTGCCAAATTGTTAACTGACACACACCATTTTGCACACCAATGTGCTAAACTGATTGGCGCCTGAAACATAGGTAGACTGTTTTGTACCATCTTGGACAATCTTCCCCATTCAGCTTCACACAGGTTCTGATGACTGTGGTGTGGTTCACTTGTTCTGGTCTTGATCATGTTTTCTCGAAGAATTTGAGTCCACTTTACCCCTGTTTCAGATCTTGCATTATCACTGAGTATAGTATCCGGTGCTCCATGTTCTCGAAGATAATCTTGTAGTGCATTGGTACATTGTGATTCTGTTTTCAGAGGATGAAAAGACCAAAGCTTTGTCTTGGTGCCACTTGAAAAATTGTCCACCGTTGTGTCCTTGAGATGTCCTCTTCGAAAAGTATGTATAATCAGTGCTCACTGTTTCATTTTGTCTTCTGTAATGAAATGCCTTGAATCTTTTCCTGTAGTGTTTTCTGGGGACTTCACGATTTTCTTCTTCTATTTCTTCATAGTGTTGAGTAGTATTTTCCAATGTTTTCAAAACAGTCAATTCTGGTAACATAGCAAACCGCTTTCGTAGTTCCAGCATTGGAAGTTTTGCAAATTTGAACGTTTCTCTTGCTCTCTTCCTTCTCAACATTGGATATTTTCGCATATCTGGGGGTGCGGGACTGTTCAGTTCAAATTTTTCCAATGTATCCACTTCCCCTTCTGTTGGTTTGGTAATCTGAAAATACACTTTTTCATCGTCATATGAAAATGGTAGGAATGTCGTTCCGATTGTAATCCCACATTTGCTCAATTGTGGTTGCACTCCATTTACCAGCACTCCATGATCACCCATATCGATTGTTGTCAATAGTGATTCGCCATCAGTTTGATCTTTATCCTTGGTTACGAAAGTGGCATAGTGGACCATTAGGAGTACTGGGTCTTCTCTTCTGGGAATAAAGGCCTTTGTTACAGCACTGCAAACTGGATGCTCCACATAGGCGTTGGTATCATTACTCATGTACGGTCTCATTGCAGACGTCATTCCAGTTTCTCCTCCAATTCGAAGCCATGCTTGTTCTGTAACCGTTGGTCTTCTTCCTCCACCACTGTCAATAACTGCAATATTGTCATTTTGTTGAACCTCTCTGTATCGATGTATATTGGTGGTGCTTACTGAATTATTTCGTGTTGTTCTTCTAGGTCTTCTTCCTTGGTAAGTTTTCCTGTTTACTGTTCTTCAATCCCGTTGTTCCTCATTCTTGGTATCATTATCGTTGGTTTCACTTTCATCATCCGAGTCAGGTTCCATTCTTGCAACTAGATCTGGTACGTCTTCTCCATGACAATCCTCATCCTCATTATTATTTTCACTATCCGCGTCATCACTTTCATTGGAGTTTATTTCCATCTTGGTTCTTCGTGTTATGTAGAAATAAGATGATGCGTTTCTTCTTGGGGTGGAATTCGAATTCGCTGCATTCTGTGTTTCGTCTTCGCCATCCCCCCCAGAATGTAGATGAAATCGAACCGTTTTGAGAGCAGTGGTGCCTGGAGGGAATAATTCAGTTTCATCAATCGTTCTGATGCTATCCTGATCACTATCGGCATCCGGAGTTGGTGGCTCAGTGTTTTCTGCTGGCGTGTGTGACCCAACAGGCGGCGGCGATTCCGGTGAGTTTGTCTCGGTGGTGGGTGCCATTACACGCCGAACCCGACGTTGACGGCCGGATTTAGGAATAAAATGATTCAATCCATCATCTTGTGGAGAACCAACAATAACCCCCTCTGGAGTGGGAGGTGGAGTATCGCTGTGTCGGATAGCTTGGTTGTATTTTAGCACCCAGTCTCGATAGAGTTGAGATAGCTCGTGCCATGTGTCCGGAGGGATTTGAATAATACCCTTGAGATTGGGGTGGATAGTCCCTGTCAGAGTGCCAGTGCCGGAGGACCCAGTGCGTTGTCGTTTGTTAGAACCATCAGGGGCGCGTCGGACGCGTTTGGGGCCTCCTCTGTTGCTATCAAATGCAGTCCGAGCGAGTTCTTCGTCATGGATGCGAAGCTTAACAATCATTTCTTCTAGAGTCCTGTTGGTTTTGTGTTCCAGCAATTCTTCTTTGAATCTCTCCAGGTTGGGGTCACGAATATTTCGAGCAAATATGCTTTTTGCGTCCCATTCAGTCATGTGATATGGTGGAATTTTTCGAAGTTTATGATAGGTCAGTTCGAACGTGTTAATGTACTCAGAAATATTGCCATTGGGATGCAACTGGTTGTATCGTAGACGAAGCTTCAGTGTCTCAGCGTAAGATTCTCTCCGGTTATCAGAATCATACCAGCCCAATAATTCTTGCCATGCCGCATGACCATCAAATGTATCTTCATGCTTGATTATTTTGGAATGGGCACTACCTCCACTGCACGCCGACAGCAACGTTCCCCAAAGCGCCTTGTTCTTGCTTGGTGCATTCCGGGCCGCATCTGCGTCATTCATAATCTCCTCATGTCCTGTTGCAGCAAAAGTAGCTATCGCATCAGATTTCCACTTCGTCCAATTCTCTTGTTGGCCATCAAAATCATGGATTGGTTTTGCCTTGAGTAACTGCTGACCCGCTGCTTTTTCTTTTGCCGACCTCACTTCTTGTCTAAGCGCTTCCATCTCGTCATCTTTGTTGCGCGATTCTTGAATTGTTTGTCTCAGAGCGTTCATCTCTGCTTCGTATCTTCTTTCTTTTTCTCGTCCTCGTGCTCTTGCCGCTCTCATTTCTTCCTTTAGTGCATTGATTTCTTCCATTTGACGTTTGGCTTCTGCTGCTTGTCTCCTAATGTTAACCAATTTTTCATTTCTGCGTCTTTCGGAACTTGAGGTAATGCTATCGTCACTTTCTGATGATTCCGATGACGATGATTCCGATGACGATGATTCCAGATTTTGGTTAGCCCGTCTCTTCCTGTCTCGTTGTCTCGAGCGTCGTTGTCGCGTTGGCAATGGAATCTGATCATCCTCGCTCGTATCCTGTGATACATCCGGTACTTCATTCTGTCTCCACCAATCATTGTTTCTCATCATGTAGAAGGCCGGGTAGGTGACTGCACCCAGAGTTTGGAAGAATCTGTTTGTAAAGGTTGGCATGGTGTTGTCGTGTATTTTTCTTTTTGGTTGTTACGTATTTTTATTTTTGTTTCTTGTTATGTATTTTTTATTTTTATTTTGATATTCTTCTTTGTTGATCTAGCTAATTCTCGGTAGTATCCGATGTCTTTTGTTCAAGATAATAGCTTATTCCAGTGATTTCGTACGAAGGTATTAGATTTGATTCGGTGGTACGGATAGATAGAATTTTCTGGGGCTCGCAATCGATAAATTCTAAGATCAATTTTTGTTAGTAAGAAGTTTCTCGTAGGAAGCTCATAGGTATTAACACTCCGGAATGGATTGTAACTCGTAGGTATGTTTGTTATATAGGCTTCGTATGAAGCTGGGGCTGTTAATCAACAACTGTAATTCCGGATTATGAGTTAATTAATCTATTTTCTGTTTTTCCAGCGCTTAACCTGAATCCACATATAATCCTGTGTTAAGCAATCCTCCATAATGAGACTGCACGTGCATTCTCGTGTTGTAGATTAACTAATATTTCATCGGTAAATTCGTCGGAGGAACATGTCTCATTTTGTCTGTTTCTAACATAATTGGGCTTCGTGTATCCAGTTTCGTATGTCATTGATATTTTCCATATTTCATTGACATACACATGTATATCATTGACATACTTAGTATCGGATCCTATGCCTCTGAATTTTCATATGATACTTTCTCGTGATATTTTGCTGTGTCCGATTCTTCTATCAATGATCTATTCTTTCGATCGTGACTCATTATTCTGTTATCGTGACCATCAGTTTGTTTTCTGTGGTAGACTTCCTTCGGTATCTATATCGCCTTGTCAGTCTTCATATGCCCGAGCGTCTATCCATCAGTATCAGTAATCTAATCTTGCTCATCGTATTTCACAGTCGCTTCATAGCTTCATAGTTAGCATTTCGCCTATTCGTAAGGTCGTACGTTGTTCGTTTCACCGCGCATCTCATTCATGTATGTGTGCGCGCGCGTCGGTCTATTTTCTTATTCGTTTGTATTTAACCGCACGTAACGGTTATATCTTGTTTTTACTTAACAACACGATTTGCCGGTTGTTACATAGAATTGAATCATAGAATTGAATCATAGAATTAAATCATAGTATTGAATCATAGAGTTGAATGTTAGAGTTGAATCATGGAATTCAATCACAGAATTCAATCTCTGGCTTGTTGTTGAACCATAGAACTGTATATTAATTTTGAATCACAGACTAGCATCATTTATTCAATTCATAGTTTTGAATCATAGGATAGAATAATAGAATGGAATCATAGGATTGAATTATACGAATGAATCATAGACTAGAATTTTATAATTGGATCACAGATCATAGAATTAAATCTTAGCCTTGAATCATAGAATTGAATCATAGATAAGAATCTTAGACTTGAATTTTAGACTTGAATCATAGATTACAATCATTGATTTGAATTGCAGAATTGAATTACAGAATTGAATCATTGAGTTGAATCATCCACTAGAATCATTGATTTGATTCATAAATTTCAAACGTGGAATTGAATCATAGAATGGAATCATAGAATGGAATCATAGAATGGAATCATAGAATGGAATCATAGAGAATACTACAAATACTATGTAAGGAAACTACGTACACAACAACTCCACAGGGCCCCTGCAAAGCACTAATGTTTTTCTTGCCTGCTGACCTGTTCGTGGCTCTAGCATACTCCACCACGATCTTGTGGCTGTCATGGTCTTCTGTGACATCGAATGCTCGTTTGTAATGGATGCAAGGTTGGAATTGAGTATTCATTGTTCTTTCGTATCACGGTGTTGTTTCCTTATCGAGTAGTCTTAGTGTAATTAATTACAGTGTATCGGTAGGTTTTTAGAAAGATGATAAATTGATATTATGAAATTAATGAAAATGCATAAGTAAGATGTAAAATGTAAAGTGTGTCCTTTGGAGGGCTGACGATGTGTCACTCACGAGGATTATCGTTACATAATTAGGGTCGGTCCTGTAACGTGTGTTTTTAGTTAGTGTTCTGTACATGCTTAAAAATAGTACTGCATCTTTATTTTTACATAATTAGGTTCATGCTTAAAAATAGTACTTCATCATTATTCTCTTGTCTTGAGTATTGATCAAGGCATGATGGAACGTTACATTGATGAAGTCAATGACTGTCGGGAAGAAACGAGCATGGAAGCGATCCCATGTACCACGGTCAGGTATGGTATTGGAGCGAAAATTCGAAGCAGCGAAATACCGTTTCGTAGTACGTACACGTAAGTTACATTAGTTACAGGGACCAATGCGCAATGAAAAATCATGTTTGACATCATATTATACAATTCAGTTTTGATAAGTCCGAACTTGCAGTATTCGTATTACTTACTGTATTATCGAGCATAATTTAAATAAGTAGTGTGATCGAGTTACTTCTATTTACGAAGCGCGATCATTTATTATTCTCTCAGCGACATTATCTCAATCATTGATAAATAATACTAGTATCATAGATATAAGGCTCTTCTTGTGATGATATTTATTCTGGGATTTGGCGCGCATTTATGTTCAAATCGAGAACTCTTTCTATCCATACGGTACCGTACGGTACATATAATTGACGACACCGGAACAACAACGTCCGAACCTCGTGTCCAGTCCGAGTCATACCGGTGCGTAATTCTATTCCCTAAGAAGGTTTTTCTTATTCTTGTTTATTAAACGAACGCGAGTTCTTCGTATTGAGGTATGTGTGTGTACTCGTCATTATCGCATAAATCACAAGTGTACTTCGGAAATTTTACCTTACCACGGGACGTTTTTGTTTTCGCTTCACAAAATAAATAGGAATTGGAGGTTCGGATTGTTTCGTTGAACGAAAGAGCATTAAAAATAAGACCTACCGTACCGTACTATACCGTACGGTACTCGTACTCGTTCCGTATTGGACCGTAAATTAATGACTTGCACCAACCGTACCGGTACAACTAATAATATGCCACTCAATCCAATCAACGCATTATCCTTTGTGACAGCGACATCCAGGACTGTATTCTACCAACATCACGAACAAAACCCCAGAAGGCTGGCTCTACCTACTCGTACCCGGTACCGTACTATACCGAACCTACCCTATTCAATTACTGTTGCGCGACGGTCAAGAGTCAGTCACGCAAAGAGTCAAGACAACAACAAAGAAGGGCACTTACTTTGTTTCGCATCGAACCTCTCCGAGAGAGAAGAGCTAGAAAGCGAGTGTGAGAACAACTGGTACTATACCGGTACAGTGCATAAGTTACCATACAATCCCATAAATCTGCCATAACTACCATATTAGTTAGTCCTACAGTACCGTACAGCATAGTATCGAACAAGAACCATCGTGGCACGCACAGCTCAACACCACACTCCTCGCTGATAGCCAAGCCAAACCAAGCCAAACCAACCAACACTGCTTCGAGGCGTGTGTTGTTCCACGCCCACAAACAAACACACACACAATTCCGCACACACACCACACGCACACACACACACACGACATTGTTAATCAGAAACAACAACAACAACAACATCTAGCAGAACGACAGAGCTTGGGGCCACAAAAGGAAGCCAGCAAGACAGTCAGCCAGACAGACAGACAGTCAGCCAGACAGACAACCAGACAAACGAAAAAGGTATTCATTGTTCGTTGATACTTCTGTTCGCAGGTATTCAATACGGAGTACTTGCTTAGTTTGCTTGTTCTTTTGATTGCTATTCTGGTACGGTACGGTACGGTACGGTACTATCTTCTATTTAACCACACACACACACCACACACCACACACCACACTGTATCCACGATGAACATTGCACAGACCGGTCACAACAACTGCACATGCACCCGGGTGGAAGTGGAAAGAACGGGAACAACCATTTCTGTACTCGTATCCGATCACCACCACCAACAACAACAACAACAACTCATCAGCGAACGCGCCCAGCTTCCCTCCGAGTCCCTCCTACGGCGACAACAGCGACAAAACGAAAATAACAACAACAACCCGAACATGAACAAAAGCAAAAACACAAGCAAAGGCAACGGCAAGAACGAACACAAACACGAAAACGAAAACGAAAAGGAACAACCAGTATGCCAGTTGTCCACAACAACGCCGCTTCCGGTGAGCCTGTTGGAAAACATTGTAACCACAAACCTCGTGTCTCCTACCGTCTCTCTGTTTCCCGAGGTGTTGCCCGAGGACGGAGACGATACGAACATCGACGATAACGATAACGATAACACTGACGATAACAATAACGATGACGATGGCCCGCCCAAGGTTCCCTTGCCCGCAACTGCTACAGCAACAGCAACGACAGCAACAGCAACAGCAACCCGAACCGAGGATAGCGAACAGGAGGAGGAGGAGGAGGAGGAGCTCGATTCTGGTTCTGGCTCTGATTCGTATCTATACCTCCCGCTGGCCCGGTGCCTCGAGGAAGCCGCGGAAGGAAACACGGAGGCTACAAAGCAGCTTGTGATCCGCTACACGAACGGAACGGGGGGCGCAACCCGCGACATTGTCCGGGCCTTTTTCGCGATGGAGACTTACCTCCGGAGCGGTAGTGGTGACAGCAACAGCAACGGTAACAACAACGGCAACAACAACAACAACAACAACAAACGCAACTGCTGCGTTCGCGAACCCGACACGATCCGCCTCTTTTTGTACACGTCCGCCCGGTTGCTGCTGGGATCCTCCACCAATTCCGAATTTCCCGGAGGAACAGCGGACGGCTCCCGCCGGGGCTCCGGGACGCCCGCAGGGGCGTCCGGCTGCTGGAAATCGCCGCCCGCACGTACCACTGCACCGCAGTCGATGCGGTTGCTGGGAACCGGTCTCTACCTGGAGGGCCGGCACCCCAACGTCCCGCGGGACCTCGAGCGGGCTTTGCACTGGCTCGCCAGGGGCGCTCGGTGCGGCGACGGCCTCTCGGCGTTTCGGCTGGCCATGGCCTTTCACGCCGGGCCGATCACCCCCGTCCACCAGGGACTCGAGCGCAAGTGGCTAGCGATATCGGACGCGCTGGGGTGCCCCCTGGCGGGCCAAGCGCTGCAAGTGGACGCAGTGCGGGGGCGGCGGATGGGCCGGGACGAGGCACGCCGCAGGCTACGGCACCTGGGCAAGGAAAAGAACATCACCGACTACCTGGAGACGGACCGGACCCGGGAGTGCTCGAATCCGGGTTGCGACAGGGTCGAACCGGAATCGGCGTCGACTTCGACTTCGGCATCAACTTCGGAATTGGAGGAACGGTTCCCGCTGTGCGAGCGGTGCAAGCAGGTCAAGTACTGCTCGAGGGAGTGCCAGGTTTTGCACTGGAGGATGCACGGGGGGCACCGGGAGAAGTGCCGCGAACTGGAAACGGGGAAGGAGGAAATGAAGCGGTGCAACCGGAACATTGCGTTGCCCTTTGCCAATATTTGCTGGTACTGTTACAGCTACCAACCGGAGCCGGGGGCGCAATTCTTGGCCTGCTCGAGCTGCATGGTGGCCAGGTACTGTTCCAGGGAGTGCCAGCTATTGGATTACCGCGACGGACACAAGAAGGACTGCGAGCTGGTCTGCACGTACCTAGAGGAAGCCGACAGACTACTGGGGGAGTTGGACGCGAGAACGAGAACGACGCCGAGCGGGACGGAATGAGCGAAAAACAAACACCGGGGATGGGGGAACAACAACAACGAGCAGCAATCACCAATCAGCAGCTGTGCACAATCAGTACTAATTGGCACGAAATAATAATACTCGGTTTCGAATAGCTAATAGATGGCATAGATAGATACAGTACAATAATATAGAATCAGAATCCTGTCCACAGCAAATGACAGGGTTACAACATTATAAAAATAATATAAATACTGTAATACGGTAGAGCGTAATGATAGAATCTCACTATCGTACTGATATGACTTTGAATACTTCTCGTCCTGACCATTCCAATGGGACTGGAAAGTAAATACCAGCAGTACCTTCCAATGGGACTGGAATCGACGATTGCATCTTCTACGGTAGAAATTTGTCTTCTAGGTACCCCCATGATATGAAACGGTTCAATCTTCTAGAACTTGGTATTTTGGGAACCCCCATGATGTGAAACGATTCCTGAAGCGGGTACGTACCGTGTGTGAGAACCGAGACCGGGTGTCGCGGAAGGTGTCTAAAACGTATAAAAGAATGTTCCGATACAGGGACTCGAACCCTGGTATCCTGCGTGAAAGGCAAGTATGCTAACCACCTACATCATATCGGAATTTTCACTGCTGGTCCCAAGTTGCCCACTATCAGATTCCTTATCCTAAAGAGATCCAGTTGTTTTTTCAGCATCTCTCTCTAACAAATATAACACAACAGGACAGAGCATTATCACTGTCAAATGCTGAACAGCAATCACAAGCACTTGTGTAGTATGTTGAACCTATCTGACTCAATCTCCAACATACTGCCAAGAAGTAGTAGTGTCACAACAACAAACATTGGACGTACGGTAGCTATGTTATTTTTTCTAGATACTTTTTCTGATTCAAAATAGCGGATAAAAGAATAATATCACAGTGGTGTGCACATATTCTCTGTCCTCACACTTTGTTTCAAACACACTATTCTTGGCAATATTGGACATACTTAGTACGGATGAGTTGATGACTAGAGTAGAGTCCTCGCAAACACAAGTCCTCACAGCAGGTTAGCTCCTTTGAGGGTCTGCATGCTTACAGTAACAGCAATAAAAAAGTAGAATCCCTGCACTCAAATAAGTTGTGCACACAAGATGTATGCACAGGCAAGAGAGTGAGATGAATATCAAGCGGGGGGGGCGGGGGGGGTTGTAGGGAGGTTACACCACAGTGCATTGGTCGAAAAAGTTCTGTTTCTGTTTCTGTTTCTGTCTGCATTAAAGTGGTTGTGTTTTCTATCTTATTATTACTATTATTATTATTAAAATCAAAGCTGGTTTTGGTGCTTGTTTCAATGTGAAGTACAAGTAGAGTTATTGACAAGTAGGAGCATTAAGCTTGTCAGCCATATACATTGGAAAGATGATTGCATTCTTGTCTCCTGTTGTTCCTCATGTAAACCCTTGTGTGGGGTTTACCATATCAATCTCATCATTTTGCTCAATTCTTATTTGCTACATTGAATCTAGCTTTTCTAATCATGTATGGTGTTCTCATAAGTCTTGGTGCTTAGCTTATGTGTACTGGCTGTTTAATTATGGGGGTACGGATAGTTTAGTTTAGCAGTCTCAGCACTGAGAACAAGAATATATATGTTGTGATGTTACATCTCCCAATGTATAAGTTTGGCAATGGTCTATTTTTCCATTTGTTGCACTTCTGGACATAATGTTTATACTTTTTTAAAGAATTTAGGACTGTTGAATAAACAATGAAACAGGACAACAAGAATCTGTGTGATGTAATGGGGTTGTTCTATTTGTATGGGTCTGTTCTATCCCCTTTTGAAATGCTGAAATAGAAATTACTCCCTCTCCCTCCTGCTATTTTTCCCACACCTCCAAGTATCTTTTTCCCAACTCAATCCCAGTACATAAACAGTTCGAAACACTTTGGAAGAGAACAAAGCCATAGGTGCACTAGCAGTTCTTTCAAACAAAAGTCATCATTGTATAAGTATTAAATTGCTTTCCTACATTCATGTGTTAGTACAGTCCTCTAACTTGAATCAGCAGAGAGCACATGAGCAAAAAGTATCTTTACAAAAGATTGCAGGGCGCACTACACAGTAAAATTAGAAAGAGAAGTAGGGCAATCTTGCTCCCCAGCAAGCTCAAGCTCCACTTGTACCTTAACACTCTAACTGATCCAACATACCTCAATACTTAGACAACCCCTTTGCTGACAGCAATCCATGTAGACCTACCAGCCTACTACCTTTATGACTGTAATGGATGGCCAGTAGCTATCCTAGATCTGGTAAAGCCTCCAGCTTAGCCGTAGTGGAATCATTTACACCAGATATCAGGCACCTCAACCGGCTGTCCTTGTTGCCTCTTCCCCTTTGTTGTTAGCATCCACTAGCCTATCATCAATGGGATTTAACAGATCGACAGCTGCAAGCTTCTCTACTAGCTTGCAAGGATCAACAAGACAAGAATCCCCAGCTCCCAAGGCCAAAATGACAAAACACCCAAGAGCAAACCTTTGAGCAATCCATTGATATGCTTTGATAGATCTCACCTTATCCCAATTACAAGACAACAAGCCAAACTCATACAAACCAATGCCTTGTTGTTTGAAGCAAATGACTTTCTGTCGCCAACACCCTAGTAAGCCTCTTGGATTTATTTTGTCACAAAACAAATTTTGCAAAACAACCCAACCCAAACCCCGTGACACTCCCCAAAGCCAGTTTTCAAGTTCCCAAGCACTTTTGCTTGCTCAAGTCATTCTGCAAAAACAAAGTCATTCCTGTTTGAACTCTCCAAAAGACAATACCAGGAATCCTTTTGTGGACACAGCAACATTTCAAGAAACCACTGGCAACAAGCAAAATCCCATTTTGCTGCCCCTGACACTATCCAAGGCAAGACCATGTCACAAAAACTTCTACTTGTTGCTCCAGAAACACCATTACCATCTCTGAATTTGAAATATTCATAGAGATATAAAACAATTCTTGTACAAGGAGACAACAACAACAACAACAACACATGCACAAATAATTAAATGTTGCTGCCCTGCCAAGCAATCCAAATGATGTTGCGCATCAAAAATAAACCTTGTTCTTACCTACATGACACTATTACTGTTCTCACGTCCAAACTCCAAATGCTACCAGGTTCTACGGTGTCATACCAAAATTAGCACCTAAACTCTAACGCACCAGTAAGAGTTTAGGTGCTGATCTTGGTGTGACGCCGAAGAGCCTGGTAAATTTTCGACACGCATCGAACCGCCAAAATTAACACCTATTTGCCTACCTGTCACCCCAGAGGTTCAAAAATCTCTTAACACTACGGTACAAACACGCACACACAAAACTTTCATGTACAGCGCTACAAAAACTCTATTCTCATGTACAAACACACACAAAATGGTACAAACACACACAAGTGAAACAAGAACCTCAGAATGCTTACTACTGTGCTAAAATGTATTTGTATCTCCCAACACGCTCAATGAAATGAGCTACAAATACTACACCATTGGAAAGAGCACATACTAATGCTTCTGTTCATGTAGTGCTAACATTTACCTGGGTGTATTAATGGAGATAAGCCAGCTGTGACAGGTGGCTATATTATTAATTTTTTCACTGGCACACACAAAACTTTCATGTACAGCGCTACAAAAACTCTATTCTCATGTACAAACACACACAAAATGGTACAAACACGCAAAAGTGAAACAACCTCAGAATGCTTAATACTGTGCTAAAATGTATTTGTATCTCCCAACACGCTCAATAAAATGAGCTACAAATACTACTACACCATTGGAAAGAGCACAGTACTAATGCTTCTGTTCATGTAGTGCCAACATTTACCTGGACGTATTAATGGAGATAAGCCAGCTGTGACAGGTGGCGATATTATTAAGTTTTTCACTACACGGGAAACACCACGCAAAAGTACTACGTCATAACCTATCGACAAAAGTGTGTTGCACTGAACACCTAAACTCTTACTTACTATATGTAACTACCCCTCCTCCGATTTGGTTGGCACGTGTCAACCCCTCTCTAAAGAAAAATTCGAGGCGCGCGCGCCGAGAATTTTTCTTTAGATAGGGGTTGATTCGTGCCAACCAAACGACTCAGAGTATCGGGGGTGGGAGTTTTCTTTAGGATGCTTCCTTTTTACTCGGGCTGCTGCCCTCGTAAAAAGGAAGCATCCTAAAGAAAACTCCCACCCCGATACGAGGAGGAGAGCAAGGAGGAGGGGTGGTTAGGTATGTAATACCATGGTTGTAAGGGAGAGCACAAAGGGAAGGAGGGGGGGAGCTTGCTAGCGAGCGTCGGTTGCTTGTTGTTGCTGCTGTTGGGGGGGGAAGGGGGGGGGGGGGGGCTTGCTAGTGAGCGTCGTTCTTGTTGTTGCTGCAGTTTCGCGGGGGGACAAGGATAAACCTGCTCTCCCCACAGTCCACCGTGTTGTATGTGTGAAAAATTACTTTAGTACCGGTTTCGATACTAAAGTAATTTTTCGGACTCCGTGTTAATCCAATCAAAAAGTATTTTTAGAATATTTTCACACACAACTCCGTGTGTTGAACAAGTAAGTACTTGTTCAACACACAGGAGTTGTGTGTGAAAATATTCTAAAAATACTTTTTGATTGGATTAACACGGAGTCCGAAAAATTATGGTATCGTATGGTAGGATCTAGTAGAATCCCTACTAAAATTACTGTACCGTACGGTAGGATCTAGTAGAATCCCTACTAAAATTACTGTACCGTACGGTAGGATCTAGTAGAATCCCTACTAGACCCTGGATTTTGGAAAATTCCCCGTACAGTAGGATCTAGTAGTATCTCTACTAGGTCCTGGATTTTAGAAACTTAATCACGCATATATTTTCAGCCGTTAATACCGTTCAAAAGTATTTTTAGTGTTTTGTCTTAAGTAACTTAGTATTTTTAAGCTTTTGTCACATACCAACTCCGGGTGTTGTTGAGCAATATATATGGCAAAGAGTGAACTAACGCGGGATTAGCAATAGCAACAGGGATTTCGCTCATTTGATTCCTTCACATTGTGTAGAATCAAGTAGAATCTCTACTGCAACCTTGATTTTCTGCTGTTTTCCCCCGTTAAAATTCATTATTTCAAAATCAACCACTTTGCAAAAGCAATTTGCAAAAGCAACCCCCCCCCCCCCCCGCTCCCCCCGACCATGGGAATAGACCCTCTCACTGCTTCCTTTCCTAGTACAACAACAACAAGCAATCCATTCTATCACACTGTAAGTCATTGCCGGTCCTTTGGTTGCTGGGAGGGGGAGACGGTGTCTCGATTTGATTGGAGTGGAGTGGAGTCAGCGTCGGTGTCAACAGTCATTTGTTTATTCCTCCTATCTCACGACTAAACTCTTCTTCTTTGCTTTTGACCATGGGAATACTTCCTATCCTATTACAACAACAATAAACCCATTCTATCACACTGTAAGTCATTACCGGTCCTTTGTTTGCTGGAAGGGTAGGGAGACGGTGTTTTGATTTGAGTCGCCGTCATTGTCAACAGTCATTTGTTTATTCCTCTATCTCACAACAGCACTCTTCTTCTTTTTTGCTTCTTTTGACCATAGGAATAGCCCCTTCCAGCAACCATGGTTCGAACTATTCCACCCTGAAAGAGCAAGGCTACTCAAGCTCCTTCTTGGAGTTGGTCTAATGCTCAAGATCTTTGGTCTCGGACTCGGTTATCCTCTACCGACGCAACAGCAACAACGATTTCTTCTTAACAGACTGCAACAACAACCCAACGACAATCACCAGTTAAAAGCACTGCGCTGCTCCAATCTAGGGGAATGGTGTATTCACGGCGCCCGAACTACGTGCTCCATCCCTCGGATGTGCGGCATCCATATGAGGAGTCGTCGATACAAGGAGCCGCGTCCCTACAAAAATGGTGAAATGGACCCTAAAAGCAGCGTCTTTTGTCCCCAACAGCCTCAATATTCATCAGGGTGTGCTCTCTAACAAGAAATAGGTCTACAGACTAATTCTAGCTCTTTTTTTTGGAACACACGCTGGTCCCTAGTCTGTTGTGTATTAGTCTGTTCTGGGAGCATCAAAAAGAGTTCTAGGTGAATAGTGCTCAGAATACGACTGGAAATCACGACAGAAAATTCTACTAGGCAACGAGTAACACTAGTACTAGAAAATCACGTACTACTTCTACTCATATTATTAATTATGTACCACTCATATGGAGTATTTCTTCGGAATTGCCAAAGTATCAATCCATTATCAGAGCAGAAAACACTACTAGTATTTGTGTAGGAATTCTACGCCATATTTTTGAAATTACTTTAGTATCATGCCATTGTCAGAGCAGAAAACACTACTAGTATTTGTGTAGGAATTCTACGGCATATTTTCGAAATTACTTTAGTATCATGCCATTGTCAGAGAAGAAAACACTACTAGAAATCCTGTAGCAATTCTACGGCATATTTTGGAAATTACTAAAGTACCACCGAAGTTACAAAAGTAACACCCCCTCCTCTGCACCTTTTTCGCGCCCGTTGAGTCTGTTTTAACCCCGTGAGTCCCTTTATTTTTTCTTACTTAAGCATCGATTTTGCGAGTGCACGTGCTCTCCCGTACGAGCCATGGTGTTACTATATGTAACTACCCCTCCTCCGATTTGGTTGGCACGTGTCAACCCCTCTCTAAAGAAAAATTCGAGGCGCGCGCGCCGAGAATTTTTCTTTAGATAGGGGTTGATTCGTGCCAACCAAACGACTCAGAGTATCGGGGGTGGGAGTTTTCTTTAGGATGCTTCCTTTTTACGAGGGCGCAGCCCGAGTAAAAAGGAAGCATCCTAAAGAAAACTCCCCCCCCGATACGAGGAGGAGAGCAAGGAGGAGGGGTAGTTAGGTATGTAATACCATGGTCGTAAGGGAGAGCACAAAGGGAAGGAGCGGGGGGGGGAGCTTGCTAGCGAGCGTCGGTTGCTTGTAGTTGCTGCTGTTGGGGGGGGGGGGGGGGGGGCTTCTTGTTGCTAGCGTTGCTCTTTGTTGCTGCAGTTTCGCGGGGGGACAAGGATAAACCTGCTCTCCCCGCAGTCTACCGTGTTGTATGTGTGAAAAATTACTTTAGTATGGGAAAACGGTACTAAAGTAATTTTTCGGACTCCGTGTTAATCCAATCAAAAAGTATTTTTAGAATATTTTCACACACAACTCCGTGTGTTGAACAAGTAAGTACTTGTTCAACACACAGAGTTGTGTGTGAAAATATTCTAAAAATACTTTTTGATTGGATTAACACGGAGTCCGAAAAATTAATTTACCGGTACGGTAGGATCTAGTAGAATCCCTACTAAACCCTGGATTTTGGAAAATTCCCCGTACAGTAGGATCTAGTAGTATCTCTACTAGGTCCTGGATTTTAGAAACTTAATCACGCATATATTTTCAGCCGTTAATACCGTTCAAAAGTATTTTTAGTGTTTTGTCTTAAGTAACTTAGTATTTTTAAGCTTTTGTCACATACCAACTCCGGGTGTTGTTGAGCAATATATATGGCAAAGAGTGAACTAACGCGGGATTAGCAATTGTAATAGCAACAGGGATTTCGCTCATTTGATTCCTTCACATTGTGTAGAATCAAGTAGAATCCCTACTGCAACCTTGATTTATTGCTGTTTTCCCCCGTTGAAATTCATTATTTCAAAATCAAGCACTTTGCAAAAGCATTTTGCAAAAGCAAATCCCCCCCGCTCCCCCGACCATGGGAATAGACCCTTTTCGCTGCTTCATATCCTATTACAACAACAAGAAACCCATTCTATCACAATGTAAGTCATTGCCGGTTCTTCGTTTGCTGGGGGGGGGGGGAGCTGTTAAGGCTGCTGCGGTTTGATTCATCATCATCGTCGTCGTGTTGTCGTCATTTGTTATTCCGTCTATTACTCACAACACTCTTCTTCTTTTTGATTCTTTGGACCATGGGAATACTAGCCCCTTCCAGCAACCATGGTTTGAACTATTCCACCCTGAAAGAGCAAGCAAGGCTGCTCCAGCTCGTCGGACTCGGTCTAATGCTCAAGATCTTTGGTCTCGGACTCGGTCATCTACCAATGCAACAACAACAACAACCCAACTGTCGGTCTGTACTAGCAGGACGCAACAAACCTGATCTTGGGGACCGGCGTCCGGACAATAGTAAGCAATGCCTGCTCTGGTCTAGGGGAACAGTGTATTCTCGCGACCGTAATTCTTGCTCTGTGCCTATGAGCGGCGTTGATACGAGGAGCCGAGTCCCTACAAGAATGGTGAATTCGGCCCTACAACAAGCGGCGTCTTTTGGCCCCAACAGCCTCAATATTCATCATGACTTGCTCTCTAGCAAGAAATAGGTCTGCAGATTAATTCTAGCTCTTTTTTTGGCATATACCCTGGTCCCTAGTAGTCTGCTGTGTATTACTAGTCTGTTCTGGGAGTATCAAAAAGAGTGCTACTAGTAGGTGAATAGTGCTCAGAATACGACTGGAAATCACGACAGAAAATTCTAGTACCGTACGGTACGAAGGCACCGAGTAACACTAGTAGAAAATCACATAGTACCACTTCTACTCATACTACGTACCACTCATGCGGAGTATTGCGGAATTGCCAAAGTATCAACCCATTATCAGAGCAGAAAACACTACTAGAAATCGTGTAGCAATTCTACGACAAATTTTCGAAATTACTTTAGTATCATGCCATTGTCAGAGCAGAAAACACTACTAGAAATCGTGTAGCAATTCTACGACAAATTTTCGAAATTACTTTAGTATCATGCCATTGTCAGAGCAGAAAACACTACTAGAAATCGTGTAGCAATTCTACGGCATATTTTGGAAATTACTAAAGTACCACCAAAGTTACAAAAGTAACACCCCCTCCTCTGCACCTTTTTCCCGCCCATTGAGTCTGTTTTAACCCCGTGAGTCCCTTTTATTTTTTCTTACTTAGGCGTCGATTTTGAGAGTGCACGTGCTCTCCCGTACGAGCCATGGTGTTACAAAAGAACCATCTGGTATACTGCGGCACAGCCTTCCTTGGAGCAAAACGTTCCGGTACAGGGACTCGAACCCTGGTATCCTGCGTGAGAGGCAAGTATGCTAACCACCTACATCATACCGGATTGCTTCTTCTGTGTCCGCCAGATCAATTTTTATAACTATTATTACTTACTTTGATGACATGATGCCAAGAAGATTTTTATGATGACAGCATCGCTCAGAGTGTGATTCCAAGACGGAAATCCACACACCAGTGCACACCAACTGCATAGACTTCAAATCAATGATAGTACAGCTAGTCCAAGTCCGGTCGACGTTTTGTCAGCGCTGCTTCGTTCGTTTCACACTCACAGCCCCATCGACAGTGCTGGTCTGGCTTTTCCTCGCCCAACTTCTCTGTCCACAGCAAGGCATCGGCACCATTCGAGTCTTCGCCTACCGATCTTTCCCTTTGGACATCGCTGTCGTTTCGAGCAGCGCAGCAACTCCCAATCGCGGTTTCTCTTTCGGTTCCGGCACGTCGCTCATCCCGCTCCACCATGTCGGCTTCCAACAACAGCAACAACAACGACAGCAACGATCTCCCCCGCATCGACGGAGTCGAGACCATCGGTACCACCCGGTGGCTCAAGCTGGAAACCCTCTCGTACACCGACGTCGAGGGCAAGCAGCGCAAGTGGGACCGTGCCACCCGAACCACCAAGAAGAGCGGATCCTCCGCGGACGCCGTCGTCATCATCCCGCTCCTCAAGCGTCCGTATGCGGGGGAACGCGGTGAGAATGGCGAAGAGGACGATACCGTACTGGACACGCTCCTGGTGGAGCAGTACCGCCCCCCGGTGGGCCGGGCGACCCTCGAGTTCCCGGCCGGTCTGATCGACAACGGCGAGACCCCCGAGCAGGCGGCCCTCCGGGAGCTCCGCGAGGAGACCGGGTACGTCGGGGAGGCCTGCAAGATTCCGCCGGTCGTCTCCCGGCAGGTCTGCATGACGCCGGGGCTGGCGGACGAGACGGTCCACTGCGTCGTGGTGGTGGTGGACCTGGACAATCCCTACAACAGTGACGCATCTGCCGTGACGGCCGAGCCAGATGAGGGAGAGCACATCATTGTGCACCGTGTCAGTCTTAAAGACGGCTTCCAAACGCTCCTGGACAATGGATCCTCTCCCATGGCCATTGAGGGATTGTACCTCTTTGCGCTGGGGCTGGAGATTGGGAAATCCATGGCGTCCAACAAATCGAAGTGAGATGAGATGAGATGAGACGAACCAAAGCTACAGCAGCGAAACTATTACAACTCCAACTAAATCTACACCTACAGTATTAACCAGTATAATATCAATGTTTTGGTACGGAGTGAGTCAGTTACAGGCTTTGTTGTTGAAATTAAGTGTCTTGCTTAGTTCGTTCGCTTAACCATTTCCGGTGCTTGCGTTCGTTTTGACACAAACGTGCCAACTGGCAATCACTCCGTTGATTTCCTTCCTCCGTGTCGGGGTGCGATCGATTGTGTTCCACCGAACGGCTCGAAATTCCGTTTCGTTCCGTTCTGGCACCCCGGAACGAAGGATCGGGGGCTCTTTGGCCGACCGTGCGTTCCTTCGTTGCCCGCCCGCAGACAGCAAATCCTTCCGGAACGACATCCCGATACCGTAGCAAGCAAGCAAGCAACGCTCGGGAATTTTTCTCTCCCGGAAAGGGACGGAATCCGGAATGTGCGATGGTTGGTGAACCGGTTCGTGTCCCCGGTGGATGGAGTGCGTGCCGTGCCGTGCGCAATAGATCGCGTTGTGGACCGTGGTGTGTGTTTGTGTTTTGTGTGCGCGCACGCTTGTGCACGAGAGAGAGAGAGAGAGAGGGCCAGAGAGAGAAAGGGCCAGAGAGCAAACGAAGACGTTCCGTACCCGAATCGCGATGCGAAGCATGCGATGCGATACACTGCGACGCAACGAAAATTGCCTCGGCGCTGAACGGATCATAAATTCTCGACCGCTCATCCGCTAGTCTCTTCATGCTCCCTTCCTCGACACGACATGCGCATTCCGGATCGGAATCTTGGGCGCAAACGGCCAAGATACAACCTCTCTGCATGCATGCATGTATAGTTGCATGAATCCTTGTTTTATACCAACATCGATGCATCCTCGTTGTTGTTGCCGCTGCTGGAAGCAATCGTCGTCGTCGTTTTCGGAGACGAAGAAGTGCCCCGAGCGGAAGCGGTGCCCACCGTCCGGTTGTTGGAGAATAGCTTGGCCCGCCGCGCGCTGAGTTCCCTCCGGTCCAGCGGTCCGTTACTGCTGCTGCCGCTGCTGCTACTGTTGCCGCTCGTCGTTCCCAGGGCAATGCCCCCACCCTGTAGTATACTACCGGTAGTAGTATGCCGCTGGGACGGAGTTGTGTTCCAGACCGCAACACAGGCGGATCCGAGTGACGCACAGGGATCCAACACCGACCGGCCCAGGACGTGGGTCCAGATGCCACCGCTGTTGTTGCCGGTAGATGACGCCGAACGGCGGTCCAGCAGCACGTGGCACGCAGCGCCGACCGAGAGCACCCAGAGTGCTACCCGCAGGACCACCAGGAGCGATCCCACCGACCAGAAACGAGGGCCGGTGCCGGTTGCCCACCAACCACCCAGGGTCATCGAGTCCGTGGCCAGAGCGACAAGGGCAAAGGCTACGTAGGCGCGGCCCAGAATCCCCACCGATGCGAACGGATTGTCGTGGTCGTGGTCGTTGCCATGATCGTAATCGTGGCCATCCCCGCTACCGGCACGGGCCCGTACCAGAAGCGAAAAGAGCAGCACCAACAGCAGTTCCGAAACTACAATGCTGTCACAGCCGAGAATCCCCGCACCACCTCGAACTCGAAACGCCAGTGCCATTCCAACCCAGTGGATACCGAACGCGCTGCGTAACGCACGCAGCCACGGCGTCTCGCGCTCGTCGCGGGGCTCGGACGACGATCCTCCCCAACGATGATCGTGATTGTGAATGCTCCCCAGAACGTGTCCGTCGCGATGGCGGTAACCTTCCGACCCCCAATTCGAATTCGCGCCCTGCTCCGGATCCGCTCCCCAGCAATAACGATAGCGATAGCGATGCAAACCGTATTTGCCCACCGCCCACAGCACCGGATACAAAACACAGGGCTGCGACCAGTCCAGGGAGGGCAGGAGCCGCCAGTGCCACAGAAACCCCACCAACAGTCCCGATAGGTGCCCGGCAAAACTGGCGCGGGGCAGCACCAGCTGGACCATTGCCAGTTGCACGAGCGGAGCCCAGCTGAAGGACCATCCACCGCGGAATCGGTGTGTCTGGAAGCACACGCTCGTCAGAACCGGAATCGGACAGATCGCCGCGGATTCCGGGAGCGAGAGCGCCGTGGCGACCGACCAGCAAAAGAGGATTCCGGAAAACCCCACCATCGACGGAAATCGTGGAGGATGGTGTTGCTGTTGCTGTTGCTGACGGCGGGTTTGAAGCTTGGCGAGGATAGCATACCCTCCCACCACCACTAGGGTGTTGATCGCTAGAAAGGAAGCCGTCCACAGCAGCATTCCAATGCTGCTTCCGGAAATAAAAGTGGCGGTGGTTTCGAGAGACTCGCCAAGCGACATGAGGGACATTGCGTTCAGTCCCAGGTGCCAGACCTCAAAGTGGGCAAGGTTCCCACTGAGTGCCTTCCCAAAGTCGCTTTTGCCATTGCTATTGCCATTGCCGTCAATGCCGAGTCCAAGCAAGCCTCCGTCCAGGGCTACCGTGCTAGGATCGACACCGTGGTGCCAGTACCAACCGTAGAGACCCACGTTGAGGGCCAGCCAGAAATAGGTGGCCACTGGAACCGGGACCGACCGGGACACGGAGCGGTGGTTGGGGTTCTTTCGAAAGCCGTATCCGGTGTCGGTGTTGGTCTCGGTGCTTTGGATGGCCTCCTGCCCGTGTGTTCCGATCGAGTGCCCAAACACTGCTGCCATTGACAATGGGGATTCGTTGCTATAGTCGAACCGGTGCGCATCCGGAGGATACTGCATGGCTTGGGTCTCGCGTCGTTGCCGGAGCACTCCCATACCGCGACCGTTCGAGTCCACCACACCGGCACCGGTACCGGCAATTGCTGCGACCAATCGAGCAATACTGGGCGGGCTCTGTGACAATGATTCCGTATCGAGAACATAGGATAGACTGCTCCTCCTCCCTTGGCAGACCAGGCCTCCGATCGAGGATTCGTGACTCGTCGTTGTTATCATTTCCATTGTGGTTGTTGACAAACCAATGCTGTTGTTGGTCACCGGAGTCATAATAGGCTGGTAGAGAACGCACCGCTTCGATGCTAGCCACTGGAAGAGGTGCCAATAGGTTGCCAACAGGGGCAGAAAACAAAACGCCGTGGCCAGCAGAAACCACTGCTTCATCCGTAACCGTGATGACGAGGAGGCGGAGGCGGAGGACGACGACGAAACCATGATCCTACGAGGCATGGACGTCTCGGTCCGAACGGGAGGAAGAAAAAGAAGCTTGGTTGGATGGGCGGATATAACTAAAGTCGATGCTTAAAATCTACGAAGCGGTTGCCAAAGAACGCTAAGAAAGGCAGCATGAAAGAGAAACCAACGTTTCGATTCGATTCGATTCAACCCTGTCCGATACCAAGAACGGGACGGTCAACCCCGAGGCTTAGAGACAGACTAACGGAGACAATTTGCTACGCAGAGAGAGAGAACAGCGAGTTGATTGACACCAACGAAAGACGGCGCTACATCGTCTTTCTGTGCCGAATACTTGCACTCATAATACGATATACGTACCGGTAATGGGTGATTCCCGAAATAGTCTGGGTAGGGGCCCAGATTTTTTGTTGTATGCCTCTAGAAAAAGGTACTAAATAAGGTTTATGTAACGGTTAAAAACTAAGATTGTGAGCTAGCTCCTCTGTCAACTACTCCGAGGAGCAGTTGGAAGCTTGTAACAGTTAACAGGCGTTGAATCAAAATTCAACGTACATTGTACATAGAGAATTTGGATAGGTCCTTCATCCAGTCTTCAATGTTGAAGGCCGGCTGGTGTGGCGTTGATGCTGATGTCAGATTCCAGATTTTCTTGAATCGTGGGTAATTTCAATCGTGACCGTTTGGAATACCACACTCTTCTCCTTCTCGTAAAGGTTCGGTTGGTGACACAGAATTTTGTTAGTCGTGTGCGACCAATATTCCTTAGATAAGAAATTTTTAGTTGGCGTGATATGGTTTCAGATTTCGAATGTTCATACGTTGGATAATGTGATTTCTTAAGAGAAAGGAAACTGTACCGTTGGTGTGAATTTGCTGGATAGTGTAGGGGCCTTTGCTTCTTGCATCAAAAGCACCAGGAATTTGCTTTTCATTTTTCACCATAATTTGGTCTCCTACGCTGTAATCATGAATCTTCCTGTGGCTATTCTCTTTCATAGCATTCTTGTCGATTTGCACTTGTCTTTTGTTTCTGACCATGGCCAAATTAGTGATTACAGGAATTGGTAGGAACATATCTCTGTGGAATACAAGGGCTCCAGGTGTCATTCCGAATGTCTTGTTGATGGTTGATCTAACTGCAAACTGAGCCGATGCAAAGACACTATCGATGATGTCTGTGGCTTCCTGAAGAGTTTGCGGAGGGTTGGTATCGAGTTCTGTTCTCATTGCAGACTTCATTGTATCATGGACTCTTTCAAGTACTGCATTGGATTGCGGATTGCAAACAGAGCAGACTTTGGCTTTGATTCCAAGGTTGGCAAGGTGGAGTTGGAAGTCGTTGCTCATGAAGTTGGTTCCTTGGTCGATGATGAAATTTACTGGCTTGGGATAGCTGGAGAGCCAGCCATTGTCAAGGACATGGACTGCCATGAGGCCGGTTGGATTTACTTGTGGGTCTGGAATGATTTCAAGGAGGTTGGTGCACATGTCCATGATGGTAAAGTGATTGAAGGAGACAGTTCCATGGCCAGGGATCTTGATTTTCCAGGGACCTACTCCATCGATTGCAATAATATCCCAAGGGACGTATTGGTGTTCCTTGGTGGGGAGTTGTCCGTGGCTTTGGTGGCTATTTTTGTATCGTTGGCACGTGTCACAAGTTCTGCAAAAGGAATTGATTTGGTCCTTCAAGTTTGCGGCGTATACAATTGGTTAATGGTTCGATACAATCTTTCTGCGCCGGCATGGCCAAGCACATGATGGTAGTATTTGATTGTGGCTTGCACTCGGTTTGGAGGGAGTACAATTTTCTGTCGGCCGTTGGAGTCTACAACTTTCAAGTCGATGCCGTTGAAGTTTTCAGTTGTGTACCAAGGGTTGGTAGAGATATCTACGTTGGCAGCTTGGTCTTGGGCAAGTTGGTTGAATGCTAGAGGGTACATTGAGACATCTTCGGGGTAGTTGAGAAACAGTTCAGAAAGAGAGAGAACATCGTCCGTTGGGTCAAGCGTTGAATGGTCCGAGTCCCAAGGAGCGTCCGTTGGATCGGGAGGGGGACTTGAGGATTCCTTCTTCTCCTCCGGAGTGTCTTGCTGAAGAGGGATCCTTGAGAGGGCATCAGCATGTAACGTACTACGGACATACACGAAGGTACGTACGTACCGAGTTATGTAATACCCGTACGTACTACTATCAATCTACCTTACAAGTCGTACTATCCAAGATACCATTCGAATGATACGTGCGATCGAACTAATGAGACTTGGGACCACTCTAAGAATCATTAAGTAGCGAAGCATCATCAGTATACAATGGTATACTGATACCGGGCAGGCGCAGGATTCATAGCCCGCCACTCTACATGAATATCCTTGGGTGATCGAAGCAGCATGGCCCGATTGAAGCCAGCATGGCCCGATCGCTCATTATTTTATCTGTTAAGTTTCCATCCATTTTCGTAAAGTATTAATCCATTCATAATTATCACTCCTACTCAAATTCTACCCCTAGTGTGTTACACAGTAATTACTCTAACAGCTACTGTAGAATAACGATCGAATTTTTGAAGAACGAATTTTCGAATAAACGGTAACGGTTTTCTGCCACTAACAAACCATAACGAATTTTTCGCTTTTTTTCGATAACAACGAATTGTCGAACGACAATTTGACATTGCTAATCACCAAAACAAAAATTCATCCTCCGTCAGAAAACATCGGAAACATCGAAGACATCGGAAACATCGAAAACATCGAAATCGAACAAAACAAACAATCCAAAACAACAGGCAAGTATCGACCATGTCGACCGGATTGCATCGTGAACCACCAATCACCTACGATTCCAGCTTTGACCGGACTAAGAACAAACTTGCCACTTTGAAAGTCTATGATGCCGATGGTAATTCACAGGAATGGAAGGTACCCATCTTTTCAGAAGAAGGGGGCCTGGAAGAATTATTGTATTGTGAGGAAGCCTTTCTCATCGCGGCAAACACCCTGCCACTCTCTGAAGACCGATACTATGAATCATTCACCAAGATTCTATGCCCTGAAGCACAACGCAAATGGCAGGAAACAACCTGCGGCGACAATCACGATATGAATTATCCAGACAACATTGAAGGCTATGAAGAAGCAATCAAGGACTACATTCAAGAACATTACTGCGATGCGGGGGATGCAAGAGAAATCATGCAAACCTACATCCGCAGTGACGCATGCAAGAAACCACATGATACCACCTCCAAGGATCATGCATTGTGCATCAACCGGCTCATTTGGTACTCGGAGAAGCTGCAAGGTCATGGCCAAAACCTCAACAAAATCAACAAAACAACAATGCTGCTCCACACCTTCCCCAACCTGTGGGTTGAGCAATATGGCCAAATTCATGGTGGCATCACTGCAGAAACATCCATCCAAAAGATTGTGGAATACATGTCCAGTCGGGAAAGAGAGTCCAAGCTGAGGAATGGAGGAGGCAAAAAAAAGGAAGACGTCCTGGAAACAATGCCAACCAATCCAAACGCAAAACCAACAACAAAAACCAAGGCCAAAAATCTTCTAATCCCTGTCGCATTCCTGGGCACAACCATGACGAGTGCCCCAAGAACAGGTACTCCAAACAGAAGAAAAAGCAACGCGCCGACAACAAGAAAAACAATAATGACTCAGCAGGCAAAACCACAGCCAGCAATGAATCATTCCAAGCACACATGCAGCGCGCAAAGGAAGCCTTCCTCCAACAACATGGAGGCAAGGCAGAACACAGCGTACAGAGCGGTGAGCAAATCTGGCTTCCTTGAAGCCAAAGAGCAGTCACCCTGCCTCCAGCGCCACAGGCTCTGGATGCCAATTTGGCACAGCCAATTGGGCTCGCAGGAGGACCTCTCTCCACAGAAGGGGAGAAGAAGCCTACAGAACGTATATCTGATGTTGACAAAAGCTCACGACGAGTCCAGTTTGAACAGGATGAACGCGTGGGTAAAAATAAAAACACGGGTACAGACGCCAATAAAACAGCCAAATCGAATGGCGATTCGATCGGCATGGATACAAATAACAATCGCACTGCGATAATGGGTACAAATGACCAAACTAATGGGGCAACGGCATCAACACGTTTGATGACAACAAGCTGGACCTCACGTCTAGCAAAAACCCTACAACCAAATACGGAATACCCCGTATCTACCAAACATAAGAGCGATGTGGCTCCTATTGTTTTGACGGCCATCCAATACATTCAAGGCATTCCTGTAAAAACAACAAAAACAACGCTTGCCCTACTCGACAGCGGCAGCACAACAACCCTCATCAACAAAAGGGCACTTCCCTTTGGAGTTCTACCAATTCAATCCAAAACAAGGACCATAACAACCACAGCCAATGGATCATTTGACACCTCATTGTTTGTCGTAATGAAGAATCTCAAGCTACAAGAATTTGGGAACACAACAATCGAGCGTTGTGAGGCCAGATTATTTGAATCCAAATCATGCAGATATGATATTATCTTCGGTCGCGACTTTTTACGCAGCACCAATATCAACTTGTTATTTGAATCCAGCATGATTCAATGGAACAAACGACAAATTCCAATGCGCGAAACAGCCAGTTTTGATATTACTCCAGATCTGCAAGAAGCATATTTTCAAGCATTACTGGAAGAATCCATTGATTCCAAGCTATTTGTCCATGGTGCAGTATCGTCGTCACCTGTCATCCTTGACAGAGCTTATGAAGCAACTGATCCAACCTCGGTTGCTGAGCAACAAGCACATATGACAGCATCAGAAAAACAACAGTTCCAAGCTGTCCTATCCAAATACCCAAACGTCTTCAATGGCAAACTAGGAAAATACCCGCACCAGAAAATCTCACTCAAAGTGAAACCCAACACCAAGCCAGTTCACAAGAAGCCCTATGCAGTTGCATACAAAAGAGAAGAACTATTCAAAAGGGAGCTCCAGAATCTTGTAGATGATGGAGTACTCAAAAGATGTGATGGACCGGCTGAATGGGCATTTCCCACTTTTATTATTCCAAAGAAAGACAACAGGGTTTGATGGGTGTCAGATTTTCGAGAACTCAACGAACTACTAATCAGGAGGCCATATCCAATACCAAGAATTCAGGACATCATGCATCGACGCGGCA
The DNA here is from genome assembly GCA_037355745.1 of Pseudo-nitzschia multiseries. NCBI lineage: Eukaryota > Bacillariophyta > Bacillariophyceae > Bacillariales > Bacillariaceae > Pseudo-nitzschia > Pseudo-nitzschia multiseries. The sequence continues at coordinate 4,171,729 of CM074785.1, read as the reverse complement.
AATTCACCCACTTCACCAAGATTGATTTATCCATGCAATACTATTGTTTTGAACTGGATGAACCAAGCAAGAAACTATGCACGATTGTCACCCCATATGGTTGCTATGAATATCAAAGACTGCCAATGGGTGTCAAAATCTCGCCAGATGTGGCACAACAACTCATGGAGGACATTTTGCAAGGCACCGACTGTACAGTCTATATCGATGATATTGGAATCTGGACAAACGGCACCTTCAGCCACCACATGCAAACCGTGGACACAGTTCTGCAACGCCTGAATGAAAATGGTCTCAAGTGCAACCCTCTCAAATGTGACTGGGCTGTACAGGAAACAGACTTTCTCGGATTTTGGATGACTCCTGAAGCAGTGAAACCGTGGAAGAAAAAGATTGAAGCTATTCTCCGCATGGACAGACCCAAAACAATCACTCAAGTCAAGTCTTTTCTAGGTGCTGTTGGTTACTACAGAGATATGTGGCCGAGAAGATCACATGTCCTCTCTCCTTTATTTGAACTCACGGGAACCCCCAAGAAAAGTGCCAATGGGCAGTCTAAAACAACAAAGTCAGCCTTCACATGGGGGCCGGCTCAGGAAAAAGCCTTTGAAGAAATGAAAGCAATGATAGCAAGTGACGCGCTGAACACATACCCGGATCTGAATCTACCATTTACACAGATGCGTCCGATCTACAACTTGGCGCAGCCATCCTACAAAATGGCAAGCCCATTGCTTATTGGTCCAAAAAGCTGAATGCAGCTCAGAAGAATTATACTACAACAGAAAAGGAACTACTTGCAATAGTCTTGTGTTGCAAGGAATACAGGAAACTACTGTTAGGTTGTGAACTCAACATCTACACAGACCACAAGAATCTCACCTTCAAAACCCTCTCTCCACAACGGGTACTCAGATGGAATCTCTTTCTCCAAGAATACAACCTCAATTGGCACTATGTGGAAGGCCCCAAGAATGTACTCGCGGATGCATTCTCAAGATTACCCAGGATGGATCCACCTACAGTGGGGGAGAAACAGAAGCAAGGCAAAGGAACGTTAATGGATTTTCTCAAGTTAGACGTCCCAGAACAAGCAGATAAAGAGCTGTTCTTACAAGAATTCCCAGAGGTATTCCCAAACCTATGCCATGACGCGGACGATGAATTATATTCATGTCTACTGAACAATGAGTGTCTGGTCAACCTGCCAACACTCCAGGAGATGGAATGCCCAGTGAATTACACCAATATTGCTCAACATCAACAGAACGATGACACGCTCCCAGCCAAGCTACAATTACCAACCTTCTTCAAACAACAACTTGGTAATCAGGAAATCACGTGCTACTCCAAAGCAGAAACCAGAGAAGAATGGAAAATCTACATTCCAACCTCCCTTGCTCCACAACTACTCAAGTGGTACCATCTACTATTAGGGCACTGTGGATCCACCAGGCTCAACCAAACAATAGCTGCCAGGTTCCACGTGGAAAGTCTTGCGAAGCTATGCCAAGAATACGTATGCCCGGATGATTGCATCAAATACAAGAGCAGAAATGCTAGTTATGGATTGCTGGCGCCCAAACAAGCGCCATTGGCACCATTTAGTGAAGTGCATGTGGATCTGATTGGACCATGGAAGGTAACAGCCCAAGGAAAAGTCTACAACTTCAAGGCTCTCACGTGCATCGACCCAGTTACCAACTTGCTGGAGATCATTCGCATCAGAGATAAGTCCAGTCAACATGTCTCCAACCAATTCACCAACTGCTGGTTATCCAGATATCCAAGACCGGTAAAATGTGTCTATGACAATGGTGGAGAGTTCCTAGGCCATGAATTCCAAAATACGCTGGCAGCCTATGGAATTGAAGGTGTGGCTACCACAGTCAAGAATCCTCAGAGCAATGCTGTCTGCGAAAGGGCCCATCATACCATTGCAGACACGCTGCGCATATTGGTACATGTGAATCCACCTCAAACCAACACACAGGCCACACAGCTCATGGACAATGCGTTAGCTACTTGCATGCACGCAACCAGGTGCTCAATCAATGCATCCATGGGCTCATCCCCAGGAGCCCTGGTTTTCAACAGGGACATGCTGTTGGATATCCCACTCACATCGAATCTCATTGCCCTACAACAAATTCGGCAGCAGGGCATCAACATGAATCTCCTACGACAGAATGCCAAGCGCATCAAGCATGTCTTCAAGGTTGATGATAAGGTATGGATAAAAGAACCAGATCCAGACAAATTACAACCTCAGAAGAAAGGCCCATATCAAATTGTGCAAGTACATACCAATGGTACAGTAAAACTGAGGCTGTCTCCAAATGTCACCGAAACCGTCAACATTCAAAAGCTGACTCCATACAAAGAGCACCCAGCAAACGATGATCCAGCACAAGATGCAGCAAACAATGATCTAGACATGGAAGAAGTCTAGTGAAACAATTCTAGGAATCCTCAAGTCACTCATTGGGGGACTCTGTAACGTACTACGGACATACACGAAGGTACGTACGTACCGAGTTATGTAATACCCGTACGTACTACTATCAATCTACCTTACAAGTTGTACTATCCAAGATACCATTCAAATGATACGTGCGATTGAACTAATGAGACTTGGGACCACTCTAAGAATCATTAAGTAGCGAAGCATCATCAGTATACAATGGTATACTGATACCGGGCGGGCGCAGGATTCATAGCCCGCCACTCTACATGAATATCCTTGGGCAATCAAAGCAGCATGGCCCGATCAAAGCCAGCATGGCCCGATCGCTCATTATTTTATCTGTTAAGTTTCCATCCATTTTCGTAAAGTATTAATCCATTCATAATTATCACTCCTACTCAAATTCTACCCCTAGTGTGTTACACAGCAATGACATTGTCTTTGCCTTTGATATATTTGAATATTGGGGAAAATTCTTCAAGGAGCATCTGCCAAGTCATAATTTGGTGGCTTGTAAGGTTTTGGCGGGTAAGATTGATGTGATTGGTATACACAATAATTTTGGCACCCCAGAGAATGGGTCGGAATTCTTTGAAGACTTCTACAATACAGAGCATCTCTTTATCAATTGTTGGATATTTCCGTTGAGCAGCGTTGAGTTTTCTGGAGAAGCAGAAGATAATTCTGCCGTCTTGGAGAATTACAGCTCCGAGTTGGTAATCAGAAGCGTCAGTATATACATGGAAGGGTTTGTTTGGATCAGGGAAAGCAAGAAGAATGTCCTTGGAAATGAGCGACTTGGCTTTGTTGAAGGCCTCAATAAGCTCAGGGGTTGGAGATATCTTGCCTTTGGCTCTTCCAGAGAGGTCAGTGAGCGGTGCAATGACTTCAGCGCGCTTTGGATAGAAGTTACGGTAGAAGTTAATCATTCCCACAAAGGATCAAAGGTGGGTTGTTGAGGGAAACGCTAGTTTCAGGATGGGAGATATCTTGTTCGGATTGGGTCTGATTCCATCTCGAGAGATTATGTGGCCAAGCCAAGGCGCTTGTGATTGAAACCAGTGGCACTTGGAGGGCTTGACAGAGAAGTTGTGGGACTTCAGTAAGGAGAGGACAGAAGAGACCGATTTACAATGGGATTCAAGAGTATCTGAGAAGATCCCAATTTTGTTGATGTATACTTCAATGTCCTTCAAGTGTAGGAGCATCTGTTCCATAAAGCCTTGGGCCCAACTTGGAGAGTTAAGGAAGCCCATTGGCAATCAAAGTAGTCGAAATTTTCCAAATGGAGTAACAAGGACACAAAGCCAGGTGGAGGCTTTGTCAAGTTTGAAGGTGTGGAACTGCATGCTAACATCGATAAGGGTGACATATTTGAAGCCTCTTCTTCTGTGGAAGATATCTTGGAGCTTTGGAAGTGGATAGTGAAGTTTCTTGGTGACCTTGTTGAGTTCTCTGAAGTCACTGATGAGTCGACAGGAGCCATCTGGTTTTGGAACTACAAACGTTGGCATTCCCCATTCTGTGGCATAGCATCTTTCTAGGATGCCAAGCTTCACTTGTCGATCGATTTCTTTCTTCACGGCCCCTTGTTGGTGTAGTGGGATTGGATATGGTTCTTTCACATGAAATGGAGTTACATCTTGCTGGAGCTCAATGTGGAACTCTTGATTAGGGAAAATGCCTAATTCCTTGTTGTTCAAGCCTTTGAAAAGTTTTTCATTTTGGAGTAGGATTGGTAATAAAACTTGTTTCTCATTGTTCAAGAGATGGGTTTGTTCGCTGACTAACTTGTGGAGATCTGTCTTCTCATACTTGGAGGTGCCATCTACATATGATTGTTGGATTGCCTGGTTGGAGTAGCTTTTGGCTACAGAGTGTGGCTCTGCAGACATGACCTTGTGGAGCAAGACCTTGTTGTCAAAGTAATTTCGCGGATGGAAGTCCATTGTCTTTTCATACCATTTGATGGTGCAAGTTTCAAAGTCCATCTTCATTTCCAAGGTCTCTCATGGTTTTCCTTCCAATGAGGAGGTGGTAGTTGATATTCTGAGAGACTTCGAAGCACTCGATTTGTAGGACCTTCATTGAATAGGGTAGTTCTGGAAATACAGTATTCTCCAAGGTTACATAATGCTTGCAAGTGGTTTTGCCATTTGTTGTCTGCATTTGGATTGGTTGGTCTAGAAGGTGCTTCTTGATTCCAGAGGGAATTGCTGATTCCACGATGTGATTGTTGGTTGATCCAGAATCGAAGAGGGTTTTCAAGTAGTACTTGCCAGGGGATCCGTTGATGGAGTTGCAGACACTTACTGTGGTTGGAGCAAGGTCGACATCGGTGTTGCTGGGAGCAACATCTTGCTTGTTGTTGTTGGAATCGGTGTTTTCAGTGGGGAATCTTTGAAGATCTGTGTTGTAATATTCTTCATCGATGGCCGTATCTACATGGAAGAGATCTGGCCAAGGAGTTCCGGGGATGGTTTCTTCTGGCTCATTGATAAAGATACACATGTGTTGTTCGGGTTCATGGAAGTTACTGCCATGTGAAGAGGAGGTAGTGGATCGATTGCTGTTGTTGGAATTGCGATTATTCACATGCAAGTCGGTATTGTCTCTGTTGTTGTTGGACTGATTGGGATTGTTGCCATACTTGTTGGTGTAGCATTGGCCCCAAGTGTGGTTCGTACCAGGGTGAATCGGACATGGTGAGTCGTTGGAGATTCTTGTTCCGCCCTTGTTGTTGTTGTTGCCTTGGTTGTTGTTTCGTTGGTTGTTATTGTTGTTATTGCGTTGGTTGTTGTTGTTGTTGTTGATGTTTCAGTTGCGATTGTTTTGATTGTTTTGATTGTTTTGATTGTTTTGGTTGTTTCAATTGTTGCTTCCATTTCGGTTGTTACGATTGTTGCTGGCATTGTTGTTGTTGCTGTTGTCGGTATTTTGAGATGGGTTATCTGATTTCTTCTTTGTATTCTGTGCATATTGATATCGTTTGAATCTCATCATCATTTCAGAGAGGGAATCCCTATGAGGAGAGTGGTGTTGCTGATAGGTGTGTTTCCAATCCTCAGGCATCAATTTGAAGATTAGATTCTTGAACTCTCTCTCCTTGATCTCTGCATTGTCTGGTGGATGTCCAGGGAGTAGTGGAAGTATGACATGGTTGTGGAGGTTAACTTGTGAGACAAATTGGTGTACTGTCATAGTGGTGGTTTTCTTGATATTGGTGAGGAATCTTCGATGGTTTTGGTAGGCATCAAGATTGTTGTCAAACTTGTAGTTGACAAATTCTTGAACAGTTGTGGCAAAACTTTCAACAGTTCTTTGAGGAACATTGTTTGCAAGTTAGTCATTCCACCAACTCTTGTCTGTGTAGTCCCTGAGGAGATCTACGAACTTGTTGTTGTTACTCTAAAAATCGACCAAAGGGTATATGATGTTAAAATTTAAAGAGATGTGAGCTCAGAGAGACGCTCTTATTTTACTGTGTATTTCACTGTATCGGGGCTCTCTGTATTTTACATGGTAGAGATCTTCCCCGGTTATTTGTTACTGTCTTCTTTACCATCGTACCGATTCTTCTGTTGCTGTTGCTGTATTAGCGTCGTGTCGGTCTTACTGTATCGGTCATTCAATGGTATTGGTCATTGTGGGGTTAAATATTCTGTTCGATGGGGCGTATGCTTATTCGTGGTATATGTGCTGGATATAGGTAGGCCCATCTGGAATCGGTATTGATTTTCTTGATTGCAATAAGTAATTTCCTCACGGGATATCAAGTATATTCTTCTGAATGTACTTATGGGTTCCAAGTGTTTACTTACTGTTCAGGTCTTTGGATATTTCTTGTTTCTAACCGGTTATTCCTTTTTGTTTGTAGCCTTAGGTGATATCGTTTTTACCACTTAAGGATTCCAGGTAGTGGAGGTGCGTTTGGTTCTAACGCTCGATCGTTCTTGTATTCCGCACCTCAGTCGTCGTTTCGTTTTATCGGCTTTTCGATCAAAATTTGATGCCGACAATGGTCCGTATTTTTCGCCGACAACACACCCCTTGATCCAATACTCTACTCGCATGGTATTGGATTACTGTCGGAGTATATTTAACCTCGGTCATATTGAGGTTGTGTTCGATGGATCGATTGATCGAATCATATCAACGTGATTGTAATATGAAATCGTTCTAGCAATTCGGACGCGGCCATAGAGTGATCACAGCAATCAAACGATTTAACCTGGGTAGTGTCCCATGATATATCTTGCATGTCGGGCGTGCAAGATCCATCCTAATGGTTTGGTTAGGTCATCAGCCGGGTTGATAACTCCAGGAATATGAATCATCTTGATCTCACCGTTTTCCTTCCATGCTTGTATGGCAAAGAACCTGATTTCAATATGTCTGGTTCGTTCAGTTGGCTTCTGAGCGTTGATGATCTCAATTGCCGATGCATTGTCTTCATAGATAGGGGTTGGACCAGCTTGGGCAAATCCTAATTCTTTGAGTACGAATCTGAGGTATCTGGCTGTTTTGGCCGCTGTGACTGCAGCAATGAATTCTGCTTCTGTAGAACTCTGTGCAGTGAGTGATTGCGCTTTGGATCTGTAAACAATTGCTCCACCCGCATAAGTGAACACATATCCTGTGGTGGACCTGCGATGTTTTGGATCATTTCCATATGCTGCATCAACAAAACACATCAACTTGCTATGCTTGATATCTGCAGGGTATTCTGGGAGTGATCCATCTTGGACTACATCATTATATGGTTCTCCTGATGGAAGAGATGGTTCTGCATTCGGTCTATAGAACCTAATACCCCAGGATCTGGTTGTTCTGAGATACCGAGCGATGTTCTTCAGACTGGAATAGTGGAATGCAGTGGGATTGGAGCTGTACTTTGACATCAGGGTCACTGCATAGCCAATGTCTGGCCGGCAGCTCACATATGCAAACATCATTTCACCTAAGAGTGTTCTGTAGGAGAACCCAGATGTGGATTGTAATGCAGCGTGTTCCTTGGTGCCTTCCAATGGTCCATTCGTATGTGATTGTAGTTGGCTCAGTACTTCAGTTGATAACGGCGCTGATGGTTTGGAGTGGGGTTTCATCTTAGAATCAGTCTCCCAACCATGGGATGTCATGATCCGGTCAATGTAATTGGCGCAGGACAGTTCAATGTAGTCAGCTGTCTGTTTGACATCAATTCCATTGAAGTCTTCAAGCAAACCCATTTTGGTGAAGGGGACAGCATCTTCTCTAGGGAGCTTCAGCCTTGCACCTATAATGTCATAGATCTTGTCAGATATGGATTCCGATGTGCAAGCCAGTGCAAAATCGTCAACTTGTCTCAGCATGTAAACCGTTTCTCCTTCAAAAACTGTCGTGTAGATCGTCCTGTCATGTGTGGTGGTTTTGAAGTTGAGATCAGGGCCTTTCAATATTTTGTTGATGTGGGTTTCCCATAGTCTACCTGATTCTGGATGGCCTTGGAGTGCTCGAAGAACAGGAAGCACCAATCTTCTGTCTATGTCTTTGCCATGCTTGTGCCGGTACCATTCTGCATATGCATCGTCAATAGTCATGTAGGTAGGAATGTTGGGCCCTGGAGAATGGGCATATGCGTCAGCCGCGTCCCCCCCATAAACTTTGAGATTGAGGCTTGCAGCAATAGCAAAGAATAACCTTTGAATGGGATGTTCAACACATGATGAGTATGACATTGCTATGGCATGCAGGGTTGGCGCTGCATATTTGCTTCCATTGCAACATTGTCTGGCTCTTCTGACGCCATTTCTTTTCACACTGTATTGCCAGTGAGGTCTGAGGATGATCGCATCGGGGTCCTTAGGATATTGAATTGGTGATCCAAACATTTCCAGATCTTCAAACTGATCAAGCTGTTTTCGCTCCCCAGCTTGCCATTCAGGCCATGTAGATAAAGGCTTGAGATTCCTTCGAGTGAAGTGCCCTAGTGCTTGTTCTTCAGGTGTAGTTGCCTTGGAATTGATGGCCTTGATTAAGAGTTCAATTTCTTCAGTTGGTAGTGAAGCGGCATCTAGTGGTAATGCTTGATTTCCTGGTTTATGAAGCTTGGTGATGGCTCGAAGTGATGCAATATCAATAGTAGGAATGACAACATCCATGTCGTCTTCAGTTGGTGCCAAGTGTTTTTGGATGGAGGCATGGAGTGCTTCAGTGCTATCGACCTGGTTGATTCTTGATTGTATCAGCTGCTTGTATTTTGTACCAATGCGCTGGATAGCTTTGATGGAGGAAATCCGGTCCAAGAATGGTGGATCTTCTTCAACTGTGGGTTCCTTCCAGGAGGTATTGGGAGCAAATAAACCATATTCATTTGAGTGTTTCCTGACCTCCTTCATAGACAATTTCTCTTCAAGTGCAAAGGTAATTGGTGTATCTATTGAAGAATCCCTCACCCCTCGATCGTGGCAGGCCTGTAAAGCTGTAGTGACATCATCAGCAGTAAAGACACGATTGTGATTGATAGATACAATATAAGCACCTCGTAGCTTGGAGAGAGATTTCTTGTGTGAGGAGAAAAGTTTTGAGGCAGGGCTATTTGGGAGGATATCTGTGATGTAAGCTCTGCCAAGCAGTGAATCATTGGCATACCGGAGGCCAAATGTTTGATCAGTACAAGATGGGGAAACAGTGAGCCTGAGATTTGTGAGATCGGCAAAGGGGGAGATAGAGAATTGAAAATCACTGGATGACACCTCAGTGGGTTCCGCAGGAAGTGGAATGTTGTCATCTGTCCTGAGCAGGTGTTTGACATTTGTGGGGAGGTCTGCAAGTGGGAGATCATTCATGCCTTCATCAAACCTGACATGTGTGGCTATCTTGACTCTGTGTGTCTCAGTATCATACCACAGAATGTTTCTGGTAGTGTAGGGTACAAAACCTAGAAATATGCCTTTTCTTGCATTGGGTTTGAGCTTGATTGATCTCTTGCCTGGAGGTCTAACCCAAACTCTGCAACCAAAGGTTCGGAAATCAGCAAGGTTTTCCTTACGGCCAGTTGCCAATTCCAATGGCGAATGTAGTTGGGTGCCTTCAGGGAATGCATTGGACAACCGGAGTGCATGGTAGAAAGCAAAGGGCCAGAACTTGATGGGCAAATTAGCACCAGACAGCATTGTCCTCATGGAGTTAGCAAGAGTTCGGTGTGCTCTTTCAACTGTACCATTCTGGTGGGAAGCGTCCGCGCCAGTGGGGAAAATGGAATATCCAAACGCAGAGAATAGGTTTCTGATGTCAGGATTGTGATAGAGTTCTCCACCTTGATCAACTGAAACATACTTGTCGGCACAAGTTGGGTTGTGCTGGGCGAAGAAATGCTCTAACCAGTGTAGTGGCGCTGCTTTAGAGATTCGCGTGTCTCCATATTTCATACCAGTATAGTGATCTGTGATGAGAATCCAAGCAGTTTCTCCATGAATGCCTTCATAATCGCGCTTGCGTTTGCTGTTGGAGGATTTGGTACCTGAGAATGCAAAATCAATAGATAAACCCTGAAACGGTTGTGTGGCCTTGCGTGTGGAATGTGAGCCAGCAGGTGTTTTGGTTTGCTTACATTGTATGCAGGTTGGACATTGGTCAAGAATACTGGTTTGCCGTTTGAACTTTGGGACTCCAATGATGTGCTTATGAGCTTGATACAGAAAATCATCGCATGGGTGTCCCAACCTTTGGTGCCACAGGAGTTTCGATGTCTTGGTTTTGATGGCTTGGATTGGGATATTTTTGTCCACAATTTTGGTGAAAAACCGTTTGGCATCAAACCTTGGTATGACACTGGTATCAGACTGAGCTTTTGCTGCGTCAGTGCATGTCTGCAGATTGACAAGGTTGGTGTATATATCATACCTGTAGTTGCTAATTGCTTCTTTGGAGGCCAGTTCACAAGCTTCCTTGAACTGCATGTCAGCCGCTAAGGCATAGGCGGACGATGTTGCGCAATTTGCATATGGAGAGGTAATATCAACATCTGGGATCAGTACTGGGTGTGTATAGCATTGACCATCAATGATGCTCCCATGGAGGACAATGCTGCAGGCAGTGTTCTGCTTGTGATGACAAATAATGGTGAGGTTGCCATTTTGTGGAGCAGATGAGTCAAGGTTCTCAGTGAATGATTTATGGATGGACTGTCCACTGAACTGACATCGCATACGGGATGTCATTCCACAGAGATTGTTCTCACTCAGTAATGTTGTTGACAGGGAGGGAGAATAGTAGAAGAAAACTTTGATATATCCAATGTGATTCGGTGCTGGGATATGCAAATATCCTGAGCCTTCAGGGATGCAGGTAGCTGCTGTGCCTCCTATTGCTGCTGTAAGCCTGACAGGACATTTTCTTATCTTGGTGTAAGGTTTGTAACCGTGCAGGATGTGTTTGAGGTTTGTGCAGGAAACCTTTGCACCGGTGTCAATCTGAGCCCGGACACCCTGTTGGAAGTAGGCTGTAGCTGCAATAGGGTCCGGTGGGACGAGGGATTGCACATTGTATGTATCAACTGGCGTAGGGTTGTCCCTATCGAAATTGGGATCCTCATTGGTCTTCAGGTGTGATTCCAATGTAGGGGATGTAACCCTGAGTGATTCCATGTCACAGTAGACATCAATTGGTATAGATGACTGGAGGCTGTCTTTTGGAAGGAGGTCGACGGCACCAATTATGACAGATTCATAGGAGCTGACACTGCTGGAGTCCAAGGAGGGGCATAAGCTGTTCACTTGGGACGCTGTGATGTTGTCAAATCCTTGAGGATCATCTTGAGGTGATGTCATAGTATGGCTCCAAGAAAGACTTTCTATTCTTGGCCATTGCAAAAATTTTGGTTTTCTACTGTAGCATCAGGTGAAACCTCATCTTGATCTTCATTGCCAATGTTGATCTGAGAGATTTGTTGGGTGGAATCTAAGAGTTGTTGGGTCTGTTTATTGGATTTGTTCAGAAAAACAGCCGCAGCAATCCTATGTTTCTTCAGGGACTCAATATCTTGTAATGCAGGACAATTATCAAAATTGTGACCAGACATGTGGCAAACAATACATTTTCTGGATGTGTCAAAAAGACTAGGTTGCTTATCGAATGCCGTGATAGCATTGCAATATGCTTGGTGGAGGAAGGGATCGTCAGATTCTTCATCCATCTCCGGGTAGCCAAGTGATTCAATCAGGCTGATTGAGTGAGATGTCAAAGTAGAAGGTGTTCTAACCGTACTGTTGCTAGCGCGCTTTTGAAACCGCTCATTCCGACGGGGACCTGGTCTGGTTCCTGAGACGTTCAATTGCTTGGGCTGGATTGGTTTGGAGTTGTTCCTCTTGTACTTTTGCTCAGCCCTGATCTCTTGTTCATATGTTTGGAGGGTTTGTAGGAGCCTACCTGCCTTGTATTTGTCTCGCTTGAATTGGTCATCAGAGTCGCGTTCATCTTCTGTTTTTTTGAAGAGCTCTTCTGAGAGGGCGGTTCCTGCAATAAGGTTGCTAACTTCTTCTGTTGAACCGATAGTGCCAGGTTGGTTTTGGAGGAACACTCTGAGTCTCAAGTAATCCTTGTACCGGAAGTAGTATTCTTCAAGGGATTCACTTGGGTTTTGGTTTGGAGGATTTCGGACCATTCTGCTGGCATTGGATGGTCTTTTTGAGTTGGGATGTGTCTGAGAAATAACTGTGTATAGCGCTTCATAACCTTGTCCTCCTTCGAAGCTCTGGATGGTTGCCTTCATGCTTGCACATGAATCAGGGATGATTTTGTCGCTTCTGAGTGCGGTGTAAATCAGATTTCCCCATTCATTGATGGCCAATTCATATCGTAAAGGTAAATCATGTGGAAAGTTATCGCCAATGGTGAATCCTCTTAGGTGATCAGCTTCGCGCCTGAAGAGATAGTATGGGTGGACATAAATATGGTGTTGCTGTGAGTGAGCTGTGATTTCTCTGTACCATTTCCTAACCTGAGGGTCCGTTGCATCCTGTAGTTGTGGAAACCCTGAGAGGAATAGTTTGTCTCTAGCGGCTTCCTTGGACTTGTCATAGGCTCTGGTGAGATCAAAGCAGTCACCACTTCTGGTGATCAGGCGCTGGTCATTTCTGCCACTGCCTAGATTGTGTAGGTAGTAGTTTTGCCTGACAATTGTTTCATTTCCCGATGAGTCGGTGTAGGTGATTGGGAAATCCTTCATATCATCTTTGGTGAGGAATTCATCTCGCCTGTAATATCGCTCTTTCACAGGTGGTGGTAATGTTGCTGGATTCCATGGAAGGTCGAGAGATTGTTGGTTGACGCCGGTATTGTTGTTGGTGGCGTTGCTGTTGTTGTTGTTGCCGTTGTTGACCAATTGTTGGAGTAGGGTGGTCAATTCTTGCATGTCGGTGCCCGTTGCGGTGGGCGCTGGGTTTGGAGCGGGGTTTGGAGCTGCGGCATCTTCATCATCTGAGTCGGCCTGTGTGGCACCTTTATAGATCTTGTCAAAGCGTTGGGGTCGCCAGGTGGGTTTGAATTGCCATTCAGTGATGAGTAGTTCAATGATGATGAATGGTTTGGTGGAATTGTCTGTGTGGTGTGTGAGTGCTTCCTTTGCAGCTTTTTCCAAGTCGACGGGTCCGCGAACTTTCTTTTCAGCACCGACGTGATTCACGTAGGATATGGTGCATCCTGAGAGGAGTTGGGTGATGTGTCCTTTCTCGAGCTCTGTGGAGCTGGGTAGATAGGAGGTGATTGCATTGACAACGCTGCCGCGGAGGTTGGACATCATGGAGGGGGCTAGCACCTTTGCGTCTGCGCTCTCCACAAATAAATCTTCCATGTCGGTGTCGTCCATGATCTGGGAGTAGACAGCATTCAATTTCTCGTCATAGGGGCTATTGCCCTTGAAACGGAATTGGATGCCTTCCATGGCATTCCAATCAAAGGGGTCAACCATGCTTGCTTGTGGATTATCAAAGAACTGTGTGTAGAAACAGTGGATACACCCCCTGATTCACAAGCAGGAGGGGAAGAAGAAAAATCGACGGCGTCGAAGCGATGAACAATGACCGGAGGATCGGTCGAGGGGAAAGAAAGAACGGCCGAGCGGGAGAAAGGGTCGAGATAATTAACCGAGGAAAAAAGGGCCGAAGGAACGTTCGTCGGAGAAAGAAAGAGAAGAGGGGGAGAGTGGAAGGGAGTCGCTCAACAGCGGGCTCACAACAATCTCTGCGCTGGGGGGAAGGCCTATCGCTCAACAGCAATGTCCTCTGACTGTGACCGGTCAGTGGAGGTGCTGATCGGGCGGAGATAGGCTCTTAAGATATACGCTCAACAGCGCGAGTTAAAAGGGCTCTATAACCTGTTGTTACTCTAAAAATCGACCAAAGGGTATATGATGTTAAAATTTAAAGAGATGTGAGCTCAGAGAGACGCTCTTATTTTACTGTGTATTTCACTGTATCGGGGCTCTCTGTATTTTACATGGTAGAGATCTTCCCCGGTTATTTGTTACTGTCTTCTTTACCATCGTACCGATTCTTCTGTTGCTGTTGCTGTATTAGCGTCGTGTCGGTCTTACTGTATCGGTCATTCAATGGTATTGGTCATTGTGGGGTTAAATATTCTGTTCGATGGGGCGTATGCTTATTCGTGGTATATGTGCTGGATATAGGTAGGCCCATCTGGAATCGGTATTGATTTTCTTGATTGCAATAAGTAATTTCCTCACGGGATATCAAGTATATTCTTCTGAATGTACTTATGGGTTCCAAGTGTTTACTTACTGTTCAGGTCTTTGGATATTTCTTGTTTCTAACCGGTTATTCCTTTTTGTTTGTAGCCTTAGGTGATATCGTTTTTACCACTTAAGGATTCCAGGTAGTGGAGGTGCGTTTGGTTCTAACGCTCGATCGTTCTTGTATTCCGCACCTCAGTCGTCGTTTCGTTTTATCGGCTTTTCGATCAAAATTTGATGCCGACAATGGTCCGTATTTTTCGCCGACAACACTTGTCATAGAGTCTTGGACCTGTGGCTAGGTTGAGTGTCTTCTTGGAGAGCATGAATTCGTTGATGCTGAAAAGAATTTGTAATTTGGTTGATCCTGCAGTAATCAAGGGAATCTTGAGCTTGGTTGTTTCAGGCATTCCATTAAACTCTTGTGTACTCTTGAACTCCACTTTGTCGATAGACTCTTGATCAAAGTCAAACTTGAAAGGGATGATGGAGTAAGACATTGTTTCTCTTGTTCTTACTGGACAATCTTCAGGATCAATTGGTGGTTGTTTATAGTTGTTGTAGTAGTGTTTACTCGAGTAGTTGAAGTGGTCTTTACCGGTAGTAATAAGGTCAAAGCAGTTATTTGACTGTTTAAACAGTGTTGTATGCCTCTAGAAAAAGGTACTAAAATAAGGTATATGTAATGGTTAAAAACTAAGATTGTGAGCTAGCTCCTCTGTCAACTACTCCGAGGAGCAGTTGGAAGCTTGTAACAGTAAACAGGCGTTGAATCAAAATTCAACGTACATTGTACATAGAAAATTTGGATATGTTCTTCATCCAGTCTTCAATGTTGAAGGCCGGCTGGTGTGGCGTTGATGCTGATGCCAGATTCCAGATTTTCTTGAATCGTGGGTAATTTCAATCGTGACTGTTTGGAATACCACATTTTTGTATTTCGGGAATGAAAATCACCCTACCCAGATTTTGGCTAAAGTCTCATTTTTGGAATAAGGAATTTTAAATAAGTATTTAAATATATATCATGTGTCCGGTTGTTTAATTCATTTTTTGGTTTCAATACCATTTTTCAGCTTTCAATGCCCCCTTTTAGTTTGCTCTGCCCTTCTGTACTAGGAAAAAAGGAGGAGGGAATGAATTTAATTTGTTTGGTGTTTTTATTTCTGAACAACGCACAGACACTTCAATCATGTGTCACTGACACACTATCTCAGTCCAGTCACGAATCATTGACACACTCCTCCAGTCATGAGTCACTGACACACTCCTCCAGTCCAGTCATGCGTCATTGACACATTCCCTCAGTCATGAGTCAATGACATCGTTCCCGATCCTCTGTCATTGTTCAATCGTATTCGAACATCAAATAGAACCTTCTCCTTGAAGTCTCATCCAAATTCCGATTATCAAAGAACACAGTTCTTTTCCAATCGTATCACTGAACTAGCTTGGAAGCTTCTTGAACTATCTCGAAGTCATAGTAGACACTAAAACTCAATAGCACACAATTTCATACACAGCGTAGTTCATATTGAATTCAATCGCAATATTGCTTTGAATTTTTTTTTATCGATAAAAATATCTAAAAACTAACCGTAACCTCTAACTCACCATGTCTGCTGTCGCTCAACTTCAAGCTGCTAAGCAGGCCCCCTTCTTTTTCAAACCCAACCTTCGCTATGAAGATTACCCCACCGTTCGCTTGGTGCACAGTGTAACTAAGTACACCACGCGTCCCTTTGCTGCGGCAACCACACCTGGCACCCCAGGCACAAACCTCCCTCCTCCCCCTCCTCCGGTGACGACTTCTTTGTCATCTGTCAAGAAACAGGATACCACCTTTTGCCCCGGCTCCAGCAATTCCAAACGTCTCATTTGCGTTCTTGTCAATTTCATCGACATCGTTGGACCGCCCAACCTCAACATCAAGGACGATGCCAAACACTACAAACTCCGTGAAGTCCTTGGTGGCGGCCTCAAGCATACCTGGGACAAAATCGTTACTGACGCCGGCTCTCGCATTCAAGATGCTGACTTTACCGACAATCTCAACGCATTCATCTCCCTCTTTCTTCCGTCTAACGCGTTTCTAATTCAACAAGAATACATGTCTAACGCAACCAAGACATACCACATGAATTGCTTCGCAGCCGCCGGTCGCCTTCGTTTGATCAACATCCTTAGTGTTCACTTACCAGGATCCGGAGGAATGCGACTCTTTCCCACTAAGACAACCATGAAGAATGCCTTCTTTCGCCTCATGCTTCCGACTTGGCAACTCAAATTCAACGAAACCGGAAATCAACTCGATGATCAGAATTTTCCTCTTCATTGTCTCGTAGCTTTCATGGAACAGCAATGTTTGCATCATGACGCCGGTCAAGTCTCTTGTCAATCCAATCACCACTCCTCCTCTTCCAATGGTAACCTGCAATGGCTGCAATGGAAACGGTAATAGCAACGGACACAACAATCGCCCTCGTTACTCCTCGTCATCTCAGTATACGTATGGCAACAACAACACCACGTATCCCCGTCCGGCATATACTCCCCGCACCTGCGACAATTCAACACAAACCAGTCGCTCGAATCATGGATATACTCCTCGCCGATACACTTATCCTCGCTCAGACCGTCCTAATCGTTCCGACCAACCATCCTCGGCTGGTCGTACTACCCGTTCGCAATCCGCCAGCAAATCACGTACCAGTCCATACAGAACCCATTCGACCGCAGCTAACGATGCTCACCATCTGGAAATGGATGATGATTTCTACTACGATCACGACCCTCAACAGTTCGGCCACGAGCATCCCGGTTCCAAGCCACGTCATGAAGATAATTATTTTCACGACCAAAATACACAAACGGACGCTCCGCTCACACAGGAATACGACGACGACCACGGCGAATGTTATCATCAGGACGACGAGCCCGCCTACGACAGTCAACCCGACTTACTGACAACCACCTTCGGAATCTGTTCCCTACACCATCGCCATTGCCCGCCTTCTTCAAAACTGCCCCTCCCCACGTCTTTTCCTCATTCTTTGTGACTCCGGTTCCAAGACAACTTGGTTTAGCCATCACGCGCTTCCTGTCACAATCGTCCCTACCACAACTACTCCTATTTCTGGCATCACGATGGCTGGAGAATTCAACTCATCTCAACAGATCTCTCTTCAGCATTTCACACTTCCAGAACTTGCCCCCAAAATAATTCTTCCGTCACTTGACGCTTGCGTTTTCCAAGCTCCTTGTCGTTACGACATGATTATCGGACGCGACGTCCTTCGTCATTTTCAGATCGTTTTGAACTTTCACAACAACGAAATCAAAACAGCCACTCATTCCATCCCGATGCGGCAATTTCCATGCATGCACGCCTGACTCGGCCGCACTCGCTCTTCATCTTCATGCAAGACACATTGACAAAAGTACCCCTGACGATTCTTTCGCACTTACAACAAACAAAACTGTCATTCAAGAATCCACTTATGATCAACACGACTGTTTGCACTGTCTGTGACAACTGCACACACTTGTCACAAAATCAACGTGAACGCCTACACTCAGTTCTATGCAAATACCAAACAATCTTCGACGGAACCCTAAAACACTACCCAGATGAAGAAATCCATCTCGACATTGATCCAACTGTGAAGCCCAATCGTTCTCGCGCTTACCCCGTACCCCACAAACAATTACCTCTTTTCAAGAAAGAACTCGATCGACTTGTAAACATTGGCGTTCTTTCTCGCCAGGGTTGCTCCAATTGGATCTCCCCAACATTCATCATTCCCAAGAAAGATGGAAAAATTCGATGGGTCTCCGATTTTTGCGCTCTCAACAAAGCCATCAAGCGCAAAGTTTACCCAATTCCCCGTATTCAAGACATTTTACCCGGATACAAATACCTCACCAAATTGGACATTTCGATGCAATACTACACCTTTGTCCTAGACGACGAAAGCAAAGATTTAACCACTATCACAACACCTTTTGGCCTTTACAAGTACAATCGCTTACCAATGGGAGTTTCTCAATCCCCAGACGTAGCACAAGAAATCATGGAACGTGTACTACACGACATTCCCAATCTCGAAATTTACATCAATGACATCGCTTGCTTCAGCAACACATTCGAAGATCATTTGCAACTCATCGATACCGTACTCACCCGTTTACAGGACAAAGGCTTTGCAATCAATCCACTCAAATGTGAATGGATCATACAAGAAACGGATTTTCTCAGACACTGGCTCACTCCCAAAGGCATCAAGCCATACATCAAGAAAATCAAAGCAATCTTAGCAATGCTCCCACCCAAAAATCTTAAACAACTTCGAGCCTTCCTTGCTCTCGTTACATACTACCGCGACATGTGGCCACGCCGTTCTCACATACTTGCCCCACTCACTGACCTTTTGAAGACTCCTCGCACATTCCAATGGAACGACACTTGCCAAAAAGCCTTCAAAGAAATGAAATCCATTGTCGCAGTTGAAACAATGCTCGCTTACCCAGATCACAACATACCGTTTCACATCTACACCGATGCATCTGACTTTCAACTAGGTGCAGTCATCAAGCAGAACAACATTCCCGTCGCATACTTCACGCACAAGCTCAACCAAGCACAAGCCAACTACATCACCATCGAAAAGGAACTGCTTTCCATTGTCGAAACATTCAAGGAATACCGCCCCATGCTCCTCGGTGCACTCATTCACCTCTACACCGACCACAAAAATCTAACCTACAAGCTCTCCACGTACAACACCCAACGAGTTCTACGATGGAAACTAATCTTAGAAGAATACAACCCAATTTACCATTACATCAAAGGCCCAGAAAACACAGTCACCGACTCCCTCAGCCGAACCCCAACAACCCTCACCTCATATTTTACAACTACCAATTTCAACGACGATGTCTCCAACAATGACTCCTTTTCATTTAAAAACATGGCCGAGAGCCTAATGGCGCTGCCATCATGCGCTGCATCGACTGATTGTCATCCTGTCGAAGACAGCTATCTGATTCACCCCCATTCTGATCAAAAAGGCAGATTGCCATTCCATTTTACGACTATTCACCAATATCAATCACATGACCCAAAAGTGCTCACCCTGCCACAAAAAGACCCCAGACGATTTTTCAAACAAAAACTAGACAACGTCGATATTGTTTGCCGATACGACAAACTAACACCTAACTCCCAGTGGAAAATTGTCATCCCTAACAACATGCTCGCTCCTCTTGTCAAATGGTACCACGAAATAACCGTTCACTTCACAGGCATGGACAGACTCGAAGCCATTCTTCGCCGTCACTTCCATCATCCTGACCTTTGCTCCATATGTCGTAACGTCATATTCAACTGTCTCATCTGCCCCCTCGTCTGTACAGGAGCCCGACAAGCCGGTCAACTTGCACCACGCACAGCTCCAATAACCCCTTGGTCCGAAGTCCACGTCAATTGCATTGGCCCATGGAACGTCGAAATCAACAAAATCAACCTCAAATTTGATGCGCTCACATGCATCGACCCAGTTACCAACCTCCTAGAAATCATCCGCATCCCAGAAGCCAAGACAGCCGAAAACATCAGACGCCTCTTCGAAAACTGCTGGCTATCCCGTTACCCTCGCCCCTTACGCATCGTACACGATCACGGTCCCGGATTCAACGGACACAACTTCCAATTCCCCCTAGACTATGCAGGCATAAAACCAATCAACATTTCTCCCCACACACCCACCGCCAACAGAATTATCGAGTCCACCCACAAGACCATTGGTCAAATCATACGCACCATGATAAACCTGAAACCCCCCAAGACTAAAATAGAAGCCAATAACCTTGTCGACGAAGCAATATCAACAGCAATGCACGCACTTCGATGCAATCCAGTTTCAACACTCGGAAACTTCTCTCCCGGTGCCCTCGTCTTCAACCGTAATATGCTTCTCAACATTCCGCTCCACGCCGACATCATTACCCTAACCAAACATCGCCAAGCTCAAATTGACAACCGACTCCTTCGCGCCAACCGCAAACGCACAAAACACGAATTCATGGTAGGTCAAGGCATTTTCGTCGCCATACATGATCGCAACAAACTCGATCTCGTTCGCGAAGGCCCCTACCCGATCTAACAAGTACACACAAACAACACAGTCACTATACGCCGCGGACAAACACATGAACGCATCAGCATCCGCCACCTTACCCCAGCCAAACCATCATAAATTTTCATGGTAAGGGAGACTGAACAACGCACACACACTTCAATCATGTGTCACTGACACACTATCTCAGTCCAGTCACAAATCATTGACACACTCCTCCAGTCATGAGTCACTGACACACTCCTCCAGTCCAGTCATGCATCATTGACACATTCCCTCAGTCATGAGTCAATGACATCGTTCCCGATCCTCTGTCATTGTTCAATCATATTCGAACATCAAATAGAACCTTCTCCTTGAAGTCTCATCCAAATTCCGATTATCAAAGAACACAGTTCTTTTCCAATCGTATCACTGAACTAGCTGGGAAGCTTCTTGAACTATCTCGAAGTCATAGTAGACACTAAAACTCAATAGCACACAATTTCATACACAGCGTAGTTCATGTCCTTTTTGGCTTTCACTGCCCCTGTTTAGTTTGGTCTGTCCTTTTGTATTAGGAAAGAGAGGGGGGATGGAGTTTAGTTTGTTTTGGTTTTTTTTGTTACCTTTTTTGGATTTCACTGCCCCCTTTTAGTTTGCTCTGTCCTTCTGTACTAGGAAAAAAGGAGGAGGGGATGAATATAATTTGTTTTGGGGGTTTTGATACCTCTTTTTGGCTTTCACTGCCCCCTTTTAGTTTGCTGTCCTATTGTACTAGGAAAAAAGGAGGGGGGGGGGGGGGGGGGGGGGTGGAGCTTAATTCATTTTCGGGTTTTTGATACTCTTTTTTAACTTTCACTGCTCCCTTTCAGTTTGCTCTGTCCTTCTGTACTACCGTACGGTACGGTAGGTTAAAAGGAGGGGGGGGGGGGGGGGGGGGTGGAGTTATGTTCATTGCGGGGGTTTTGACATCCTTTGTTGGCTTTCACTACCCCTAGGTCTGACCGTGTTCCGCTCCTCATTTTTCTCATTTAAGACGTTAATTAACTGAAAATGAAAATAAATAGTTCGCCATTTATTTTGCGAAACTAACATTTATTAATGCCTTTGATATTTTGTGCAACTGATTCTTTTTTCAAAGTCTCATTTATTTTGCGAAATTCAACAAGTATTATTATCAAATTAATTAATTAATTTTCAGGGCTATATTTTCCTTATATACATAACTTGAACAGCTTTTTAGCAGTTATTAGTGGTTAACGTTGTACCAGACCTATGTACTAAAACCAGAAAAATGTCTGTTTTTAACATCTGGCAAGAAATACCGGTACTACCGGCACCGTACCATGAGAGCCGTCACACACAACAAAAACGCAACTTAAAATTCAGCAGTACAAAAATCATGTAGGAGTCTACAGAGGTAACGTTTGGGGAGCTCTGCACACCTTTTTGTGTAACACTCTGTGTAACACAAAAAGTATTGACAAAATTTGGCAGGCAAAATTACAAATTACTTGCTAAAACAAGACCGACAAGACAGTTCAAAAATTGACCACTCTCTTTCCAAGTTGAGGGACAAGAAAATGGAATTAAATGAGTGATTCCCAGCAGTGAT
This sequence comes from Pseudo-nitzschia multiseries, assembly GCA_037355745.1. Taxonomy (NCBI): domain Eukaryota; phylum Bacillariophyta; class Bacillariophyceae; order Bacillariales; family Bacillariaceae; genus Pseudo-nitzschia; species Pseudo-nitzschia multiseries. The sequence goes on along the minus strand of CM074785.1, from coordinate 4,149,800 downwards.
AAAGTAATAAACGACCAAAGTAATAAAAAAATATTCCTGAGTGAATAGATTGAATAGATTCAATGCACGAATATTTTTTATTAACTATCACTTGGAGCAAATTTGGAATTTGGAATCTCTAAATAAGAAACAGTAACTGTCTATTTAATCACTACCCGCGCCACCTACCCGCCTATTTTGGCCGGCAATGCTGTTAAGTATTCAAGGATGGCCGGCAGTTGAAAATTTCAGAATTTTTCATGTTATCCTTTTGAATACACATAGGGTATTCTAGTGTTTACTTATTGATCTGGTTTTTAATGATATTTTGCTTCGTACCTTTTAAGCTGTTTATTTTTTGTGTTAAGTGGAATGGTTTTTACCACATAATGATTTCAAAATAAGAGGTACACATGATTGATTTGTGGGTTGGGTGACTGAAATATTTGATTTTAGTGATTCCGTTGGTGTTTATACATTGTTTATTTGGTTCATAAAAACCTGCTACAATCTGGCAGTCGAGGCTGCCTCAACTGCCAAATTATATTCAATACGGAATAAATCTATTACTATAGGAATAAATTTATTAGTTTGGTCGCGAACTTTTATTACTTTATCACTGCTGGGAATCACTCAATGTGTACAAATAATACTGTTATCTATTACTCACCACATGTTACACTACACTGACATCAACTTAGACAGGTGATCAATCAAACCTACCTGTGATTACAGCACTTGACAACACAGTACATGAAAGCTCGAGCCAAAAAACGGTGCTTATCAGCAACAACAGGGGGGGGGGAATCCCCTATCCAACAAGCTACTTCTCTCCACCATTAATCAAACCAAGGAATCAATTGAACCGACGATCAAACCGACGATCAAACTGGTGATCAAATGAATGAATTGATTGAACCAACTATCGAATCAACAATTGAACAAACGAATTGACCAAACCGGCAATCGAACGGCACTTAAAAACGCCTCCATCAAACGGTGCCTCCATTGAATTGAATTGCTCATCAAAGCGCCAGATTGCCTGCATTCCTCTCATTGCCATACACTGCCTTGATTAGGTTTGTCATCAACAGGTCACCATAAGCACGCTTGATCTTGTTGATAGCAGTGTTCACATCATTGCCATGATTCAAGAGCCTCTCCATGCATCCCCATACAACTTCCTGTTGGAATACCTGAACTTAACGCGCCCTCGCTCTGCTGCAGTGAACTCGTTTGCTGGCTTCCTTCCTCCCATTCCATTCTGGTACTCATCCCACAAGGCCGGGATGGTCTTTGGATTCCTGTACAAGATTGCAGACTGCTGTCCCTGTGGAAGACCTGGCGCGGCATCCACTACAGCCGGTCCTCTCCCTCATCCAAGTCAACGCGTCGGAGCCATTTCAAGCCCCCTGCAGATTTGTTGCAACTGCTTCATCTGTCTCTTCATCTCTGCCATCTCTGCAAGATTATGGTTCCTCAGCTCTGCAACACAATTTTGAGTGGTGCACATCTTTGCATAAATAGCATTCTTCCACTGCTGTCCATGACCGGCTGCTCCCACGGCAATCTCTGCTTCATTTGAAGTGATCTCATCCAAGCACACAGTTCCATGTAATTGGAACAAATTACTGAAACCTTTTGAATAGGATTCACTTCATCCTCCATCTGGCCCTCTAACAGCCCGTAATGATTAAGGATCCAAGCATTGAGTCCTGGGGGGACCAAATCAGTTGCAGCGGCATGAAAGCAAGCCCAAAGCAAGGGCTTTGTGAGGATAGCGCCAACTGTAGGACCAAACTTTGCTCAAATTGCTGGCGCAACAGCGCTACACAGCCAATCCATTGTACTACCACTAGCATCTTTCTCCTTGTACAAGCAGATACCCTTGTAACATAGCTGCTTGCAGCATGGATATCCGGCCAATCCAACTGTAGATGCACATAGAAATCTTGCATGCCTCTAGTTTTCCATCTAGCTCTGTAGTTCACGTAATCTTTTGTAGCCCCTGCTTGTCGCGCTATAGTAGTACCCCACTTCTTAACAGAATGAGTACCAAGCTTCCTATCACTAACAGGTTCAAATAATTGATTTGGGATGATGCGCCTGAGGGCCTGCTGATACGTTGTCTTGCAGCTTTTAGCTTCCTTGTTTTGTAGATCAACAGCTGAATTAGCTAGTACAGTGTTGCCCTCTGCAAACAGCCACTGGCTCACCAGTAGTTAGCCAGACCTCTAGATAGATTGCGAGCCCAAGGAGAACATAGTATCGATGATCCATTGCACCCATTAGCAGTTGCAGGTGACAATAGTCTTCCTTCTAGACATTCTTTGACCATCTCATCTGAGCTGTAATGTGATCTGGATAGACAATACTGGCTTCCAAGTTCACTTTCTTCATGTGGGATGTATCATCTCCTCTAGCAATCATATGAAGCTGGAAGTTCAACATGGCTTGGTGCATGAGCTGAACAATGTCCTCGCCCTTAGACATCTCAAGCACTTGAAGGAACTCATCATGTGTGAAAAAATGGTTGGCTCTACTTTTGTGGCCTACTTGTCTAGTCTCTTTCTTCCTTACTGCTTTGACGAGGCTGTTAATTTTTTGGGACTTGGTGGGGTTCCCATGCCCTGTGGTTTCATTCCAGATTGCAGTGCTTGGTACAAAGTATGAAATTTCTTTCTCCCAATGCATTAGGGCCGAAGATCTACCAAGGGTCGGATTATCATCTTGTCCAGGGTCTTCTCTTCCATACACCTTCATATACATCCATCTGTAGATATCCTCAGGTGTAATCACACCAAGCTCCTCACGAGTGAACATCTTGTTAGTAGGATACACGTATCCATGCAAGAAATCCATCAGCTGCAGCAAGGTCTTGTGGCATCGTAATACTTGAGTGGGAGCATTACTAAGAACATCATTGGGAAGGAGATGCAGCACCGGTCCTGTCCTTCGAGTGTTGCGGCGCCGGGCTGTGGTGGCCGCTGGGGACGCAGTTGGTATTTCATCGTCATCATTGTCTGTGGCCGGTGTGGTTGGTGTGGCCAGAAAATCATCGTCGTCATCATCATCATCATCATCATCTTCATCTGATTCAGAGGGCTCGTCGTGTTGGGGGGGGGGAGAGGGACAACTCGGTCTCCTAGTGTAGCGCAAGCACGTTGGAGTGCTACTGCTGTTACCCGTTGCCTTGCTTTGAGAGTTGGAAGAGCACGTTGATTGATGGGGGGGGGAGGAGGGGAAGTAGGAGACCCGGGTGCTGATCCACTATTCCGGAAATCTAAAAGGGATATGGCATTCTGGATTTCTTCCAAATCCCTGCCAGCAAGTGGTGGGGGAAAGGCTCTTTCAAATGCCCGGCGTTTGTGGGCTCTAACAGCCCGTGGATTGGTACTGAGTACTTCTTGGAGCATTTGTTGCTTGCTTGTTTCTTGTTGCGTATTATGTGTTTTCGTTGAATTTGGATCAAAATTGTGAGCAATCAATGCGTTGAATCAAATCGGTGCGTTGAATTGGCGAAAAGAAATGAAGTACTACTTAAGACTTAAGAAATGAAGTAAAAAACAAGTGGAGTCTTATACCGTATGGCCAAAAAAGAAGTGAAATAATGGGCCAATACTCAACAAGGGTCTAGGTTGCATAAGTTGCGCACCTCGTGTTAAAATATAGCAATACAAAGCAAACAAAATGCAACCCATGTAAGGTTAAATATGCAACCTGCAGTGCAAAAAACTTTTCGCACCTGTTTTCGGAGGGTGCCAAATATGGTACCAAAGTCTACAGAATGTGTAGCACTGGTTGCACATGGCCAGGGTAAATGCAACCTGGGTTTCATTTTATGTGTATCATAGTAGTACCATAAACCTTGGGATTACTAGGAAAGGACAGGTATCATATGTTGAAATTCAGTAGCTATGTGAAAGCAAGCTACAAAACCTGAAAGAATCATCTGATCCTATTGGTTAGATACAAGTAAATAAAATATGAGAATAATGGTGTATCCTACCACCTATTCTCATGTGTCTGTGGGTATTATTGATTGTGCAAATGGGGATCTTATCAATGGAACCTCAACATCATATTGGTGTCATCTGATTGGCTGATATCTTTCATGAAGAAGCAACCGGGTGCCAGTCATGTGCCGGTGGGTGTGTCATTGCTAAAGGTTGCCTGGCTCTCAACTAGCCACAGTGTTAGTCAAGCAAGTCCTCGCCCATGCGCGGGTATATTTCCAACACACTCCCATCACTTCAGATAAGAATGTGCAACCTTTGATGTAGATTGGTAGTACTCTTAAGATACAGCTTGCACCTTTGCTTGTTGGGTTGTGTAATACTCCTGTTTGCAACAAATGTAGTTGGCATCATTAATACCCAAAATGGTGTTACAGAATTTTGTTCTGAATAACCCTCCCTGTAGAGGTTTGGTGAAGAACTCAGCTAGCATATCCCTGATGGGGCAGTACTCAATCGATATTCCCCATTCTTCACCTGGTTGGTGATGAGGAAACACCTGATATTGATATGTCTGGTTCTCTTTATACTGTATAATTTGCCATTCATCTCCAACAGCATGGAGCTGGAGTTGTCCTGATACAGGATATTGTTGTTGTGTCCTAATGTAGGTGAGGTGGATTCTCCATCGGGTTCATCCTGTTTTGAAGCATACCCTTGCCATTGCAACAAATAATAATAGCACCAAAGATTGTAGGGGAGATGGTCATCCACCCCCCCAAGTTCAGATTCAGAGGAACTCTTGGTGTTGAGCTTTTGTTTGGTTGGCATGGCAATCACGACCCCCTGTCCAAATGTGAGGAGGCCCCTGCGTCACATTTGACTTTTCACATCCAGATGAGCTGCGAATGATGCATCAACATACCAGTGTGAGTTACTGGTCTCATCCCATCCCAATACAAGGGGTAGGAATATGGTGTCCTTTACATTTGCAAGGGCTCTCCAAAGCTTTTTCGAGTCATCCTCATTGGGACCTTTGACTCTGGTACACAGGAATGATATGGCTGTTCCAAGATCCAGGCGTGCCCTTTTGCTCACAAACAACAACTGTGCGGTGAATTGATGGTATCATTCACCTCTGACGTACTTAAGATTTGCCTTATCAACCTTGAACAGATGGTCTGCTGCTGGGGTTGGAGTAAATCAGGCTTCTTTGAGGTCTCCAGGGAGATCAGCAATGATCCCTTTCAGGTAGTCAAACGTATTAAACTTGACTTTGCCTTGCTCGGTGTAGTTATTGGTCGTCCCAGTTTAGCTGTGTACCTTTCTGCAAGTGACAGTGATGGGTGCTTCCTTGCCAAACCTGGAGTTCAGGTCCTCAAGGATGGATGAGACAACCTTTGGATCCACACGAGAGATCTTCAGGTCATCCACGTGCCAAACAATGGTGCATTGGGACCCGTTGATGGTGTTCTTGTTTGCGGTGCAGCTGTCATATGGGTTCAGTTTGAAGCCCCATTCAATCAACTGACCAGATAGGCTCTGCCAGAAGAGAAGTGATGCACAAAATGTGAGGTAGATGGCCTTGTCAGCTCGCGTGTATGGGGTTTTTGTTCCTTGCCATTCTTTGACGTACGGCTCGTATAGGGATGGATCGGCATTCTTGGTGAGTATTTCAGCCATTGGAACATTCAGTCTTATGTGGACTATCTCGCCTTCCGGCATAGGGGTCTGCAGAAAAGCCGGTCTTCAAGGAAGCTGTAATGAGGATGAGTAAAAAAAATTGAATGAATCAGTTTTGATGTCTCCGAAAGAAGCTATCATGAAAGTAGCTATCGCCGCCACCTCTGTTATCATGGTTTGAGAGGTGAACGCGTTCCGCCTGCTGTCGCTAGTTGTGAAGGGAAACCAATGCCAAGACATCGTACCATTACCGACGATTTGAAATCGAGAGTAACCCAGACAAGGCAGCCTCTGCAGAAATCAAAATCGTTACATTCTCTGATCGTTAATGCACTAGGTCTATTCATCACGAAGTCATGATAGAAACTGTACAATTCATTTCCTCAGTAAGTACTGTATATCATTCGACAGGGAAACGAATTTCGGTGCAAGGTTTTGCCGCGATGTAACAATGTGGTCTATAACCCTCTCCAAAGGTTGCAAACACGACCTCATTCTCAATGGACGAGTCGATTTGCTAATTGCCAATCCATGGCCTGTGGCAGCACTGGGCCTACGGTTCTAGCAATCACATATTCCATGCCTTCATACGAGAACAAATCTCCCCCTCGAACGATGATTACTAGGTACCATACGTCGTGAAGATCGCAGATAGTTTTGGTAGCGAGAAAGTCGAAATGGCGAGGTACTAAGATCCGAAAATGTGGATTCAAAAAACCTATGGGAATGCACCGGCAGCCATGGTCCTGTTCGTTGCAATTCGGATTAACAATTGTTTAATTAAGCATCACATTGTGTGCACAAACAGAGATCAGATTATTGTTGCAAAAAAGCGTATCTCGTTGTTCTTCTCAACCACAAAACGATCCAAGAGGAAAGTTTCAATACAGTGTTTGTCGTCTCTGCTCGTTGGATTTGACACGGTATCTATCAAACCGTGCTTTCATATCTTGTCTTGGATGGCACTCCAGTGTTCTGTTTCCTTGTTATCGGCCTCTTCGTCATCGGAATCACCGCCGAAAATAAACTCCGCATACTGAGATGACGTCGAATTGGTCCCGTCGAAAATATTGAAGCTGTATCGTTTTGTATCTGACTGCTCTATCTGTGGCGCTGACGTTTCGTCCGGATCAGCAGCGATTCCTCCCGGTGCCTTGTCCACATCGTCCAGAAACTCCGACGCAGAATTTTGCGTATTCTTAGTGCATTCGCCCGAAGCAGGCCTCTCGATTGTCATCTTCGAATTTCCCCTCTCCGTCGAAAAGTACCCGTACGCCAACGAGGAAAAAGTGAAAAAGAGCGCGAAGTTGACGTCGAGACCAAATCGAAGGAGCTGGTATTTCATATCTATACCAGTAGTTTTCTGAAAAGACGAATATCCTAACACGACGATGTACGGCAAAATCGCCCAGTACAAAACAACAAGGTAGACACACGACTGCCATAATATATCCCTTGGTAATAGAGTAAAAGATGGGCGCAGCTGTGCTGGCTCTCTTGGTATGGCCTCCGGGTTCTTGCCATTGTGATACAGAGCAATCATCAAGAAAGTTGGAAGTAGCAGAGAGAGCAGGAAGGGAGCAGATACAATGAAAAATAAATGTGTAGGGTTGCCGAGATCCCCTCGTTCACATTCAATGTCTTCCAAAAAATTGCAACTAGGTGGATAACCTCCTAACTTGCATAGCCCCAAACCGACGGGATTGAAGCCTTCAATAGCGAAAGCATATAGTACGTAGCCAACCGAAATAAGGTGTACAATACTATGTATCCATTTTTCACACCACAAGTATTTCTTTTGTTCGAACCTGTTAAACACTCCAAAGTAACTGTATACAGAGAAACTGACATAGTAAAACACTCCCGAGAAGAATGAGAACGTCCAGAATAAACCTTGTGCGGTACAAGTCCCGACTGTTCCCACATTGTGGTAATATCCATCATATTCCCTCGGAATGGCCCAACTTCCGATCATCGAAAATATGCCATTTATCAATCCATAAAAGGCCATTCCTAATCAAACCATAATGATGCATGGGATGTGTACTGTTTCGATTAGTTTCGGTTAGGGAAACGCAAGAAAGCAACACACGAGCAATTCCAGTGTTTTAGAAAGCGATTCTTCACTGGAGACGATGGACGTTTCTGAGATTTTGTTCCCTATGAAAAGTTCTTACCAAAGGCGAGGCGATGAAAGAGATATTCGCGATTTGCCCATGCCCTACGCATGATGTATAGGCTGCTCGCGAACGTCACGATTCCAGCAGGACGGGGGTACCAGAGCAACGCCAGTTGGACGGCGTTAGGCTCTCCCGCAGCAGCGGATGATTCTCCCTCTAATTGCGTTTCAGCCATGCTTTTGTTATGCAACGGTTCAGAGTTTGGGACAGCGAAATCTACCGGTACGAATACGAGTACTCGTATGAACAGCAAAGATTCCACAAGGATAGGATTGTGTTCGAAAAAAGGTACGAGTTTTAGAGCACCTTTTGGTAACAGTGTTGTGCCCTATCAATTAATAGAAAACAAGTGCGAATACGGCTCCAGCTTGGCAACAGAACGACCACAAGAAAAAGTCAAAAGAGAAGTCCCGTAAGTATCCTGCGTGTGCAGTAATTCAATTATACCCCGAAGTACTGTTATGAATGAATAACGCAGTCAGTAGTAGGACTCGTATGCGACAACGTGTGAAGAACACCCAGAAAGTACTGATCTAGCGCATTGATACAATACATACTTATTATGCAGACACCATACACATACAATACAAACGTATCCTATTTGATATTATTATGATCACTGTAAAACATTGGAGGTTATTGGAATACTGTTATTAGTACGGTAGAATTACGAAGTAGAAGTAATTCATACTTCGTAATTACGAAGTAACTTGAATTCGTGAGAACACTTGTGACTTGCAAGTATCATGGGTCATAGTAGTTTACAGTTTAAAAACCATAATAGACACTGAAAAAAAGCTTAAATGTAAAAAAGGGTTTAAAGTTGATGGAGTTGTTATCACCTGAAAGTTGGATAGTATCGTAATTTAACTAGCGTTTGTGTGTAAACGTCCGGTCCGATACAAAGAAAAGTTTTTCGGGCGAATAACATTTTCTAGGGGTACGAGTAAGATCTTACGAGAACTCGTATTGTCAACACCACATGGTTTTCCAGGACCAGTGGAATTCTGCTAGAAATTTCATTCATGTTCGATAGCCCACAACCACGTATTTTTCGGTCTTTGGTATCGGTCTTTTTATCGTTGTATTGTATCTTCATGTTTTTGATGGAATAAATGAGACGTCATTCCGAACTGGTGCTGCTTTTCATGATCAGTATAAGTAATTTCCTCACGGGCTGTCACGTTTATTCTTTCGAATTTACATAAATTCCAAGTGTTTACTTAGTGCTCTTCTTTTCATGACACATTAATTTGTAATACCTTTTTAAACTATTTTTTAATCGTGGTTAACAGAAGTCTAAAATCAGGAAAGCTAGATGGTGAAGTTAGAGTACTAGTGTTATTGATAAGACTATGTGTTGAATATTCCTCCAGCCATAGATCATCCAATTTCTGAATCTCAGTGTTTTTCTTTGTGTGTGTGTGTGTGTGGGGGGGGGGGGGGGGGGGGGGGGAATCCTGAAACGCCATTGCAGGAATCTGCCAATCTGCCGTGCTTAGCTATCAGTAGTTAACACACTTTCCTTCACTGGTTCAGTTAACATGGAATAACTAGGTCCTGGAAGTGTCCTTGGTATGTGTTATTTGTGTACACATTTATCCGTTGAATCTTCTGGGGATCATAAGTAATTATTTACGTATGCCACAGGTATTACTAGCACTTGTGTACTTTTAGTACCCGCACAGCCTTCCGTAGGGACTTACGTACCAATGTTGTGTTCGCGGGATTTAGTAGTAAGGGATGTACATACCTATGTTGCACTCACGGAATTTAGTAGTTCAATACACTCTTGTATGGACCAAGGACTATCAGGCCCGTAGAGATAAATCAGCCTAACCTGTTTATGGTGGCCCCAGGGTGATGCTTGGTTGGATAGCCGGCCAGATTATGCTTCCCCGGCTCCCAAAATATGTTGAATTGCCCTTGGGCAGCCCTATCTTTGAGTCAATAGAATCACACATCAATAGCCTTGGACCTCTTTTGTTTAATGGTTCCATTCATCATACCTTCGGCTGTGTTGTTATCCGTTTTCAGTGGGGTAGCCAGCTGGGGATGCCCCAGTTCAATCAAACATTGCCGTATTGGTAAGGCTTCCCTTGCATTGAGAAACAGTGAGACAAGCTTTGGCTACGGCGACGGCAGAGGCCATAACATTTTCAATAATCTTTGCGAGCACTAGGATAGCTCCATTAAACAGAGTGCCGTTTTCATCACCAAGATAGTGGTATCTGCCGGCGTGGCTCCAGGCTTCGGGGCACACTAGATACGCAGCATCGCTATCCACACGGAGGATCGTGTCGCTTGCCTGGTAAATTACCTCGACATTTGGGTTGCTAGCCGCATAGTTGAGGAAGTACCTGGTCGCTGCCAGAGTCATGTGGGTGTCCCTTGCAGATACGATGTCATTGAGAGCGCGTAGCATAGTGTTGTTGAAAGTGCGTGCAAAAAATAGGAATTTTCCGGTGACTTTTTGTACAAATTTGATGTGTTGCACCGACAGTGTGGAAGTGTGCTCGACTTTTGCGTACTGTACTTTGGCGCCATGCCTGCAATGGCCTTAAGCTGCATCTCCAACAGTCTGGTAACTGGATGAAACAGAACCAATAATACAATGGTTGGGCTTGTGGTACATACACCAATAGTGTTTTGATCTTTGCTGGCTTGCATCTTGAATGCTCCAGGCTGTTGGCATGATAGTACTCAAGCTGACTATGGGCTCTATGAAAAGATGGAGCTTATGTATGATGAATTCCTAGCAAAGGTTGTTGTTGACTCAGCTTTCAAACTGTCTAGAAAGCCGTACCTCATTCGAAGTAACCAAAGCGATCCCTTCAATACAGCATCTCTTACAGTGAATAGCACTGCGACCAGCGTTAGACAGCTCTCCGAATCAACAGATCCAAGGGGGATTCCCCTGAATGGAAGATAGCATGCTCCTGGAAGAAACAGGAGACAAGAAGATTATTCTGAAGCTCCTTGTTTGTCTGTACAATTTCCAGACAGCTAGAGTTGGAATCAACACCATACTCAACACATACATGAGTCAGACTGAAGGTTTCTTCTCCTACAAATTGGTACCAACGGAAACCGCAAACGATGTATTTTAGAGTCAAGTCCATTCTTTGATTGATTAGTTGATCAATTACTACATTAGCAAATTAGATAATTGATAAATCGATAGTAGTAGTTATGAATTAGCGTAGCATTATTTAGAGCAGTTGACAATACGACCGAATAGAGCAGTTGACAATACGACCAAATAATTTTGCTCCAGCGCACCTCTCGTGGTTTTGGATCCCTCTTTTAAGGGGTTGCAATAGAGTTTTTCTATTGTCTTTGTAGCCTAAGTTTCTGTCTGGAGCAACGTTGGTAGTTTTGTTGAGTTTAACTAACTAATTCGATTACTATTTTAACTAACTAACTAACTAACTAACTCATTCAATCAATCGATTTGATTACTCATTCAAAGTCGCTGTCGTCAATTTGATTACTCATTCGAAGTTGCTGTCATCATCATCACTGCTGTCACTGCTGTCATTGGCGTCTAGTTTTCTTTTGATCTTCCCTTCAGCAATAGTAGTAACTTGGGGAGTAACAGGAGGTCTAGTAGCACCACCACCACTAGTAAGTTGAGCAAGGAGTGCCTGCAATAACACCTTCCTCTCTTCATCTGCTCTGTGCTGTTGCCGTTGCTGGAGTTCCAATGCCTGCTGCTGAAGCTTTTGATCCTCTCACCCCTCTTTCAATACGGCAGCAATCACATTCATCATCTTCAATTTGTTGTCTGCTTTGCGATTGTAAGCTCTCTTCTTGTTAGTGCTGACACCACTAATGGTACTGGTACTAGGAGTCAGCTCCGTTGCTTCATTGATTTGTGTTGGTTGAGTTGGTTGACCAAGTAGAAGTGGTACTAGTTGGTTGTCCTGTGTTCCTTGAGTCAATTGAGTTGTTGCTCGAGTCAGTTGAGTGTCCTGAGTTCCTTGAGTCACTTGAGTTGCTTGAGTCAGTTGAGTTAGTGGTGGAGGTTTGTTATTGTTTCGAAGTGGTGGATCATTTCCCTCAGACTCGTCACCAACAGCACGAACAAACTCCCCTGCTTCAAGATAGAACGTTTCTTCTCCATTGATAATGGAGGCTCTCTTGCGAATCAGATACTTGACTTCCTTGGCTTGTTTAACATCCAATTTCTTAATTGAATTGCCTGTTGGCATCTTCTTCCGGTACAACCAAATGTATTTGTTCCTGATTGAATCAGTGTCCCTCCCAGGATATTTTTCAGCGTGTAGGTCTGCAATGGCATCCCACTCTTCTGGTCCAATCGGTAGGATACTTCTCATGCACCTGAACAAGTTCTTCAACTCGGGCTTCCTGAAGTTGGCAATGCCGGCTTTCCTTCCTTCGCTGCCAGTCGGTGCAGCAGTCGGTGCCACGTTGATTGTTATGATTGATGGTATTGGTAGTATTTCTTGTTCTTTTTGTGAGGGGAGGGATTGAATCGATTCATCTTCTGATGAATCGTCTAATAAACTAGCAAGAGCAACGAGAGCGATTGTAGTGAAGCAAGAAGGGGTAGAAGGATATTGCCCTGCTGAGTCAGCTCAAAAGAACAGAACATGTTGTTGTGTCGCAATCCAGTGGGACCAAGTAACACCCCTCCTCCCCAATGATACTACGAGGAGGAGCCAAAGGAGGAAAGGGGCGTTGACATGGTAATCTCTATGGCTTCGGAAGGGCGAGCACAATGGAGGAGGAGACATGGTTCCTTGCTACTGCACCGGTGTTGCTGCTACAGGGGGAGTAGTACTAGCGTTTCGATGCTGCTACAGGGGGAGTAGTAGCGTCTTGATGCTGCTACAGGGGGGGACAAGGCTAAACCGGTACCGTACCTATCAGTGGTACCGACGAGTACTCGTAGGAACAAGTACAAACGGTACGGTACCAATCAGTGGTACCATTTTGGTGGTACCAGAGTACCACTCACTTGTTAAGTAATAATTTTTTCAATGCATTGGACGTGTTTTAGGTATACTCAAGTGTAAAGAGGGAACTAACGCGGGATTAAAAGCAGCAGCGTGGAATTTGACTGATTCCTTGACACCACCTGTGTAGAATCTAGTAGAATCCCTACTACATCCTGGATTTTAAAAACCTTCTTTTTTGCAGTTTTCCCCGTACACCTGCAATTCATAGTTTTGGAATCAACCACTTTCAAAAGCAAATTGCTCCCCTGACCATGGGAATACACCCTTTTCACAGCTTTCCATCCTATTACAACAATAAGAACCACATTCTATTGCACTTAAAGCCGTCGTCAGTCCTTTGGTTCTTGCTTGGGGGAGATGTTCAGGCTGTTCTGCTTGATTTGGAGCAGTTGTTGTCATCGTCATCATCATCATCGTTGTTTGTTTATTCCTATCACTCATGACGCTGCTTCTTTTTCTTGCTTGTTTCACCATGGGAATAGCAACAAAAAGCACTTCAAGTCATTGCCGGTCCTTTGTTTGCTGGGGGGGAGATGTTCAGGCTGTTCTGTTTGATTTGCCATCGGCACTGTCATCGTCGTCGTCGTGGTCATTTGTTGATTCCTATCTCACCACGCTGCTCCTTTTTGCTTTTGACCATGGGAATAGGTCCTTTCAGCTGTTCTGGTCTAGGGAACTGTGTATTCTTGCTCTGGCGTCTGAACTACAAGCACCGCACTGCTTCATTTTGCTCTGACAATGGGAATAGCAACAGCGATAAGAACAACACCCAGTCTACCATGGACATGATACCCAACAACAACAACAACAACAAACCAACATCGATCTGTGGCAGCCAGGAAGTCTTCATTGAGCAACCCCTACAAGAAGAAGACCCCCCCTCCTTCTGGATCTCCAACTTCCACTGCTGGACAGAGGAACAAGAAGCACGCTCAGCGGACTTTGTTGCTGTCATCATTTTGGCTGTCATTCCTCCAATGAGCTGCAGCGTGGCTAACACTGACTAATAAGAGTAGCAAGAGCCCTGTCCTACTCAAACTATAAGCGCTGCGTTGCTATGATCTAGGGGACTGGTGTATCCATGACATCCAAACTAGTACAAGCGCTGCTTTGTTTACGACGCGACAACTGTATTTCTCGCTCCAGCATCCAAACTACAAGCGTACGAACTACAAGCTCTGATTTTGGCGCCAACAGCCTTAACATTCATCATGACGTGCTCTCTAGCAAGAAATAGGTCTCCAGACTACTTCTAGCTCTTTTTTGGCATATACTCTGGTCCGTACGTCCGATAACTGTCACGCCACCCAACGCAACCCCTCGCAAGCCCTATTTTCAGAAAATTGACCCTGCCTTTGTTATGCGCAAGGGCATTTTTTTAAATTCACAATTTTTGTGGTGATGATTTTCGACCCCCCTCAGGTTGCGACCAAAATTCTCCCCGATGACTCAAAATGTTCATTGATCTCTCAATTTTGACTAAATTGATTTAAAAAATCTATTTCTCGCTACCAAACTTTCTAACCTTAACCCAAGATATGAAATAAAATTAATTTCAGAAGTGTTTGTTTGCTATGTTCCCGCGTTGTTTTCTACGGTATGTCACGTCGTGTCTTCTTTCATACCATCGTGCCTTTTCATGCTCGCTCCGATAGCATCATGCTTGTTTTAACAAATTTACGTAGAAATCCATAGCACTACCTTCCTACACAATTTCACCTCCATTATCCCTTTTTTCCTTTTTTTGGAACTGCGTTTCAAAAACTGGTCTTTTCGTAGATATGTGTCCGGGTGTGATAGTAGTAGTAGTAGTAGTAATGTAGGTATGATAGTAACGACTTATGTTGGGGCAGGTGAAACGTTTTTTTGTACAATTCATGTCAACAATCATGGAACAGCATTTCAGAATTCTCTAACCGGAATGGCATTTCAGGCTTTTGTGTTCGAATCAGGTTTAAAGTTGAAATCTCGGTGCCAAACTTCCTAACCTTAACCCAAGATATGAAATAAAATTATTTTCAGAAGTGTTTGTTTGCTCTTTTGCCGCGTTCCACACTGTGTACAAAATACCACAATAAATACACAGTACAAAAACCATGTACAAGTCTACAGGTAATGAACATGTGTGTGCTCCGTACTATAAAATTCCTTTTGTACCTATGTAAGGGAACCACAGGCCGGCACTTGAACTTACGTAGATTCCTACGTAATTTACAGTACTACAGCTGGAGAGGTACGATACAACCGATCGAGTCATATGCACCTCTGTAAGCAAGATTGGAGTATGTCTGTAAGCAGGATCGAGTCATATACAACTCTGCAAGCAAGATTGGAGTATCTCTGTAAGCAGGATTGGAATATTCTTCTCGAAGGCCAAATGACCGGGAAGGCCCATTCTTTCTGTAAACAGGATTGGGATATTCTCATATCTTGTGGTAAATGACCGGGAAGGCCCATTCTTTCTGTTTTCATAATCGAAAAGTAAGATTCCTTTTGTTTTCATGACCAAAACAAGGTAAATTGCCTGGTTCCAGTATAGCCATTTTGATACCTCCAATCATGTGTTTCGATACTCAGGGAGGTTCAAAGAAGCTTCTTGTAACAGCTGTTTCGATGATCACGATTAGAAGGAAGCTTCTCATGATACATATATAGAAGTTCGACGATTAGTGGTGTACTGTATTCATCACTGCACTAAAAGAGATATCATGCTCTCCAGCAAGATTACTCTCTTATCTTATACTTTTAACATTCAACTGATTTATATCCCAAAATTCACACTACTAGTTGCTACCAACTATCTGTAATCTACATTACTAAGGTCTGTCTCACTGTATCTGAACAAGTTCACAGTAAGAAGAGATCCAGCGTTTCCATAGTCTCGCCTGTAGTCCAATTATCCGTTGTCGAAAGTATCCAACCACAATTGTCATGCGTAGAGTACAATCGTTTGTCTACTAACACACTAACACAGCGGTGCTGTTCTTCAGAAGCCTTTGAATCATACTCTCAGCAGACCGGATTCAGAAGGAAAATAATAGACTAACAGTCGCAAGCTCAAAGGCAGCTTGCATAAGAAGAATCGCACGCGATCCGACAGCAGACCCATCTATCCGATAGTTCTCTGATCCAATTACACACAAGAAAGACACCAATTGGACACGCCGAAGTCTTTATTAGAAGCCCATTGCATTGGACACGCCAATTGCAATTTCTCCATCCAAGAATCTCTCACTCAACAGATTCCATTTTCTTCCGCGTTGCAATCCACGGTGACACATCCACAGTGAACATCCCGACGCCCACAAATTGATTGTGTAAAGCACCATTATCAAATCACTGACTGCAGTTATTCCATCGATAATTGCCTCACCAAACCCACTACGATGCTTACAACTTGATTCTACGATCAATCACCTTCTTACTTGATACTCAAGAGTCTACGATTGACGATCTCCGATTGACTGAATTTTTGTTGCACAAACAAGAACGACAACGAAAGGAAACGAATTTCGTTATTTCCCCTCCGCCAACAAATGCCGACGGCACCTATTGCTGACGACGCAGCCAACGACGAAGATCTTCAATTTTCACTGTGAACGACAACGACGACATCAACAATAACGGATTCTATGATCGCTTATTCACCGACGACGTCACATCTTCACCGGCCGTTCTCCACTTTATTCAGACATATCGGTACCATCCTGGTCCTCTATCTCCCAATATTGACAGAGATATCCATTCTCCTTGGTACAGGAACAACACGACGTTTGTCATCAACAACAACAACTATACAACAACAGGAAACGAATTTTTGTTGCTTCGCCATTTCAAAGGCCCGTCGTATTTCATCAAAATCGGCTTACCCTCGTTATTCGAGCACGTCGGCAACATTCTGGTCCTCCAACTCCAGATATTGACTGTGTTATCAAGTATTCTCCCGGAATTCTCCAAGGCTACCGGTCATCAAATCTCATTCATCATGGATACTCCAGATCTCAAATTGCTGTTTCCATCATTTGATTTGAAACTTGCACGCGTCCTACATGCAACACTGGATGTTCCTCAGGAAGCTCATAATCACCTTTGTGAGGCTCTCATTCCAGCAGGAGCAACCACCTGGACTCGATTCATTAATGAGATCCATGAATATGGTTATATTGCTGACCTTGAATATCGAGTTCAGACCGGCTACCGTTCTATCAGTATGAAAGATCAACACATATTACATACATTCGTTGATCTTATATATCATATCAATTCCCAAGCTGGCCGTAACTGGTATGACCACAATCAGTACACCCGGGATGTTTTCCTTGCATTTTGTAATGCGCGCAACCAGTATCCTGGACTGGCTGCTATTCAACACAAGGCTACTGCTACAAATCCTCTGGCACCTTTCCCATGGGCTACTAAAGCTTCTCTGGCATCACGACACAGCGTACAAGCTCAACCTTGCCTGACAAAACCAGTCGCAACGCCGTTGTCATCTTCGGTATCTGTTTTCGTAACGCCTCCAGCACATGTTTTCGTACCGCCTCCGGCACAAGTTTCAGTCACGCCTCCAGCACCTGTTTCATCACCGTCCCCAGCATCTGGTCCTGCTCGCGAGACGATTTCTACTTCTGTCAACAATGGGAACCTTCTTGGATCGCCTGAAACCCACACGTTAGCTCCCACGACTGATCTTCCTGCCTACATCAGTACTCCAACCTACACTTGGACTTACTTCCCTAGCACAGAATCAGTTCGCTTCAGAAAAGTTGTTCCTTCAACCATTCCTATTGTCCAACCGGACACGCCACCTGGTGATGCCTCTCATACTACCAACCATGAACGTCACTCTCCACGTCCTTCCCCTAAGCCTTCAGCTAATTCAAGATGGACGTTTCACCCTAAATCTGCCACTGTGACATTCCACCGGTCACCCCAGCGATTTGCTCCCCACGAGCCTAGTACTTCCATTCCTTTGTTGCAACTTCCACCATCTGGTACATGTTCTACGGATAGTGTCGTTCCAAGCTCAAGTCCTGCCGTCGTTCCAAGATCAGGTCATGCCTATCCACAGCATGGTGCATCTTCTTGCCCTGGTTGGAAGCCTATTTATGGGGCACATTCTTTGATCTACAACTCACCTGCTGTGTGCATCACCAAAAGACATCGTGATGCTATCATGCTCAAGCTGTATCACCTACATGTTACTCTCTTGATTGCTAATTGGACTTACAACGACATTGCTTGATATGCTGGGGCATGCTTGGATTCCTCCGAATCAATCGATTTCCTACGATTTGATCATATTCTACGATCAATCGATCTCTACAATCGATTCAATTCTCTGCTCCAAGCATCCTACGAATCAATCATATTCTATGATCAATCGTCGATTTCTACTATTTGATACGTGATCATATACCTCGATACGATCAAACACTTTCTACGATTTGATATGTGATCATACACCTCGATTCAAGATCAAGCGCAATCTATGCTCCTTTTTCCTGATCTACCGGCCGATACTACCATTATATCACATCTTCCGATTTGATCATATTCTACGGTCTATGTTTGGTTCTATCTTCACTTCCAATCAATCGTTCCCTATGATACCAATTTCTACGATTCGATCTACGATCAAAACAGTTTTAATCAACCATCTTTGCTTCGCTACCCAATCGATTACTTGATTCTCAAGCTACGAATGATTCTATGTCGTCCTTCCGGCTCTCTTGCAGGGGCATTTTATTCTGTACAAGACAGCCATCACGACTACTCGCAAGTCTTCCTTACAATCATGGGGCAATGATAGGCGTGATTTTACGGCAGTTCCGATTGATAACTCCTCCACGATCATTCAATCGTACCCATTGATTTCTACGATTTGATTCATTTCAAGTCTCCAATTGTATTTGATCCCCATTGTATTTGGTCAATCGCATTCTCCGATTCAAGCGTCAGTTACAACTATCAGTTACGACTGAATTTGACCAATCAATTTCTACGATTTGATCAGTCGATAGATCTCTACGATCCAGCCTTCCATCAATCCTCTTTGATTTGATACTCAATCGATTAGATTCTACGTTTCGATCTACCATCGAACGGTTTCAATCAATCATCCTTGATTCGGTACCCAATCGATTACTACGATTCGTCTACGATCAAGATCTACAATCTGATGTGTATACACAGTCAATCAGTATCAGATCGACGATCCTACGATTCGATCCTACGACTTGAGCTTTGATTACAATTAATCGTCTTCCTGCTATTCCAAGTTGGTATCCACGATCAATTGGCTTCTACGATTCGTTTACATTTTGATCCATTGCTCACTATGAATCCATTCTATGGTGATTCTGCGACATGCTTTTGATACAATGCAAGTTGGTATCTACGAATCTATTCCTACGATTCATTCCTAGATTGATATTTACAATCATGATATATGACCAATATACGATCCAACACCATCACGATCAATCTGTCGCTGTCTTCTATGAATTGATCCATGTATCGGTGTATCGGTTCAATCTACGATTCAAGATCTACGAACTGATGTGTATCCACATTGTATTTGGTCAATCACATCCTCAGATTCGATTCTACGATTCGATCTACGGTCACCAAGCTTCGACTACGGTTGTATTTGATCGATCGCGTCCTCCGATTCGATTCCACGATTCGATTCTACGCTTCACATTTCAAGTACGATTGGTAGCGCCTCTACAATTACATTTGATGATTCGACCTTCATCTACAAATCCGATCAATCTTCCATTTTGATTACGATTCCATTTGACCCATCAATTCCTACGATTCGATTCATTTCAAGTTGATATCTACAAATCAATTTTCGATGTATTGGTTCCATCTATGGTTGATATACGATTGATCCAAATCTACGACTGATTCAATACAATTAGTTGATGCCCAATCGTGGGGTATCTTAATCTATCAAAATTGATGCCTACCGGTAATCATAGGGCATCTTGATCTCTGCAAATCCATGCCCAATCATAGGGCATTCTTATCCTTTGGTATTCTTCCTGTGATAAAGTCTTCTGAATCTTCCTTTTTCCCGAGTAAGAAAATGGGGCATATATGCATGCTTCACAAAATTTATTTGTTCTTCTTTCCAAAGTATGTGATACACTTGATCATGTGCAGGAAGATGGGGCATAGTAAATTACTTCCAAATACGTACTCACAAAATTTATTTGTTCTTCTTTTTGAGCTATGTGATACATTTGATCACGTGCAAGAAGATGGGGCATAATAAATTCCTTTCGTACGTATGTAAGGGAACCACAGGCCGGCACTTGAACTTACGTAGATTCCTACGTAATTTACAGTACTACAGCTGGAGAGGTACGATACAACCGATCGAGTCATATGCACCTCTGTAAGCAAGATTGGAGTATGTCTGTAAGCAGGATCGAGTCATATGCAACTCTGCAAGCAAGATTGGAGTATCTCTGTAAGCAGGATTGGAATATTCTTCTCGAAGGCCAAATGACCGGGAAGGCCCATTCTTTCTGTAAACAGGATTGGGATATTCTCATATCTTGTGGTAAATGACCGGGAAGGCCCATTCTTTCTGTTTTCACAATCGAAGTTTGATACTTAAGATCGGAAGTAAGATTCCTTTTGTTTTCATGACCAAAACAAGGTAAATTGCCTGGTTCCAGTATAGCCATTTTGATACCTCCAATCATGTGTTTCGATACTCAGGGAGGTTCAAAGAAGCTTCTTGTAACAGCTGTTTCGATGATCACGATTAGAAGGAAGCTTCTCATGATACATATATAGAAGTTCGACGATTAGTGGTGTACTGTATTCATCACTGCACTAAAAGAGATATCATGCTCTCCAGCAAGATTACTCTCTTATCTTATACTTTTAACATTCAACTGATTTATATCCCAAAATTCACACTACTAGTTGCTACCAACTATCTGTAATCTACATTACTAAGGTCTGTCTCACTGTATCTGAACAAGTTCACAGTAAGAAGAGATCCAGCGTTTCCATAGTCTCGCCTGTAGTCCGATTATCCGTTGTCGAAAGTATCCAACCACAATTGTCATGCGTAGAGTACAATCGTTTGTCTACTAACACACTAACACAGCGGTGCTGTTCTTCAGAAGCCTTTGAATCATACTCTCAGCAGACCGGATTCAGAAGGAAAATAATACGTACACTGAAATCTCTTTTAAAAAAGAACAAGTGAAGACCCTGCAAACACAGCAGAAAAATCCTCAAAGACATGATTTATTTTTGACAGGAATTCCGTTCATCGAAACCACCAATGTCATTAACTTCCATTTTGACGACCCTGCAACGACCCTTCTGTTTCTCCTTCACTAGAACAGACCATGAAGGTTCACCACCATACAAATAGTACAAAATGACACCAACTTAAATACCTACACGTTACTCTATTTCACTCATCAACTTAAATACCTACACGTTACTCTATTTCATTTTTGATCGGGAATGGTATTCAAACGGCAAAGACAACGGCAACTACGGGCCCTACTCTGACCCATCTCTTTCCCCTTGGATAAAGGAGAGAATGGAGGCAGACATGTACAAATCCTACCAGGTTTGAACACCAGCATGTTACTCTACTGATTCGCTGACCAGGAATGACAATCAAAGGGCGATCGAACGGCAAATTAGGAAGATCCACACACCATTTCCATTTTGACGGCCATTCTATTTCTCCTACTGTAGAACAGACCATGAGGGCTCACCACCCTACAACTAGTACAAAATGACACCAACTCGAATACCTACACGTTACTCTACTTCGATTTTGATTGGGAAGGGTATTCAAACAGCAATCAAGCGGTGTTTTGGAGCGGCGTTTCAAGCAGTGTTTCAAGCAGCGTTTTAAGCAGCAGGAAGCCAGCAGCGAGCAGCGAGCAGCAGCGTTTTGGAGCAGCAGGAAGTCAGCAGCGAGCAGTGGCGTTTCAAGTGGCGTTTGGAGCAGCAGGAAGCCAGCAGCCAGCAGCAGCGTTTCGAGCAGCGTTTTGGAGGAGCAGCAGGAAGCCAGCAGGAAGCCAGCAGGAAGCCAGTAGAAAGCCAGCAGCCAACAGCCAGCAGCGTTTTGGAGCGGCGTTTCGAACGGCGTTTTGAGCAGCAGGAAGCCAGCAGCCAGCAGCCAGTAGCCAGCAGCCAGCAGCCAGCAGCCAGCAGCCAGCAGCCAGCAGCCAGCAGCCAGCAGCCAGCAGCCAGCAGCCAGCAGCCAGCAGCCAGCAGCCAGCAGCCAGCAGCCAGCAGCCAGCAGCCAGCAGGCTGGCTGCAGCCGCGTTTCGACCAGCAGGAAGCCAGCAGCGAGCAGTGGCGTTTGGAGCGGCGTTTTGGAGCAGCAGGAAGGAAGCAGCCAGCAGTCAGCAGCGGCGTTTTGCGGTTGGATTGCTGTTGTTGATTTGTTGCCGTTGATTCATCCTGTGGATTCGTTTTTATGGTTGTTGCTGTTGCAGATCTATAGCAATATATGATAATTTAACAAAATGGGGTGAGTATCTATTGATGTAGAGAAAATAATAACAACAGAATAATATAATTTACATGCTAACCTACCCCGTTGCCGTGTTGTGGGTCACCTGTGTTGCCGTCTGCTCCCGTTGTTGATTCGTTCATTCATTGAGGATACCGTCAATTTGTTGAGGATACCGTCGATTCGTTGATGCCGACGATTGGTTGATATCCGTTGTTCCTGTTCCCGCCCTATGAAAATAAGAAGAAAAACAGAATTTAGGAATACATCATCGGCAATGTAGGGTTTATGCATCATTCTCTCTCTCTCTCTCTCTCTCTCTCTCTCTCATTCGTACCATTTGCCACAGATTCGTTGTTGTCGTTTACCGATGATTCGTTGTTGCCGATCAACGCACCAGGGAAGAAATTATTGTTGTTGCTGCTGCCGTAGATTTGCAGACTTCTTACTCCTTTCTCACAAAAAACTGGATCTTGATCCTGTTGATATAAATACGCAAGGGATGCAGATTTGTTGCTTTTCAAGACGTATATGTTTGTGTGCACCCAAACAACACTATCTATCAAGCAATTCCTCTCTTGTCCTGGTCTCTATTGTCTTTTTTCAGCCAAGGCAGTTATTTCGGATTAAAATATCTCGAGCCTGAATTCCCTGCCTAGTGATCATTGCTGATCAGTTCAGTAGGATTCAGCATTCTCGGATGGAGTGCCAATCATACAAGTACGGTAAAGCAGCTCTGCTCAAGATAAGTTTGGTAAGATTATGAAGGGAAACAGCATTTTTTGCCTCGAAAAGAAAAGAATATCACACTGTAAGATCACAGTGTAAAATCACACTGTAAAATCAGCAGCATGAGTGTTCTCGCTAAGTTTTTTTCGAATTTTTTTCTTACTACCGGTACTGAATCTACATGAAATTCGAATTGTGTGTGTGTGTGTGTGTGTGCGTGTCTGTCTGTGTGTGTGTTCGAAAAATAAATCGACTTCGAAGAAGAAAAAAAATCGATACTTAACCTGTGAAATCTAATGCAGTAAATAGAACAATGAAGAATAATTTGATTTTCTTAATTAAAATAAGAAGGTTAAGTAAATAAATTGCGCGTCATAAGCACGCGCGACGCGCTCAATATAGCCCTTATTTTTAGTTAATGTTCTCAACCTGTGATACAGTGAGATCTTTCATGTACCGGTGATAGTGAGATTTTTCATGTACCGGTGCTGGTATGCTAGTATGTACACATGTGTGACGGGGATCTTACCGGTAATGAATTTGCGTAGAATTCTACAGCAGTAGCTTTCTACACGCTTTTAGTACTAGATAATTACTGGTATTGAACTTGCGTAGCTTTCTACAATGGTAGCTTTCTACACAATTTTTGTACTAGATATTTTCTGGTAACCAATTTGTGTAGCATCCTACGACAGTAGCTTTATACACAATTTTTCGTACTAGATAATTTCTGGTATTGAATTTGCGTATCTTTCTACTACAGTAGCTTTCTACACAGTTTTTGTACTAGATAATTTCTGGTAACGAATTTGCGTAGCATTCTACGATTGTAGCTTTGTATACAATTTTTCGTACTAGATAATTTCTGGTAACGAATTTGTGTAGCATCCTATGACAGTAGCTTAATACACAATTTTCGTACTAGATAATTTCTGGTATTGAATTTGCGTAGATATCTACAGTTGTAGGTTTCTACACCATTTTCGTACTAGATAATTTCTGGTTACGAATTTGAGTAGATATCTACAGGAGTAGCTTTCTACACCGTTTTGGTACTAGATGATTTCTGGTAACGAATTTGCGTACATATCTACAGCAGTAGATTCCTACACAATTTTTGTAGTAGATAATTTCTGGTAACAAATTTGAGTAGATATCTACAGGAGTAGCTTTCTACATCGTTTTCGTACAAGATAATTTCTGGCAACAAATTTGAGTAGATATCTACAGCAGTTACACCGTTTTCATACTAGATAATTTCTGGTAATGAATTTGCGTAGAAATCTAC
Source organism: Pseudo-nitzschia multiseries (assembly GCA_037355745.1). NCBI lineage: Eukaryota > Bacillariophyta > Bacillariophyceae > Bacillariales > Bacillariaceae > Pseudo-nitzschia > Pseudo-nitzschia multiseries. The sequence continues at coordinate 4,125,489 of CM074785.1, read as the reverse complement.
AGCAGTACCTTCCTACACAATTTTGTGTTCTAGGATAATTTCTGGTAACGACTTTGCGTAGATATCTACAGCAGTAGCTTTCTGCCCTGTTTTCGTACTACTTGATAATTTCTGGTAACAACTTTGAGTACATATCTACAGCAGTACCTTCCTACACGTTTTCACCACCGTTATCCCTTCTTTCCTTTTTTTGGAACGGCGTTCCAAAAAATGCTCTTTTCATAGATATGTGTCCGGGTGTATTATGATAGTAGTAGTAGTAATGTAGGTATGATAGTAATGACTTCTGTTGTTGGGGTGGTGAAACGTTTTTTTGTACAATTCATGTCAACAATCATGGAACAGCGTTTCAGAATTCTCTAACCGGAACGGCGTTTCAGCCTCTAATCTGCAATTAGAAAATAAAAAATCAGATACTTTTGGTGATTAATCCATGAATATTGTTCCTGTGTTATGGATAAGTTGAATCATGAAAGAAACAGAAGTGACTTATCTGTCATAGTTTGTGTGTCACTACCTAATAAGTGCATTTGGGTCCTGGATTTGGAGGAAGAATACACACTAATTTGCAATTAAAAATTAGAAAATCACATACTTTGGGTGATAGGTCAATGAATATTGTTCCTGTAATGGATAAGATGAATCATGAAAGAAACAGAAGTGAGTTATGTGTGATAGTTTGTGTGTCACCACCTAATGAGTGCATTTGGGTACTAGATTTGGAGAAAAAATACACACTCATTTGCAATTTAAAATTAGAAAATCAGATACTTTTGGTGATTAGTCCATGCATATTGTTCCTGTTATGGATAAGTTGAATCATGAAAGAAACACCAGAAGTGAGTTATCTGTCATAGTTTGTGTGTCACCACCTAATAAGTGCATTTGGGTCCTGGATTTGGAGGAAGAATACACACTAATTTGCAATTAAAAATTAGAAAATCACATATTATAGGTAATCAGTTCATGAATATTGTTCCTGTAATGGATAAGATGAATCAGGAAAGAAACAGAAGTGAGTTATGTGTGATAGTTTGTGTGTCACCACCTAATGAGTGCATTTGGGTACTAGATTTGGAGAAAAAATACACACTCATTTGCAATTTAAAATTAGAAAATCAGATACTTTTGGTGATTAGTCCATGCATATTGTTCCTGTTATGGATAAGTTGAATCATGAAAGAAACACCAGAAGTGAGTCATCTGTCATAGTTTGTGTGTCACCACCTAATAAGTGCATTTGGGTCCTGGATTTGGAGGAAAAATATTGGGTAATGACTCTCAAAGTTTTTGGTGCCGTGCATGAATATATTTCTCATGACTCATCTGATGCATATTGGGAACAACATTGCCACACATAATTCTGAAAATGTTGTGGTTTGTGTCTCCAAATGACACACAAGAGGGTATTTTTGTTGCAAATCCAGGGCACAAACTGACTTATTGGGTAATGACTTACAAAGTATCCAGTCCAGGCCATGAATGATTTTTTCATGACTCCTATGATGCATATTGGTAACAATATTGCCCCACAGATTGCTGAAACTGTTGTGGTTTGTCTCTCCAAATGGCACACAAGAAGAGAATATTATTGGTGCAAATCCAGGGCACAAAGTGACTTATTGGGTAATGACAGGCAAAGTATGAGGTCAAGTCCATAATAGGAAGAACATTTACTACTTTGTATAATCCAATCACCAAAAACGGACTTTAATGAGTGTCAAATGAAAATAATTCATAAGTTGTTTAATTGAAATGGAGGTGCTGTTTTTTTGTTATTCTCAGACAAAAGAATGGTGCAGATATTACCAGTACTACTAGTTGTAGCTAATATTGCATGCAAAAAGGTGCATAGTTGGGTACTGTGCAAAAGTGTATGTAGATAGGTACCATACTGACCCAAGGGAGTTTCGAACCACTGACTGGCTACCATATTCTACAGATGGGTTGAGGATTTAGATACATAACCTTTGCGTAATCATAATTTCCTCTTTGAAAAAATTATGGCGCGGGAGGGGTGGCGTGCAATTCGTACATGCTTTACTTATATAGAAAATAAAGGCCGTGCACAAGCCAGGCACATGGAAGAAGTCAGGGTGCATAGCACACACAACACACACAAAACCACACACACATGAAAAACTGTATACACACGGAACCACCACACAAAACGCAACACATGCTTCTTGGTTGGCACAGTTTTTTTTGAAGCAGGGAAAATGAATGTTGTCCGACAGTCACAAACAACGGAACAACCAAACAACCGAACAACAAGGAAGAAACACTAGTCAGTGACAATAACAGCAATTCATTGGAGATTCTATTTGTTTCTGATCCTTCTTTCTTTTATTTTTATTTTTATTGAAATGGAACAACAATCAAACAAACCAACGAGGGAAAGAACGACACTCAAAATGGAACAACGAATTTTAAAAAAATGAATGACAGAATGGAACATCAGAACAACAGCAGTGAGTGACAATGACGGCAATTTGTTGGAGATACTTTGTTTCTGATCTTTCTTTCTTTCATTTTTATTTTTATTGAAATAGAACAACAATCAAACGAACCAACGAAGGAAAGGAGGGCACTTAAAACAGAACAACCAATGAAACAGAACGGAACAATGGAACGGAACAATGGGACAGAATGGCAGAATGGAACAACAGAAAAGTTCACACACAAAAAACTGTACACGCATGGAAAACTGTACATACCCCAAATCAAAACCACACAAAAAGCAACACATCCTTCTTGGTTGGCACGGTATTTAAAAAAAATGAAAAGCACGGAAACAACGGATCGGCAATGAAAGAAAACAACGAGAAACAGTAGTGAGTGACAATGACAGCAATTTGTTGGAGATTCTATTTGCTTCTGATCTTTCTTTCTCTTATTTTTATTCTTCAGGAACAACAAACCAACAAAAGGACATAAGAAGGACAAAGGGATGAAACAGAATGACAAAACGGAACAATCAAATGGAACAGAACAGCGGAGCGAGGCAAGTGTTCGCTAGATTGTGCAAGAAGGTACAATTGTTAAGAGAAGATCCGGAAACGGGTAAAAATTTGGAGAAAATGATGCTGGAAAGATTCAAGTCAGAAAAAAACCCTACTGGTACTGTATCGAAAGATGGTGGCACTGTTGCCAGTAATCTTGCTGAAGAGGAAAATGAGGATGACAACTATATTGATCCTGTATTGATGCAATTGCTTGGCAGAATGGAGGAAGTTTAGGCATTGTTTTCAGAATTGTTACTGTTCATTGTGTCAGTCCATTCACTAATTTGACGACAACGCGGTTGGGTTCACACCTACGATGTTAGTACGACACGGGTAAATCTTCGGGGAGAGTGATTAGGGTAAAAGGTACATATCTTACATACATTGCATACCATGGTTGCAAATAGTAGATTGTGTGACAAAAATGATTAAATTGTACGAAAAGAAGTACTCATACATATCATACATATTTTGCATATGATACTACTAGACAAATTCTTGACCCAAATAATTCAACTGTAGTGGTAGGTAGTCGCAAGCGATTATATTAAATTTTAAGGGTTGTGTGTTGCGAGCACAAATAATAAATTATAAGGGTATTGTGTCGCGAGCAATGGAGATACATTTTAAGGTTTGTGTGTCGCGAGCACTAATGTTAAATTTTACTGGTTGTGAGTCATGACCTTGCGTATTTAATTTTAGTAGGTATGATTTGCGAACGTTGTTGTTACTCTAAAAATCGACCGGATAGGTATAACGAATATTTTAAATTTAAAGAGAAGTGAGCATATCGTGAGATTGCTCTGTTACTGGTATTTTACTGTATTTGACCGGTATCCCTGTGTTAGTGTTGTATGTAGGGATGTCTAAACCGGTCGTCGATCATGTGTAATTCGTCATAAGACAGAGAACACATGATGTGACGTAGATATCTTGATACTTGAAGTCATTTTATCTCTGTAGGAGTATAAGTAACTTTTCAAGTGTAGAATGGATATTATTCCCGTAGAATGTACGTAAGTAGAGTACGTGTATTTTTGACCGACAACACACCCCTTGATTCAACACTTAGTAGTGAAGAAGTGTTGAATTACAAGTCGGTTCTCCATCTTGTAGAACTCTAAAAACTTAGGCATAGATATTGAATCGGGAGATTGTAATCGTAGAATCAGAGTGGCATTGAAGGAGAGGTGCTTGAGTATGCGATGGTCGCGCGAAACCGATGAGGTGGTTGGTCGGAATCGATGGAAGGTAGAAGAGATGTGCTTGGATGAAGCGTATTGGATATCACGGATGGAAGAAGGTTCGTCCATTGGCTTGTCGTTCACAATTGTACCGTAGAATCGGAATTGACTCATAGAAACTCGATCAGTAGAGATCGAATAGTGATTGGAGAATCATGATCAACTCGTAGAAGAAACACAAAGAGACCGAGGGAAGGAATCAAGCATAAGTGGGCGATTGGCGAATTGTAAAACGTATTGTTCAATCAATGGATCAAATGGTAGATTGGAGAATTCGAATCGACGGAGAGAGTTGATTGATCGTGGAAGAGTTACCAATCGTAATCGATGGATTGGAGTATCTACTGGGGATGGACAAGAAGAATCGTAGAGATCGATGGACTTGTATCTTTCAAGAGGAGATTGGAGAATCAGAATCGACGCATGGAAACTTGATCGTAGATAGCCGTAGAATAGGATTGATCCGTATGGAGGAATCAACTGTGTCAATTGAACTGGAACAGAAGGCTCCATTGAAGATTTCAACGGATTTGAACCGGATACTTGGAAGTGAGATCTATCAGTACTATCGAGCCTTGGGATAATCGGAATTCATTGATTGAAAGGAGAGATTGGCTTATCGTAGAATCTCAAAGAGACGTGTCGTAGAAACGAATGGAATTGGAGGGGATTCATTTCTGACTTGGTAGGAAAAAGATCTATCGATTCCAGCAGAATCAAATATCAAACGCCGACCAAGGGATTGAAGAGGAAGACGGACCAACGGCAAGCCGTAGGTGCTGAATCAAACGTCGATGGAGAGGAGATTGGCTCGTAGTTGTAGACGCAGGATCGAATGTATCGCCAATCGAATGGTGGAATGGAGAATCAGAATCATCAAATAAGATCGAATGGTATTGTTGTAGGGAGACGATGCTGGATATCAAGTAAATTGCTGGAATTTGAATCGACGCATAGAAACTCGATAAGTAGATTCATTCCGACTTGGTATGGAGAAGATGCTACGTATGCCGTGGTCGCGAAACCGATGAGGGGAGATCAATGGTCATCTTAGGAGAGAGCAATGGATTGATCGTATCGTAGAAAACGGATTAGACGTCGATGGAGAGAATGGATTGGACAATGCTTGGTATCACGGAGGGGATGACCAAGGGTCGTCAGTGAGGAGGAACTGAATCGTTGTTCACAATTGTACCATAGAATCAAATGTTGGTGCTGATTTTAGGAAGAAATGGAACATCGACAAGCAATTCGAATGTGGAGTAGACGAAGGGATCGACAGTCGAGGGATCAAATATTGACGTAGGTTGGAGAATCCGAATCGATTCATAGAAGCTTGATCGTAGATTGTCCTAGATTCAATTGTGGAATCATATCAAAGAGAAGGAGAGATCGTAGAATTTGAGTGAGCAGCATCGAATACGATTGATTGATTATGGAGCGGAAGGCTCAAAGGATTGTATGATGCAATCAAAGTGGAGAGATTGAAAGTAAACGTAGTGCTGATTAGATTGGAGTTTGAGATTGTCTGCGGAGGGATCAAATACTGAATGGAATCAAGGTTTTGATTCGACCTTGGAATAGAATCACGTGGACCATATAGAGACAAGACCGTAGAAAGCGATATGATCGTATCTCGGTTCGTAGAGTGCTCAAATTGTAGAAGTTGAGGATTGATTTCATAGAGAATCGATTGACTTGTCGTAGAATCTCAAAGGGACTCATTGAAACGTGGTGACGGATTGGATCTTAGAAGAAGCGTAGAGACGAAGTGGAGACTTGTAGAATAAAGTTGAACGTCGAGGATTGATTATTGCTTGAAGTCGCAGGATAGAATCGTACGTTCTTGTACAAACTTGATTGTAGAATGGGAGTGAGCAGCATCGAAGACGATTGATTGATGGTAGAAAAATGATCAATCGGAATTGAGAAGAAGAATAGATTGGGGAATCAAAATCGTCAAAGGATGATGGCATGGAATAGAAGCCATGTGTATTGGTCGAGTCGAATCAATCAAGCATAGTGGAATCCAAAATTGGAGGGAAGAAGAATGCTTGTGGGATATCGCGGATGGGATAACAAACAAGAAGAATGGATCATAAATCTTAGGGACAAAGTGGAAACATTGGGATCACACGTAGAGATGGATCGATTGCACTGGAGCATTAGGCTCTATTGAGGATCTGTAGGAATCAATAGTCGACAGAGGGATCGACCATAGTGTAAATCGAATGAAACTTGTCAACTCAAATTGGAGGCAAGACGGAAGAATGATGTGTATTCTGGATAGGAGATTGGAGATTGGGGAATCAGGATCGACTCATAGAAACTTGATCAGTAGTGATTAGAGATCAAATAAATCTGTCAAAGAGATTAGTGGAGGCATGAAGGGACGGATCGTAATCGTAGTTCGTCTCAAAGCAATTTGCTTGACGATGATATCGGAATTAGATTAGACGTCAAAATCGTAGTACGTTGTGAATGGAAGAGCACATTGAAAGCGTAGATGATAAAGAGAAGGATTCTGGTGGATAGAGGATGAGGAGAATCGATGTCATATTCAAAGGGATGGCGATTCATATCTTGGAAGATTGGAGGATGCTGGAGATCAAGGAAATTTCTAGAATCTGCTTGGACGTGAAGTAAGTTCCTTGAAGTTTTGTGTGTTGAGTTTACACGAACCGGCTACAGAAGTTTCGTGTGTTGAGTTTACACGAACCGGCTACACACACCCCTTGATTCAACACGGAGTGAAGGAGTGTTGAATTATTTGGCGGTTCGTGTGTTGAGTTTACACGAACCGGCTACACACACCCCTTGATTCAACACGGAGTGAAGGAGTGTTGAATTATTTGGCGGTTCAGTAGTGTGGTTTCAGTGGGATTCTTGTCGCATACAGGGAGCATAAGTAGATTGGTGGAGGCTTATGAAAAAAGGCTGGAAGTTAAACGCGTGCAAGTTAAGCGCCATGTGGTGATCCAATGCACACCCCTTGATGCAGATGCACGCCTCTCGATTCAACACTTATTAAGCGTCATGCGGTGATCCAATGTACACCCCTTGATGCAGATGCACGCCTCTTGATTCAACACTTATGGAATCAAACTCTATGGTTTAATAGAATTCCATGACTGTGAATGATAAAATAAGTAAAAATGTGGCGAAGTCCATGGTTCTAGAAACAAAGGGAGTCGTAGATGCCAAGGATGGGTCGGAATGATTGCAAGAAGAAGATTGAGTCAAGGATTGCCGACTAGTAGATTCGTTGTGTATGAGATCTCATCGAGCTCGCATGTGAATTAAGCTTTGATATTTTGTTTTTGCAGCACGTGAATTCACTCGTGGTAACCGGCAACACACCCCTTGATGCAACACTTGGTGAAGAAGTGTGGGATTACCTGGCGGTTCTGTGATTTGATTTCAGTGGGATCTGGATCTCATGCGCGCGATGATAAGTAAATTTGTTGAGGCGTACGAGGAGAACTCCGGAAGGTAGATGCGTCCAAGGTAAGCGTTAAGTGGGTGTCCAATGCACACCCCTTGATTCAGACGGACACCCCTCGAGTCAACACTTATGGGATTGAATTCCAGGGTTGAATCGAATTCCATGGTGGGGAATGATACAAAACCGGAGGAAGAATGTCATGGTTCTAGCAAATTCCATGGTTGTAGAAACAAAGGAAGGATGTGAAAGCTGGACACAATCATCATACACAGTCAAATCGGAGAAAGAATTGAACCGGCAGAGAGCATCGTAGATTGAGAAGTCTGAGGGCGGAGTAGATACACTTCCTGATTCACAAGGAGACATCCTGTGACCCGGAGCGGATGGCATTGGCTGGAATTGATGGGTTGTATATTGCTTATGGATCAAGCCAGGGAAAACTGATTGATCGGAAGCAAGTGTAGGAGAGAATTCGATCGGGTGTAATCTTATGCGGGTTGATTGAACTGGAGTTGTTGATCATCGAGGATCTCAACAGAGGGGAGAGCAATGAGGGGAACAACGAGTGATGGAAAGGGACAAATCGAACTCGTGTATCTCGATCGAGGAGCGGGGATTGAAAGTAAACATAGCATCGATTAGTCTGGGATCGTCAACGTAGATAGAAACGCAAGTGTTCCAGTATCGTAGTTTGTCATTGCGCTGGTATACACCCCCTGATCCGAAGGTGAGTGCAAAAAAACGGAGTGGAGGCGATAATTCCAAAGAGGTCGTAGATTCTACTGGAACGTAGCGATATGGTGGTAATCGGAGAGGTTCCTGTTCGACACGCAGTGAGGACAAACAGGCAAACAGCGTTTGATCGTAGTTGAAGGCGTCCGAGATAAGTGAGGATACTGATTGGCTGTAGTTTTGTCAAAGGTATCACGCATCGTAGGTTCGATCGAGAGAACGAGTGATGGATCGTAGAAGAGTTACCCATCGTTTGAGCACAGATTGGATTGTGAAGCTCGTTATAAGGCGATGGATAGTAGAAGTGGTTGGGTTGTTGTACCAATGTAGTCGGCACACGGGTTGTAAAAAACCAGATCCTGAGCGCCACGTGGGGAGACACCTGTGATCCAGTACCAGCAATAGAGGAAGGATAGAAGGAATCCTAGCAATCACGTGGGTGTAAATCTAGCTGAGTAATCAGATCAGTCGGTTGAAGAACGAACGGGAAGCATATCGAGGCGTAGAGTCACAGCACAGCATCGGATGAATCAGAGATTGAGGAGCGCAAGGTGACGTGGAAGATTGGAACAGGTGGCACATTGGATCATGGATCTAAATGTAAAGGATCAGAGAAAGCGATATGATTGCATATAGTGGGATCCTTCAACTGCATTGATTGAGCGAGAATTGAAATGCAAGTGATTCAGTATCATAGTCTGGAACGTAGGTGACACAAAACCAAAGGAGATGAAGAAAAATTGATCTGGAATACCGACTGTAGATAGCCAAACAAGAGCGTAATTGTATGTCGGAGGTCAAAACGGAGAGATTGATGTGCGGGAGCTAGTGGTAGGGCGATTGGTGTGGCGTAGATCTGACAGACCAAATCGTGGAGGCCAATGGAACAGCGTTGAAGACAATTGGTAATTGATTGAATTGTAGGAACGTAGGTTTGACCATGGAGTGATGGATCGTAGAGATGGTATGATACAAAATGTGGGTATCAATTGGATGGCGAACAAAACATCAAGGCATAGAAGACGATTGGTTATCAAATCAAAGAGGCGTAGACATCGTGTGACAGTAGATCGGATCGTAGAATCAAACCAATAGTGTGATCATAGAACTTTGTATCAAACGTAGATCCTGGAATAACAAGTTGTTGGCTGGTGGCGGAGCAAAGTGGTAGTGTTCGGAGAAGGATTGGGTTTTGTTTCAGTCAAAAGTATCATGAAACCAATTCATTGACAAGATGTTAGCATACAAGTGATACATTTTTGTCCTTAAAGCATCCCAATGTCGTTTGGAGAGTCGTAGGAGGACAGGCTGATAGTATGGCTTGGAGCAAATCTGGTTATGGCATGGGGATTGCAATGATTGTATGTATGCGGGAGCAACGTTTGGAAAGTCAGTGTCCTCAGTGAGCGCCTCGGGTGGTAATAGGCGAACGCACGATGGAGGTCGGGATGAGGGTGAAGGAACTGATTTTGGCAAGCGGTGGAACGTTGCAATTTCATTCTGAGAATTGAATGTCCATCTGAAGTTGGTTGGTACATAAAGTGGGGCAGAATGATGACCAAATCTAGTCAATGCAGATGGTGTTACAGATGGTGCAATCACAGGGGATTTGTCCTGTTGCTGGACAGGCGGACTGAAGGAAGTGACACGTTTGAAGGAGACGGAATCGGATTGGACTCGACGGAAGGAGACAGAGCCGCTGTTGGGAGAATAAGTCCAGGTCCAAGTGTAACGGGGAGCATTTGGTGCAGTGGAGTTCAAAACGGTCTTTACGGGATTGGGAACAGTCGGCTTGGTATGAACCAGGGTAGTGGTACCGGAAGGTACAATCATAGGATGGGAAGGAACAGGAAGAGTCTCGCTAACTACAGGAGATGAAGGAGGGATCACTGATTTGTCTTCATATATTTTATTGAAGAGGCTCGCGTTCCAATTTGGCTTGAATCGCCAATGGGTGATAGTGAGTTCGATTAAGACAGTAGGTTCATCATCAGTGTTGGTGTGAATCGCATGCTTGGCCGCTGCATCAAATTCTGTCGTGTATTGCATTCGCTTGGAAGGCCCATCATTGTTTGTAACATGTTTGATAACACATTTGCTGAGAAGATTGGCAATGTGTCCTTTTGTGACTTCATCTGGGTCTACTAGATTGATAGCAATTGTTTTGGCAACGCAGTTTAGGATATGGAGCTGGGGATCTGGCGCTATTTCTAGTGGTCCTTCTTGTCTGCGGGTCACAAAGAATTCTGATAGTTCATCTTTACCAATGATTTCAGAGTAGGCTTTGTTGAGGGACGCGGCTGCAGATGGGTTGCTAGCACTTGTGAATCGGAATTCAATTCCAAAGATTGGAGTCCAGTCAACTGGAGCTGGCATCGTACGTTCGATTGACCGTGGCGGTTTGTGTTTGGTGATCAATCGTCGTCGTTATTGATTGTCATAGAAACAATCATTTGCGTCAGTCACAGATGTCCGGAATGTTCTTTGGGTGAAACGGCGGTGTCGACAAAATGACTGAGCGAAGGTGCGACAGCAGTGTCAAAAGGATGACCGTAGGAATGGTACGAAGAATTAACCGGAGAAAAGACCAAAGAATCAGTGAAGGAAGAACCGATGGAGAATCGGTGGGGAGGATGGATAGAGATTGCTGTTTGGATTGCTGGGCGTTGCGCCGAGTAATGAATGGAGGTATTGAAATTGAAATATCGAGAGATCGTCGAAAAAAAAAAAAGGCAGAAAAGAATTAACCGTGGAACGTGCGTCGGAGAAACAATCAATCGATCGTTGGTGGCAATTAATCGTTGATCTGCGAAACCGAAATGACCGAGGGGACGACCGAAGGAATGTTCCGAAGGAGGAACAAACGGCGGTGTGGAATGTAGTGAATAAAGCAACTATCGTAGGATGAGTTGCAGTCTGTTGTATTGTGGTATAAAGAAGTGCGTAGCACAATCAAATGGGCGTCGATGGTCCTTTATGGGGATGATGGACGCGGAAGAAGATATGGATGGGTGATTGCAATCGACGTGGCTGGTGCAATGGGCTGTTATGAAAGACGGCGGTGTCCGGAACGTTTGCCGGACAATCGATCGTCGTCGATGATAATTAACCGTGCAGGCCGGTCACAGATGTCCGGAACGGTCCTTGTATTAGCCGGTGCTTGGTCGTGAATTACAGAAGAAGATGCTTGTAGAAGGATCGGTATTACACCCCCTGATTCACGAGCAGGGAGGTGAAGAGAAAGAAAGATACGGGGGGGAGGCCGAGAATGTTAACCGACAGTGGAGGTGCTGAACGGCCGGAGATAGGTAGCTTAAGGTAAACACTGGTGCTCTTGCGGGACACAAGTGTAAGTTATAAGGGCTCTATAACCTGTTGTTACTCTAAAAATCGACCGGATAGGTATAACGAATATTTTAAATTTAAAGAGAAGTGAGCATATCGTGAGATTGCTCTGTTACTGGTATTTTACTGTATTTGACCGGTATCCCTGTGTTAGTGTTGTATGTAGGGATGTCTAAACCGGTCGTCGATCATGTGTAATTCGTCATAAGACAGAGAACACATGATGTGACATAGATATCTTGATACTTGAAGTCATTTTATCTCTGTAGGAGTATAAGTAACTTTTCAAGTGTAGAATGGATATTATTCCCGTAGAATGTACGTAAGTAGAGTACGTGTATTTTTGACCGACAACAAACGTACAGGTAGGTGATATTAAAAATCAAAAATAATTATTCATGACCCAAGGAAAAAAATAATCGCGAATCAGGGATTGAGAGTTAGAAAAATGAGCATGATACGAAGCAACCGAATCACAGGGGGGGCTTGGTTGTGAGTCATGACCTTGCGTATTTAATTTTAGTAGATGTGATTCGCGAGGGTACGGGTAGGTTTTATTAAAAGTTAATAATAATTATTCATGACCCAAGGAAAAAAATAATCGTGACCCAGGGATTGAGAGTTAGAAAATTGGGCATGATACTGACCTAGTGAATCACAGGGGGGGCTCGTGTTAAAATTACACACAAGCAGGGGTTGCGAAAGTACCTTGTGACAAAAAAAAAGGGTCGCGTGACAGTAATCGGACGTACTAGTCTGCTGTGTATTAGTCTGTTCTGGGAGTATCAAAAAGAGTGCAGGAAAATAATGCTCAGAATACTACAATTTAGAAAATACAAGAATACTGCTAGAAATCACGTAGAAAATACTACCAGAATAAAGTGTGGTACCAGAGTACCACTTTTGGTACCAGAGTACCACATTCTGCTACCGCAGTACCTACCACTCCCTCCTCCACCCCTTGAGCCTGTTTCAAACCCTCATTTTTCTTGGTACTTAGGAGTGAGTGCACGTGCTCGTCCGCCGAAGCCATAGGATTACCCCGGTACGAGTACGCGTACTGTACCGTTTGATGGATATTGTTTTTTTCAACCGTACGTATCCATCATTTTTTCTTACCGGTAACTCATCAGCTGTGTCATCCTCTATCCCCGGTAATTACTCGTACCGGTAAGTAGGTACGAGTACGAGTAAGAACGAGTATGTACGAGTATCTTACTGCCGTATTGGGTGATTCCCGAAATACTTTTTTGTAACGTACATAAACTTCTGTTTTTAGTATTTCGGGAATGAAAATTTCGTACATAAATTTTTTGGCAGGAAAGTGCATAAATCTCATTTTGGAATCTGGAATCTCATGACATGGACAATAATATTAGCCAAATTTGTCTTCTTCATACGATTAAACATGTGGGTTTGATCCGTTCAGATTTTTCAGTGACGTTCAGATTTTTCAGCGACTTCACGATCAAATTTTTCATTTTCACCTACTAACCATTTCAGCGCCTCAACCGATGCTAGGTACTCAACCGACGATAGGTACTGCTACTCAACCGCCAACATAACAAATAGTTGCCCATCCGTTGAATATGTCACTCGAGTTGCTTGTTTGCTTGTATCTTCTAGAAGATGAGGAGGATGACGATGACGATGACGATGACGATGACGCTGCAGAAGAAAGACGTCGAAGAGATAGGAGAACACCAAGGATAGCCCTTTGGCGCCATTCCGAGTCACCCTTTCTTTATCTATTCAACTCTGGCAACGATCAGGCTCTTCTCAACTGCTGTGGTGTCGACCACACAGTCTTTAGAGAGCTTCTCGTTCTATTTGAACCAACATTCGATAGTTACACAGTTGATAGATACACCGATGCTGTTCGGAAAAGGAAGGTTAAGGCTAATGGAGTATGGTGTGGAAGAAAGCGCGAAGCAAACGCGACTTGCTGTCTTGGTTTAGTACTTCATTGGTTTAGAACACGAGGATCCGTTGCAAGATCTGTGTCGATGGCATTTGGACTCACCTCTACTGTTATGTACAAATGGTTGAAGTTCTCCAGAAAGGTTCTTTTGTTCGTATTGCAGTATCACCCAAAGGCAATGATTAGACCGCCAACTGAAGAAGAATTGGAGGAATACATCAGCGCGATTGGTGCCAAATACCCAAGACTAAAAGAACACCGTGTCTGGGGTGCGGCCGATGGACTCAAAGTCAAAATTCAGCAGTCTTCCAATTGGTTGATTCAGAGCCGGTATTACAACAGCTGGGTGTGCGACACTTATGTCAACAGTGTCTTTGTCTTTGCTGCCGATGGGAGAATTCGTATTTGCTGTTACAACTGCCCTGGTACCTGGCATGACAGCACAATCGCCGATCATGGTGTTTATGATAAAATAGAAGAACTGTTCGTCAAGTTCCAAGCTATGGTTTGTGTCGACTCTGCATTTAGGGTTGCCACAGGTAGACACCAATGCCTTGTCCAAAGTTCGCAGCACGATCCGGATACCCTAGAGGCTATTCTGTTGAACAGAGAAGCAACGTCCCTTCGACAGTTATCAGAGTGGGGGATGCAAATGATCCAGGGGCAGTTTCCACGATTGAAAGACAGGCTCCTATTGGAGACGTTTGGCGATAGGAAGGTCATTTTGAACTTAATGATGTTTCTGTACAATTACCAAACAAGTACCATTGGTCACAACCAGATCCTGAATGTTTTCATGCATAAGAAGGACGGATACTTCTCTTATGAAGACAACCTACCGGAAGACGCCACCGGCCTCTTCGACCGTTGAGCCGTTGAGCAGTTCGCATTCGCAGTTCGCATTCGAATTCGAATTCGAATTTCGCTTTGCGTGGTTGAGTAAATTGTCAATTGTCGATTCCGAGTAGATTGTTGGACTTGTTGAGTGAGACCATGGTCGATATGGTTGATCGGTCGATCGGTCCAAAGTGGATTGTCGGTTCTCCACCATGGTCAAGTACCGATTCTCCATGGTCGATCCGATTCTCCATGGTCGATCCTAAGTGTAGTAGATAATGATTAATAATTTACAAATTAGTACTAGTAGATTTGGACATAGCTTTCGCTGTTTGGTAACTTTTGGAATTATGAGCTTCTCGAGTTACAAGTAATACGAGTAATACGGGGAGTAGTTTCGTTCAAGATGGAAGATGGAGTAGTTTCGCTTTTGGTGTTCGGGTTCGTAAAAACCGCACGACTCCTCAAGAGAGGTTCAACTCCTTAAGAGGGGTTCAACACAGCGCCGGACGGGTTAATCCCATCAGTTCTTCCATACATGGAAATGGGAATCGAAATGGGAATCGACGTGGGAATCGTTGACTCCTATCGATTTGATTCCGACTGATTTGAGACTTTCATGTACTGCCAACTTTACGATTGTATGAGATATTACTAGTAGTTGGTAGTAGTTGCTAGTAATTCATTCTTTTTACTAGTAATTCATTATTTCATTTTCTTGGCAAGTTGCAAAGCTCATAATTTGATTTCTTCCAAAGTCAAAAGCAACTTAACTTCCAAAGCCAAAAGCAACATCATGGTGGTAGCTTCCAAACAAGAACAACAACAAAGAATTCTTAAGGCTCTTAAAGCCAAAGTTGAACGACAACACGAACAACGACTCTTACGACAGATTGTTCAAGATGAACGACAGATTGCTATATACAAACAAATGATTGTTAAACACCAGCTACAGATTGATAAAAACCGGCAACAGATTCGACAGGATCTTTTTCACCGGACTCTCGAAGGCCGAACCAATCAACGAGTCTTTCATTCATCGGATTCCGATTCCGACTCTGATTCCGACTCTGATTCCGATTTTTCTGAACCTACGCCGGATGCTCCTGCTATTTTTCCGGATCCTCCTCCTGCTCAACCTCCTGCTCAACCTACGCCGGATGTTCCTGCTATTAAACAGGAACAAGACTCTTAAGTGGAGTCGGCCGGGGGGGGATTTGAGTTGGAGTTGTTGGGATTGCCGGGCTGGGGGGAATTTGAGTTGGAGTTGGAATTTGAGTTGCTGGAACGAAGCCCGTTTAGGAGTATGGTGGCAACATCTACTATGGCGGCCTTCAGCGATTCCAAGGCAGCCTCTCTTTGTTCCCTTTCAAGCCGTTGATACTCTATTCTTTGTTCCCTCTCGCGCTCGGAATTCTCTCTCAAGAAATCAAGAATTTCCTGGCGTCCGTTGGTGCTGTTGCTGTCGGTGGTGGTCGTGCTGATGTTGGTGGCGTTCCTGCGGTACTGTCTCTTTGATCGCAGAGTACTGGTGGGAGAAGGGGAAGCACGCGTGGCAGGAAACCGTTGAGATGAAGAAGAAGAGGAAGCTGACCGAGACCGAGAGCGCGGAACAACAATTCTTGCTGGTGGTACGTTTATGGGAGTCGTTGGTGTATTGTTTATGGCAGTTGGTCGTGTATTGAGTTCTGGTTCTTCTTGGGTTGGTTGGGAAGGTTGACGAAGGGGCGGTTGTGTTGGCTGGGTTGGCTCTGTTGACTGTTGGGTTGGCTGAGTCATTGTTTGCGAAGGTTGACCAAGTGGTGGTATCGGAGGAATGTTATCATCGTCAGAGTCGTCATCCTCCTCCTCACCACTACTTATGTATTCTTCGTCTTCCGTGTTGGTCTGGTATCCTTCTTCCATTCCATATGGCTCTTGTCCATCACCAACTCCTTCCTTGCACTTAATCAAATACTTAACCCTCTTTGCCAACTTCACGTCCTTGGGGCAATTTGGATCCCCGGTAGGAATTTGTTTCCGATATAGACCGTTGTATTTCCTACGGAGGTTCTCAACACTTCGATTGGTATCAGGGAAGTTGTCATTATGGATTAGGCCGACTTGCGCCCAATCCTCAGGACCAACAGGAAGGATTTCTTTGAGGGTGTATAGAAGTTCCATGACTTCTCTTCTGCTGTAGTTTCTTTTCCCGGTCCTTTTTCCTGCTGCTGTCTTCACCATCGCTGCTTTATTACGATATAAAAATTATGTCCGGAGCTGAAGAATATGTATCTCTTCCTCCGCCGTTGTCACATAGCAGCAACAACAGCAGATACAGCAACAACAGCAGATAAACCTTTTATTAGAAATTCGGTTTGGTTGTTGTGGTGCGTTGGACAATATTTTGTACTAGTACTCGTACTAATACTACTCGTACTGTAATCAGCCAAAATTGGCGATCTGATCCGTTGGATGTGTGATTAGTCCGTTGGGGGACTGACAAAAATTCAGTCAGGAGTTCCGTTATAAAAATTTGTAACGTTACAAATCAACCCATTATCATCATTCCCTTCATTTTTTTTTCATCATTAATTTGACACCAACCCACAAATAGAAATATTTCATCAATATCACAATGAAGTATCGAAAGACTCGCGTATCAACATCGTGGCTCACTTTTATTGTCCCCGCGATGGCTACGTGGATCATCGCGGGTTGCTGTTGCTGCCACAATGCTTTTGCATTTGCCGCCTTTACTAAGATGCCGAACTCGTTGATCGACGATCGGTTGCCCCACAAAGATCGAAGAAACCCACGCACTAGATTATCGTCAAAAAATGCTGCCACCGGGTTTTGCCGCGTAAAACAAAGCAAAAAAACTCATGTGCCCTCTCTCAAGTTATCAGCCAAGGCTATTATTAGCGAGGACGGAAGCAATTCCGACAGCGAAATTCACCAGGGTCGGTTTTTATTGGCGGTGGTGGCCATGCTGTACGGAACTCTAAATGTCTCCCTACGATTCGTTTACGAGGTTCCCGTGGTTCCACCCACAGCCGCGGCTTTATCAGCAACCCGTGGATGGTTGGCCTTCTTGTGTTTTTTACCCCCATTGCTGCTGGAACGAAGGAATGTTGATTCATCGATAACAGCCGCAGCACCAACCGTTTCTGGAACAACAACGGCGAAAACTGAAGCGAAAGCGAAAGCGACGGATGAGTCCATTGCTATCGGGTCATTGTTTCGGTCGGGCATCGAACTGGCTCTCTGGAATTTCTTGGCGCAGGGATTGCTGAACGTGGGGCTGATGTCGACGGGTTCGGGACGTGCCTCCTTTTTGACACAGACCAGCGTCTTGTTTACGCCACTGATTTCGACCCTGATTGGAAAAGAAGTCATCGGTCGCAACGTTTGGTCTGCGTGCCTCGTGGCGCTGGTTGGATTGGTGGTCTTGACTCTTGGCGGCGGCGGCAACGCAGCCGTCGGGGCGTCTGCCTTTTCACTGTCGCTTTCTCGCGGTGATCTCTTCGTTTTGGGCGGTGCGCTGTCCTGGTCGATGTACCTGTTTCGAATATCGGTTCTGGGTCCAAAGCATCCCGATCTCGATTTGCAGGGTGTCAAGACCGGGCTCGTTGCCGTTTTCTATTCCGTTTGGTGGATGGCAACGACCGCTCTGAACAACAACGGTCAGCTCGCGCTCTCGTTTTCGTTTCCTTCGCTACTTCCCTCGTGGATGACATCGAGTTCCGTGGTGTGGATCGCGTTGTTCTTTAGTGCAATCGGACCCGGGATGATTGCGGACGTCTTGCAGCAAAAGGCACAAAAGATCGTCTCTCCCTCGGAAGCGAACATTCTCTTGAGTGCAGAGCCGGTTTTTGCTACGGTGTTTGCCGTCCTTCTCTTGGGAGAAACATCGTCGTTACTGGAAATCGCGGGGGGCGGTTTGATCCTTGTCGCGGCATTGATCGCGTCGGCATGAACCCCAGTTACGAAGAAGAAACCTACAACTTCGACGAAAAGGGCCGAGTGCGAAGTTGCCAGCATGCGAGCACTATGAGGTCAACAAAAAGAAGTACTGTACATTGGTACTTTTTTTGGATGCTCAAAGCAAAGCATATTCGTCGAGTACAAACGAACGCCATACAAGGTAGTCGACGTTTCGTGCTCGAGAGAAACGAAACCATTATTCTTGCTTTCAACCATATTCTTGGAATTAGCATTATTTTGCATACTCCTTGTTTGCTATCATTTGGTTTCCGCTCGACACTTCTTCCTCGAATCCCTTATTTATTTGGAAAGTCAATTATTCCATGGGTTCGAAGCTTCCAGCTACTAATGGAAGTCTAGAAGTTCTCTATCCGTTCTGAAATCCATGATTTTGTTGGACGGTGTCTTCCCAATGTCCCAAACGAATGTACACGGCTGCGTACGGTACTTTGCATAGGAACGGCTTTCTTTGCAATGCAATGAGGCATTTCCCTGGACACAAAATTGCTGCATCTCAATCTTTTTGAAATGGAAATGGAAATACAAAACACTCATGGCAGATGAAAGTGACGCGGATAACAACTCCGACCCTCAGAAGCCTTGCTAATACAGTACTACCTGGTCATTTGCTCAATCAGCCAGACGAACCTGATTTGCTGTCGTTCTTCCATTATACAGTTTTGAAATTGATAGCATTCATTTGTGTGTGATAATATTCCTCAATGGCTCTATTATTTGAAAAATAATTGAGGCAGTGTACATCAAATAATGTATCCAATACGGTAGCGCACCTGTCTGTTATTGCATCACATGCATGTAAAACTTTCCTATTTCTTACTGGTGCATGATTCTATGTTATGTGTATAATTTTACTTGACTTGACCTGACTTGAAACAGAACGTTTACTAGTTAGAGCATGATGATTGTTGTCCGTAGGACACTTTCTCACTTGCACACACTACATTTATACATATGATACATGCATAATACATATCATACGTACCACCAACAAGTTCTTAGGTTCCTTCTCACTGGAACACTTCCTTTCTCGATGGAACACTACACTCCTTGATGGCACACACATTTAGCTTAGTTCAATGGATATCAGTAAGATGCTCCTTTGTCTCACTTTCTATGTTAACATCAGATTACATCTTAGAGAGGAGTCACTCCGACAGGTTATGAGCCTGACTCAGAAATGTTCAGCCCCACTCAACAGTATCTTTGTAACAGTGGATTCTTTACCGGCCAAATCCCTGCCCGTTACCACCATCATCACTCAAAATGCCACAAATCTATGAACATGCCTCCCTTGATGTTCCTCCATCTTCCCTTGCCATTCCTGTCACCTACATGCCCAACTCTGTACACATCAACACAACTTCCCACATTCCATCCATGGATATCCTCCCTTTGATGGACCCACCACAATCCACCTTACAATCTGATCAAATACCCCTTTCCCATCATATCAAGACAATTCACATCAATGACCTCCATACCACTCCTATCCCACCTACCCCTCCCAAATCTTGACCATGTCATCACTACCTCCATCTGTGCACAAATCGGCACTGGTGCCAACATCACATGCACAAATATGATTGACATCCTACACAACTACAAACCTTACAATATTAACTTCCCCTGGCCATTCAAATTAACAGGCACCATTAATAACAAACCAATCTACCCACTTGGTGAAGGCTTCATTCATGTTCCTGCAACTGCTCCCACCGGATACTCTCACACATGATGTGTATATTCCCCAAACCTCAAAAGCACTGTAATCTTGGAAGACAGCATAATTTGCTCCAACCCTACCTTACAAGTCAAAGACTTCACTACGGCAAGCTACAAATACAACAATACCAGTACTATGCCTCTCGCGTATTCCCACTCAATAACACCATCAAAATCTTTCATGGTTCACGGTATTATTTCTTTTGGTAAAAGTTTTAGTCCCCAACCACTATACATGCCTGACTTACCATCTCACCATCCTCTTGTCACCATCTACAACTCACTCTAAAAAGCAATTCATGATGACCCTGAATTCTGCCACAACTGCCTTCAGGCTACTACTACTGTCAAACAAGCTCAACTCTACCAACGCTGTGCTCACCTCCACATACTTCAACAACTACCTTCACTTCCTCCCACCCTGCAGAAAATACCTTTTGGCAAAATCATCACCAAAACCACACCAATCCATACTCTCAAAGCCACCACCAAATGCCTCATTTGGCATCAGTGTCTTGTTCACCCCTCAGATGAATACATCTACACAGCCCACAAATTTGTTGATGGTGTCCCCAAACCACAATCCCATCCTATATTGCTGTTCCACATGTATTCGTGCCAAACAAACCAACACATGCTACCACCCATCTGTACCAAGGACTATCCATCGATTTCTCCTTCAGTGGCACATATTCCAAGAATACTGATCACCCAAAATACTAACTGGCTGTTGCCCTGCCAAATTTATCCCCAGCTCTTGCAAAGGTATCTTTCTTGGCTTCGTTCCTGACACCACCCATAACATCCTTTGCTATGACCTTGACAGCAAGAAGATCCAAATTGCTTCACATGCCATATTTGATGAAGGCATAAATGATTTACCTATCAATGTCTTACTGTCCGATGTCATGCGCCTTAATTGGACTACAAGCAATGTTCCCGTACCCGTCAAAGACACTGCCGCCACTGTAGATGATTTCTTCTTCTGCATCATACCCTTTGACACTCTCCTCACACAAATGTCAGTGTCAAATGAAAATCCCCCACATTCGGTTTCCAGCTCAAATAAGACAAATTCAATGGCTCTGTCTTCCTCCATGATATCACCAAGAAATCTACTGCTGCCAAACTCTTCTCTTCCAACAGAGCCCCTGATAAAGACCTTGATCATATCTGCTTTGGCCCTTGTCCCCTTGGCGGCACTAATGAACACCTTCACCTCCAAATAGCCCACCATGGCTTCTCCTCCTATCACACACTCCTTGGTGAACTTCTCTATGCCTACTCTACCTGTTGCCTCCAACATTGGCTTTTCAATCTTCACCCTATCCAAATTTTCCATTGCACCTGCTCCAATCCACTACAAATATCTCAAGGGTGCTGCACTCTACCTTGGTCAAACCATACATTGGGATCTCCATTTCCAATGCTCTACAACACAACCCCATCCTGACGTTCCCATAGTTTCCTTCTCCAACTCACCTATCCCGCTTCCTCCTGACCTACCTACCTTTCCTTCCCTACCCACAGGCCCCACCATCACATGCTTTGTTGATGCTGCTTACGGAAACATCTGCTCACACCGTAAATCCACCTCTGGAATCTCCATCCTCCTTGCCAACGCTGACATTATATACAAATCGAAAACACATACACATACCGCCCTTAGCTCCACTGAAGCCAAATTCTACGCCGCTGTCTCTGCTGCCAAACTTGTTGTACTCTACCTATGAGGATCTGTCCTCATTGACCTTGGTTATCCTCAACACTGCCCAACAACTATCAATGATGACATCGAATCCTGTATCAAAATGATCAACAACTCATGCTGCCCTACCAAATGTTCTCATCACATCCTTATGATCCCTTAGTACTTCACCGCCCAAAAATGGGATGAACGTGGCCTCATCCGCACGGCCTTCTTTATTGAAGGCAAAATCAACCCTGCTGATGCTCTTACCAAACCTCTTGTTGCTTCTTGGGTCCTTCACGGCACACATCATGCCCGCTGCCTCAAGGGACACTTCCCTCTCTGATGTCCTCTTCCACTCTTCGTGTCCTCCTCCTCCTCCTCCTTCTTTGTTGTTGTGATCTTCCAGCATTTCCCAATCCAGATCAGGGGAGGATGTTGTCCATAGGACACTTTCTCACTTGCACACACTACATTCATGCATATGATACATACATACATACATACAATAAATACATATCATACGTACCACCAACAAGTTCTTAGGTTCCTTCTCACTGGAACACTTCATTTCTTGATGGAACACTTCGTTTCTTGATGGAACACTACATTCATTGATGGCACACACATTCTTTAGCTAACTAGTTTGATGGACATCAGTAAGATGCTCCGTCCAATGTCTCGCTTTCTATTTCAACATCATCAGATTACCTATCTTCTTAGAGAGTCACTCCCAGCACAGCAATGGTGGTGATACTACCTGGTTCACTTCTTCTTACTACCATACTACTAGCAAGAGTCTCTCGCGTTGTTCTTGGCACTACTAGTATGAAAAGAATTAGAATATGCTGCTGCAACCACCGCGGAGGCAGCAACTACTAGTAGTAGTAGCAGTAAGAAAACCCAAAAACTTTCATTCAGACCTGGTGCTGGATGGCACCACAGAGAGGATCTGCTGGTAGTAGTACCGCGATCATGATTGTTTTGCTCAAACAAGCAACAACAACTTGGTACTACTACTAGTAGTAGGCAGGGGAACAATAACAATCATTGCAGATTGGTGGGCTTTGGGTGGTGCTGCTGGACCACCCCCGTGATGAAGCAACAGCAGCAGCAGCAGCAGCAGGCAGCAGCAGCAGTAGTGCAGATGTAATCTCACTATTACTACTAGTATAAATGTGTGGCGGCGTCCCACCATAGCAACAACAATTGGCTGGCTGGTGAGACTCAGCCAACAACAACAACTGCGACGAAGACTCTTTGAGTTGCTGAAATTTAGTAGTGCTAGTTTCTATTAGCTAGTACTACGCCACAGTGACGTAGTAGTACCACTAGTACTAGTACGTCGTAGTACTACTAGGGTGGAATTCAATGCAATTTTTGATTGAATGAAAGTTGAAATACTGTGCAGTTAATGGTCGTTAGTAGGTTCGTATGTACGGTATGGTAGGAAACATGTTGAATGTTCTTGAGTTGAAACCCACCAGCAGTTTCTTGTGATTGGATGAAAGTTGGATTGCTGCTGCTGCTTGCTTTTCGATGGTCACTTCAAAAGTTTCTCAATTGTTGTAAACGGTACCGTACGAGTAATTAATTACGTGCGGTAGTACAAGTAAGTGTGTAAAATAGGGTGACCATTTTGAGACAGCTTTTTTTTTTTCGTCCCCCTCCTACACCCATCGATTTGGGTCCTGTTAGTCTTATTGATCTTACTCTCCAGCTGGAACTTCTTGACCAAAGTAATCACCACGCCAGAATTGGCAAGAGCAAGAGCTTTCCATAGATACCCAATTTGCAGGGGTTGCGCGCACCGGAACCCCTTCGGACTTTATGATTCTTCCGGTCAAGAAAATCACGAAAAATTATGAAACACTCCATTACCACAACCATCAGAATACCAAGTGGTCTCAACCAACCCATTCCTTAACCATACCTATTAAATTCCTTTCGTACGTATGTACGTAATTTACAGTACGCCAGATCTCCTCTTGTAGTCCGATTATCCGTTGCCGAAAGTATCCAACCACAATTGTCACGCGTAGAGTACAATCGTTCGTCTACTAACACACTAACACAGCGTTGCTGTTTGTCAGAAGCCCTTGAATCAGACTCTCAACGAATCGGATTCAGAAGGAAAATAATAATACCATTAGAGGCGCCCGCATTTGGGCGGTTCCCTTCCTTATACCAAGTCCAAGAAGACCTGCAAGTTTCGGATCGATTGGACGAGTCCTACAGGAGAAAAGAGCTTTAACAAAACACAATCGAACTTGACGACGACGCCTTGTTGAAGCGCTTGCTCCCCCCGCTGCCCTACTACGCGGCTACAACAAGCAACGCGGCTACAGTGTAATTCGATTGTGACGTACTATTACTAGTAGTTTAATGTTCTTTATTTGTTATTCAGTGCTGTTAAAGTAGTTGCAATTACTAGATGGAGTAGGAAGCAAAGAAGTGACGACGAGTACTCGTATTATTGAGTTTCGCAATAGAGGTTCGCAATAGAGGTTCATTACAAGTACCTCGTGTAATACAGAGAGAAAAAACGGAAATTTCGATCAAAATAATCAGTCATGAGACCAATTTAGATCATGAGTGTTATATTGAACATTTGGAGCTGGTACAAATTCTACAGAGGCCTACTTTGTCTCTTCGTCATTAACACACATACTCGTACTCGTAGTACCTACGCTAGGGACATCGTTTTTTGTGACCGGTGGCGATTTTTTTGGTAGGCGTTGAGGACATCGAGGCAGGAGAGGATTGATTGAGTCGGGGGCGCGCAAAGTGTGGGGTGCAGTACGTAGCGAGCGGCACGCGTTGGGATGCGTTATCCAACAGGTAATCTGCGTCACAACCAATGGTTTTTCGTCTCTCAAATGCTATGACTATGATTTTTTAAAATAATAAAACACGCAATGGGCAATGGATATACGGTACGGTACGAGCAATACGTGTAAGATTCCGAGTACGTACGAGTGCTAGTAGTCCTACGTGAACCAGGTCGTAATTACTCTTATGCGCACAAGCGCCAACGGACATTATTATTTTTCGAATACAGTACCGGTACGATACGGTACTCGTAGTACGGCACGTGAACAAACACACTCCTAAAACAGAATTAATTGGCATTGCTGCGTGGCCCCCGACTTCCTTCAATTCACAACGCTGTTACGAAATTTTACTACTGTGCGAGTATTCTATTTTCCACTGCGCAGTGTAATTACGAAGTGCATAACGGTACTCGTACTCGTACTTGTACTCGTAGTTGTACTCATACTATTCGTAAGACTCGTACCAGGTAAATTACTCAACGATCAACCTGGATCTCGACCACACCCAAGAATTATTTCCGAGGTACTCCGTACGATAGTTGGTAATCTTACTTGTTCACGATAGGAACCAGTTCGATTTCCTGTTACACGAGGATTGCATAAGGCTTACCTCTCTACGTCGTAATTACTGCAGGGTCAGGAAGCAGCATTCGAGATCGGTTCGACAGATACTCTAGTATTATACCGTACCTCATTGCATCAGAATCTCAGAGAAAGGAGGGATTTGGTTTGTTTGTTTTGGCTGTTGAAGGAACCAGGTAGCCAGTCAGCCAGACAGCCAGCCAGACAAGACAAGACAAGACGATCTTCGTTCAACCTTCATTCTACCGTACCGTACGCACCAACGATAGAGTATTTGTACGAGACATACTCAATACTGGAAGTTCGTACATTGCTTATTGCTTGTTTATTGATTCTCGCCCATTGAATCGAATCGAATCGAATCGAATCTGATCTGATCTGATCTGATCTGATCTGATCTGATCTCGCCAATGAATTGAATTGAATTGAACTGAACTGAACTGAACCGAACAAGGAATCCGCGACAACATACTTGTACAGTACGAGTAGTGACGTTCGTTCCGCTCGGGTTTTTGCGCATCCGATTCGAATCGGAAGTGGAAGTGGAATTCAACACGATTCAATTGGAAGCGATTCGGTCCGGTTTCTCGACGGAAGGATACATACCGGTACACACACACACACACACACACACGCACATTGCACCGCACGGTACCCCGATTCGACACCAAAGAAAGAAGGCGAAACAAAGCGAAGCGAAACAAACCAAACCAAACCGAACCCAATAAATCACCAACCATGTCCTCGCTGATTTCTCAAATCTTTGGTGCGCCTGCTCCCCCGCCGCCGCCACCACCACCGCCGCCACGTCCTCCCCCGTCGAATGATTCGTTTTACAACACCAATTCTAGAATGCAAAGGGGCAGACACGGACAAGTACAAGCACACGGACAACTACAAGCACACGGCGATCGCGATAGCGATGTCAATCGGGCACGGTTGCTGTCTTCGCCACGAGAGGATGCGAGAGCCAAACACACCACACTACCGCCGAGATCCCCGGGGACTTTGCACGCTAGAAGGATCCCTCCTCCACCGCCTCCACCCCGTGGTGCCAGACCGACGCGAACCCCAACGAAAACAACGACCACGACCGTTAGCGGCAGCGGCATCGGCATCAACAACAACAACTAGCAGTAGCAGTAGCAATGGCACCCCCCAGAGAATACGGCAGCGACCCATTCCGCGCGCCCCGCCAACACCGCCTCCCCGCCGTTCTCTTCCCCCGCCTCCTCCGCCGCCGCCACCGCCGCGTGGTGTTGTTGCGAGCAACAGCAACAGCAACATCGTATCCGTTCCCGCGACAACACTGTCCGGCGACGAACTCGCCTCCAGGGCGCTCAAAATGCTGCAATTGTGCCTGAATCGATCGATTCCGACGGGGAACCTGTATTCCGGTGGACTGGGGGCCTACTATTTGCTGCTGGAACAGTCCCGGTACAATCTGGGCATGCTGGATCGGCAGCACGCGCTGTTGCGGTTGCAGTCGCAATCAAAATCGAATCGCAATCGCGAGCAACAACAACAACAACAACAACACTCAATAACACAACACAAACACTTACACAAACACTTACACAAACACGCCCTTTCGGTGCAAGCGGCTGCTGAAGCGGGCCCTCGAGGGCGCGCGGGAAGCCAGCAATCGCTTCCGCCGGGGAGGAAATTCGATCGCGCTCTCCCACCAGAGGGGTTGCGTATCGCTGCTCGGGGGGGAATGGGTCGGCTCCCACGCGCTGCTGGCCGTATGCTACCGGCGCCTGGAAGACTTTCGGGAGAAATACGAATGCTACAGCGGCGGCGACGACGACGACGAAGCAGCAGCGGCGGCAGCGGCGACTCGACAGCAACAACACCAACACAACAACAGCAACAGCGAGGGGACAATACTGCTACTAACGACTACGACGAGCAATCGTCTCCGGGGGGTGGTTGTTGTTACCACCGAGCCGCGGACTCTTCTTCGCTGTGCTCTCCTCGTTCCGTTTTTTCGTCGTCCCGGTCGGTTTCGTCCTATACAATTGCAACGGCAACAACCACGGCTTCCGCGACGACGAAGAAGAAACCGCGGTCGGAGCGAATCGTCGATCGGATCCTGTCTCGCCTGCACAAGCAGCACCTCTTCAACCCCGATGATGCGGATGCGGATGCGGATGATAACGACGACGACGAAACCAACCATAACAACAACGATAACGATAACGGCACGGTAAAATCCAACGCAACAACCTGCACCTTGCTAGCCGTGTGGAATCAGGACGTCCTGGGGGGTCGAGCGGGTGCGCTGCAGACGATCTTTTGGCTTCGGAACGAATTCGGACGATCCAGCACCAGCACCGGCACCAACACCAACACGAGTCTGGGACGAGACCTCGTGGTGTCCCTCGCGGTGAAAATCGTGGAAGAGGGCCTCTCGACGGCGGCATTGCTGGGATTCAACAACGACAACAGCAGCAGCAGCAACAACAGCAGCAACCACCACAATAACCACCACAATAACCACCACAACAACAACAACAATAACAACCACAACCGTGCTTCGGGCGCCAGCGGAGACGGAGACGAAAACGACGATTCGGTGCTGTTCTGGGTCTGTGACAGCAACGGGTCGCTCAAGGCGTACCTGGGAGCGGCGCGGGGTGTGGTCGGAATCCTGCACACGTTGCTGGGACTACACCCCGAGGACTGGGAACTCGTCGAGGAGGAGATTCCGAACGCCCAAAAGTTCTTGCGCAACACGATCGATGCCTTTCTTCCCAACACCAGCACCAGCAAGAATAATAATGACAATTACAATCATAATGACAATCATAATGACAATCATAATGACAATCATAATGATAATCATAATGACAATCATAATGATAATCATTGTGGCGGCGGCGGTGGTGGTACCGGTTCCGAAGGTAGGCCGGGGACGCTGTTGTACCACCAGCGGCTTGTGTACAACCTCGCCACCACCTCCTCCTCGTCGAAACCGTCCTCGCCCAGAAAAACTTTTGTTGGTACTACCACGGCACAAGCACCGCGTCCGCGTGCCCATCCTACAAACACAAATACAAATACAAGATCAGCGGCAGCAGCAGCAGCTGCTGCTGCTGCTGCTACCCCCAAAACGGTCGGAAATCTCCGCCCGTTGCTGGACGCCTCTTGCAAACGAGACACAACGGTGGATTGGTTCCACGGGGCCACCGGATTGGCCATGATGTTGCTGGAAGCAGCCAGGGTGTATCGATGCAAGGAATACTTGCGAGAGGCCCATCGTCTCTGCTGATGCCGTTATATATCCACGAGGATTGAGAGAGCAAACGATTTTAACAACCGGAGGTGGAAAGCACAAAGGAACACACGAGCGGGTCTCGACGAGGAGTTCCAATACAAATCATCATAGTGGCACAAATACAAATACCACTGCTGGTACCGCAACCGGTAGCAATCAAAAATACAACAAAAAAGGCCCCGTTGGTCTGGCCGGAATGGCGCTGTGTTTTTTGCAATTGAGTCAACTCTGCAGCAACGACAAAGAAGAAGAAGAGACGAACGGAAGAAACAACGACAACGACGCCACAAAAATTTCTCTGCCCGCGAACACGTCGCTGAAGACATTGTGGGAATCGCGGGCCGTCCTATACGCCCAGCACGCTTACCAAGAATGGACCAACTACATAGAGTCGGTACCAACTACCACGGGGGTTTGGAATGCATTTTCACTCTACGAAGGCATGGGAGGGGTAATCAGTCTTTTGTGGCAACTGTCCTGGTCCATAGTTCGGAGCGACGAACAACGAGCTCTGCTCACCGACATGGAACCGACCGTTCGAGTTCAATTGCCGCTATATAGTGCGTCGTGCATGAATCGTCACTCGACAAATACTACTGCTACTGCTACTACCGATGAAGGTCTCGAGCCGATTCTTTTGTCGCCAAAAGACGTCACATTCTTGGCAACCACCACCATCGCGGCATCGGCATCGGTAACAAGAACCACCACGACAACCCAAGATTCGACGAGCAGCTGCCGCTTGTTATCCCACGAACAAGCCCTCGCGGAGTCTCGGCGCAGGCGTGCGGCAGCGGAAGCGGAGGCACAGAGACGCGCGAAAGCCGCCGAAGAGGCCGAGCGGAAGAAGGCCGAATATGCCAGGGCAGAGCGTGCGGTATTGAAGGCGCGACGCAAGGCCGAACTCGAAGCGAGAAAGAATGCCCAGCTCTTGGCGCGCAAACGGGCGCTCGATGTCGCAAAGCAACGAGAGGAGGAAGAATCCCTGAAAAAATCGGAAAACGCCGACAAGAAAAAAGAGGAAGACAGGATCAAACGCGAGGCACTTTTGCTGGCACGCAAGCAGGCAAAGGAAAGAGTGGAGTCTAGGCGCAAGGTAAAGGAGGAAGCGGAAAAGGCAAAGGCTGAAGAAGAGGCGAAACTCAAAGCTATTGAAGCCGAGAAGAAGCTCAAGGCTGCAGAACAAGAGGCGAAGA
This sequence comes from Pseudo-nitzschia multiseries, assembly GCA_037355745.1. NCBI lineage: Eukaryota > Bacillariophyta > Bacillariophyceae > Bacillariales > Bacillariaceae > Pseudo-nitzschia > Pseudo-nitzschia multiseries. Next base: position 4,095,669 of record CM074785.1, on the reverse strand, counting down.
AGCGAAGAGCTATGCTGGAAGCTAGGCTGCGAAGACAAGCGAAGGAAGCGGAGATTGCGAAAAAACAAGAGGAAGAACGGAAGGCAAAAGAGGCAGTCGAACGTTTACGCCGAGCCGAAGAACTCAAACAAAAAGAGGAAGTGCGGAAACAACGGTTAGTGGAGATGCGACGGCGGCAGCAGCAAAGAGCAGCAGAAGCAGCAAAAGAACAAGAACTTCAGCGGCTCATCCGAGAATCAATGAATAAAGAGCGACGTGAAAGTGAGGTCAAGCGTAAAGAAGAAGAACGAAAGCGACAAGAAACAGAAAGAAGGCGTCGGCTACTTATTCTGAAACAACGGCAAAGGAAGGAGGAGCAAGAACTTGCTGAGAAAAAGGCTATAGAAGAAAAGGAACGAGAAGCAGCACAGAGGAGGGCACTGGAAGCCAGGGAAAAGAGGCGGCAAGAATTACGCAAAGAAAATATGAAGAAACAACGAGAATTACAGGAACAGCGGTTGCGAGACGAATTGCAGCGGGCATTGGACAAAGAGGTTGAAAAGCAACGACGAGAAGAGAAATTAAGACTACAGGTCGAAGAGGAGCGCAAACTCCTTCAAGAAACAGAGCGAAGAGTTATCCATGCCAGTGATGATGCCGATCCCGGTTCGTCCTAAGCAAATGCCTATTTACAGTCCTTCCTTTGCGGAAAAGAAAAAAATGAGCCCTTCCCATTTTTCTGTTCCTACAAAGTCATCTATGTTTTGGTCTCTTCAGACAGACTCGAACATTGGAAGGAGCGAGAGCTACAAGCCGGCCTTGATCGCAACCGAGACAACGCATCAAGGCAAAGGCGATGGTCCGGGTGTATCTCAGTTTTCATCCCTATCGTCGTCTCCTGGACCAAATCATATCTCCTCCATATCCATTCCGATCAAGGATACGCATGATGGAGTTCTCTCTTCCAGAACATCACCCACAGCTCCACTTTCTACTGCGACCGAACAAGCGAATGCCTTTTCAACCGAGATGATGAAGAAATAAAGTCGAAGAGAAAGTAAAGCACAGAAGTATAGATAGTTGCGATTGCCGTGATCCCGACCCAGCTGATCCATTTGGTAATCGCCATTTAATAAACTAATAGAGATAAATAATAACATTAACCAACAAAAGTAACGTTGACATTGAACTCTCATACGGTGCAATGGTGACTAGTTGCTAAAACTTTCTAAATTTATTTGAAAGATCCATTAGTTATCTTTGATTACTCGCGAGAGAAATTGAGACGAGAACCACCGTCGGTAGAAAAGAAATATCCACATTGGCTGCTGTTACATTCGAGAGGTTCGACGCATTCATTCTCACTGCAGATTGTGCTGCTAACGCTGCTAATGGGACTACAAGTACTCGCTTGATTCACATTACTAAACCGCGATCGCTTTTTCCCGTCTTGTTGTTCGAATGCGTGAGTTGAACTGGCATTCACAATCTCGTTTTGGTGAATTTTTCCCATTTTCTTTCGGAAGTCACGAAATGCATAATGAACTTTCGATAAGATTTCTTTATCTGCCTCCTGACTTTTCGTCCCCGTAGTCTCTTCCGAGTCCATTATCACCCACCAACCTTTGTTTATGTTCCATTTTAAGAACCGCCCTCCGTTAATCCGAACTTCTTGAATCAATTCCATTTCAATAATTTGTCTACGCGACTGTGTAGTGTTTGGGTCCAACGTGTGCTCATTTATCCGCGATTCAATCAGGTTTTGAAACATGACATTTCCAGGATGATAGTTCATCGACTTGCCCCTCCTAAAAACCACATCAGTCGATAAAGGACATTCTACAATATTCATCATATCTGTTTCTGTACCAACCGAATATTCAGCGTCGGTCGAAGCCGTGGCATAGTCACTATCCGACGAATAAAGAATCCCTGATTCTGCCATACACTTGTGTTCATTGGGTTCCAATTGTTTCCTTAGTTTCATCCATTGTTTCAGATTGATATTTTTAACGTTCCCTGTATCGGTCGATGGTATGAGCTCGGTAGGTATACCATAACCCTGAAGCGCATATTTCAACTCGAGAGGATGTCCAAGGTGAATTTTTGTTCGTGCGTTCCATGCTTTTAATGTTTTAGCAAACGTTAACCCTACTTGTGTAACTGCACTCTTCGGTAAACATATATGGATGGCAGTAATCCTCAGCGGAATGACTTCTGCGACGGCTGCAGTCGCGGATAGCACGGTCCGTCAAAAATTTTATTTTCCATAAGATGTTATCGTTGTTAGCGTAGCCCATGTGTTGCACACTTGGGAAAACCATACAAACAACGCCTTTGCGTTGTGTTTCGATATTGTTCAGGTCATTCTTTGCGATGTCAGCCCCACCACAAAGAACAAACCAAAGGTAAAAGAATACTCTCAGCTGGTATGTAAAAGGAAAAACGGAAAGAAGCAAATGGCATGTGATAAGATTCGATCAATCTCCTAGAGTGTTTTGTAAAATCGAAAATGCTTTACAATCCTAATCCGGATTTTGTTGATTCCTTTCATTTCATTTTGTTTTTCGAGAAACTTCAGTGCCGTTTGACGTTTGGATTGATAGCAGTACATGTATTCGTATAATTTCGAGAAAAGCAGCCCTTGCTAAACTTCAAGCTGGAGCTGAGGCCAATCTCAATCCTACAGCAACCTAGCAGCCGAAACCTGGGCATGATTCTTTTCGATTACTCCTCCGATGTCGGTTGCTGTGTTCCGATCATTGAGGGATCTGCATCTGTCTCTTTCATAAACCGTCGTACTGATACTCGTAAGATGAACGGTTCCACGGAAATGTTGCTTTCGTACTTTCGTACTTTATGTTCACACTTACCAAAATCCGTCTCGAAACATCAACTCTTTTATTTACAACCACCCCATAAATCCGACGTCCACTTCGGTCACGGTAGGGAAATAATTGATATTGACCTTCTCTCAGAAATGCCATATCTTCGCGACTCAAATCGGTCATACGTATTGGTCTTCGCAACGCGAATTCGCCATATGTTTCCAAAAGAAAATCATGACACCTTGCAAATCGTAAGGCAGCTTTTTTAGCGTCGAAAAGTTCGGATCGCAAGAAACGCAATTTGAATTCTTTTCGTGAGAGCCAGGAGCGCGGATGACTGGAGCTGTTGCTGTTGCTGTTGCTGTTGCTGTTGTTGGCAAAAACTAAATTTTGTGCTTTCAGATAGCCCGGCTTGTGTTCTATTTTCTCTATTTCCGATTCAAAGTTCGCCAGGGACTCCTCTATGATTTCCGGTGTTTCCTCTATCGCCATACACGAAACTCCATGAATCTCCTCTTCGATTGCATTCCGATCGTTGAAAGACAAGTTCAGGAGCGCTTTTGAAATAATGATCTGGCTTTTTCTTTCATTTTCCACATGTTCCTCGACCTCGACCTCGACCTCGGTCCGTGTTCGCCGCTTCATGATAGAAAGATGTTACTGTCGCTGTCGCTGTCGCTGTCACTGTCACTGTTACGGAGCTGGTATTTTTCCAAGCAACAAAACAAGTGATCAAATAAAGTTTTATGGAATATATCTTCAGATTGGGAGTCGGTTTCAATCACTCTCGAGCGAAGCGAGTATCATTAAATTACTACTTCCTTTTATCGTATTATCGTACCGGTACTCATACACGTACCGGTAGGCAGATTACGCGCAGCCAATTCACCGGTAACGGAATGAATTTGGATCATACGGTACTGATTTAAGCAACACATAATTATTACGATGTCCAATGTGTATGATCGAAAATCAATTAAGTAGACCAACTACCGTACGTACCGTACATATAGATACGAGTATTTACATAGACCAAGTAATTACATTTAGCTATCTTTATTCCTCATCGGCATCTCCGTTCCTAATTTAATGTCTCAGTTTCTTGCTTGGCAATACTACTTACTTTTATCATCTCTTCTCCACACACCAATCTACACATGAAGTTGTAACATATCCATACGATTTCGCTCAAAACGAAGAACGAGCCCCATGATTACTTAAAAAAAGTACGATATCCCTATTATGTACTTCGTATGTTAAAAAATGTTCCCGTGCACCACTTGTGAAGTCCCCCGGGACACATAAGGAAAGTACGGTACTGCTGCTTCGTGCAAATCAATTAACTACGGAGTTCTATTTTAGATCTATTACTGAATCAATCCCGAACAAACTTCTGTATCGACGAGATCCCTAATTTGCAAACTTGTTCTTTTCCTTCAATGTACGATTCCATGGATTCCATGTCGAATACCGGTAGAACCGTATTTATAGGAAATTGTGTGTCACTATCATTCTTGTAGTCGGCTTAAAGTTCCGCATTCGCATGGGGAAAAGAAGAGTTATATGTACAGTGTTCGCGGACGAAGGAGGTTGCTTAACTAAACTAAATCACTCTCTAATATTCAATCCCTTCGGCTCTCATTATCTTCTTTTCTCGTTCTCATCTTCATCTTCTCTGGGCCCTGTGAGGAGATGCGTTATTGGGTGATTCCCGAAATACTTTTTTGTAACGGACATAAACTTCTGTTTTTAGTATTTCGGGAATGAAAATTTTGTACATACTTTTTTTGGCGGGAAAGTGCATAAATCTCATTTTGGAATGTGGAATCTCATTTATCTCATTTTGGAATATATGTGGAATTCTTCAAAAGGCACACGAAACATGTGGAAGCATAAACAAGTAATTCAGTCACGAATTCCGTTATAAAAAAGTATAACGTTACAAATCATAGTCGACGTGAGCTCACGTCGACTATGATTTGTAACATTAAGACAGGTTAAGTAGAAAATTTCGTGTTTATGTAGTACATAAAAGTATTTCGGGAATCACCCATTAACGACGACTAGTAGTTGTGACGGTACCGTACGTGTCTTACTAATTGAATTACATCGATTTGTTTATTCTCGAAAAAGAACTTGATTACTCGTAATATTTGATGGGGGCGTAAGAGAGCTCTCCGGTGCCTGAAGCGGGATGCGCTACTACATTGGAAAAAGAGCTCATAGCAACAAAAACAAACAAAAAACTTCTTCTCATCAACAAACTTTCGTGGGAAGCAATCAGTGATCAGGTGATTGCATTTGTTGATTCAGATGAGTCGAGCTTCCTCGCTAGTAAGTCAGCACATCCAGCTCTACTAACTCTACTACTGCTCTTCTGCTGAGGGATTGTCTTTGCTAATGGATCTTCTGGTGGCTTCATCCCTGATGCTGGTGGATCAGCTTCATCATTGCTTATGGAAGAAATGCTGTGAAGAACAAAAAGAATACAAGATATTAAACAAAAAAGATAACAATTAGAAAGGGATGTGATAGTCCTTCAAGGAACAAAAGGGATGCATTGTTACCTCTTGGATTGTTGTCAATGTCCCACCTTTTGATTGCCATCAATGGGGAGAGAAAGATCTTCTTCCCTGCTGAATCTTCTGTTTGTCGTGCTGATGAATCATCTTTGTCCCAAGGACAAAAATTTCTCTACCCCCCCCCCCCCCCCCCCCCCCCACACACACACACATACAAGGTATCGCAGGGTGCTTTCAAAACTCCTGCCTTCTGAGCCCGCGTGTTCACTAAAAAAACTTGCGTGTTGTGTGCTTCCCCTTTCCAAACAATATCTCACCAATCAATCTCTGGATCATCGCCTAAAACTCACTCTTGACCTGGTGGAATAAAAATAATCAATTAAGTAACAATTCGAGGGCAAGGGATGTCATAAAGTTGCCGTGACAAGCAAAATTTTGTGTCAAACATACCCACGAATGATTCTCTCTCATCTTCGCAACATGCTGTCAACTGTACTTAGTAACATACCATGAATGTACAATATAAAAATACCACAACAAATACACAGTAAAAAAACCATGTACAGAAACTACTGGAAATAAACATGTGAGTACTCTGCACACTGAATTCTCTTCAAAAAAAGAACAAGTTAAAATACCCTACATGTGACGAACCATGACACGGCCCTGCAACGATCTTTCCATTTCTCCTTCCATAGAACATACCATAAAGGTGGTTCACCACTGCACAAATAGTACAAAATGGCACCAACTCAAATACCCACACGCTACTCTACTTGGGAGCAGGAAGGGTATCTAAATGGCAATTTTACGATAAATAACATGAGTGACGAAGATACAAAAAATCAAGCCGACGACCCTCCTCCAACCCATCTCTTTCCCCTCCACTAGAAGGGAGAATGCATGAAGGTGTAGTACATCTACAAATACTATCACATTTGAGCACCATCATGTTACTCTACTGCTTTGCCAACCAGGAATGGCAATCGAATGGCAAATGAATGGCAATCTTATCCAAATTACAAAGATACAGATGAAGTACACAGAGAGGATCCGTACAAAAAGATTAACAACCGGTATTGGAGTCATTAAGTGACAAATGGAATAAATGAGACAATATGACGTGCCATCATGTGTAAGCCAGCCACTAAGAGTAAGACACATGAATACTATGTGCACAGTCTAATGCTCAGATAACAGTTAGTATCTGGAAGACACAAGGACACGCACAAATAATGTGCGCACGGTTCGCGAATCATGAATATGATTCAAGTATACGAGTATAGGATCAAATACTTAACCGAGCACATGAAAGCAAAAGGTACACCCAGTATGTGAAGAAACATACCAAACAATCGGCAACAAATCATCCTAAGTATAATATTCAGGTACAGACAGCTCAGGCTAAATACTGTACCGATTGACTAAGTGACACAGGATTACTATGATTAAGTGCTAAGGCATTATCATGGTTAATCCATCACTAATGGATGAGGATTGATATGCCAGTTTGGTCGCACGTGTTCCATGATTGATTAACCGGATAATGGAATCGCTTAATCGAGCAATCAATTGCTTAATAAGTGATTAACACGGCAATGGATGTGTCAGTAAAAGGACTAACATTAGAATATGCGGGCGAACTCCAATAGAGGTACAGATCTTAGATTAATCTAATTAGAACACAATCCAAATTACCAATTATTGATTAACAGTTGCAGCTTCATACAAACGCTATCTATCATACATACATACAATCTCAAAACGGACGCCGGTGAGAAGAAAAGTCTACAGGAAATCCTACTGTTAGAAGTGTAAATGTGTACGAACGCAAGTTCGTACCTCGAGTGCCAGCAAGATGATTTCACACCTCAAGTGCGCGCGCAATGCGCACGCCTGTCTGTGACGTCATCACTTGCAGCACCTCAAGGGTGTCAGCGACGTATCAAATTGACAGCGCCGCACCTCAGCTCGTACCTCTACTGGTGATAACACAGATAGGTATCAAGCGCCCACACATACAAGATAGCAGTAGTACTCATAATTATTATTAACCCCGATTATAACAGTAACTGCATGCACCTCTGTCTATACATCATGGGCATAGAGTAGAGAGAGGATTCTTGATTTCTAATACCTACCTTGAATATTGTACTGGTAAACATAAAAATTATTCAATCGACACGATAACTTTAAAACTATTTGATCGCAAATTGGACTTATTGAACTATTATCCCACCGAGCTAAAATCTAACTCAACTGCCCGGATCCACTGAAATCCTGGGTTATCTTGTACCCAATATCCAGCATACTTCTGAGATTTGGCCAATCAACCAACAGCATACTGAAGAAAATTCCAACACAAAATAAAAATAAAAACACTAACAAATAAAGAAGTATCGATATTGACTGACCGACACAGAAACAGCGCAAAATCAAAAACAAAAACAGCAATAATAACAAACACGCTATCATATCATGTTTACTTTCCCAGAAATCTTCTTTGCAACATTTGGCTTCATTGCTGGCCCAGGGTTCTACATCATGAGCAACTGGACTGTGCATGAGGATGACCGAGATGAGGCCATCGAGCGATTGACCACCGAGCTCATGAAACTGAAGGAAAAAGACAACCGAAAGGTGGGATTCCAAAGACTGAAGCCAAAACCAATCCAAGATTTTGATAGCAGTCAAGAAAATTGGACAAAGTGGAAGTGTGATACCAAGGCCACCCTACATGCAACAGGGCACGAGGAGATTTTGGAGAGTAGAGAGACTGCTGACCAAGACCCCAACATGAATAGTGCATTATGGGGGACACGCCTTTCAGCTTGCAGCGGAGGCAGTGTTTCTTCCAAAATTACCAAACATGAAGAAGCAAGACTCTGACTCCCAACAAGAACTCTATGCAGAAACATTGAAACTCAACCTACAAGGGGTCCGTTTACACCCAGGCGGCAACATATCCCAATACATCAACAACTTTGAAACAATCTATCAAAAAGGTAGCAAGATTCCCCTCTTCAATATCAGAGAATGTGATGCCAATACCAACGTGACATGGAGAAGGTCCACAGACTTGCTCTGGGGCAGATCCATGATGGAATGAAGGTAACACTCAAGGGACTCAAGGAATGGAAAACAATTGACAGCTCCAAGTGTATTGTGGAGCTGCTCAAGACAGTTTGCAATCTATGCTTCCAGTCAAGCCGAACCAAAGTGCACCCAGTAACAAACATGCTCAAAGCAATCTGTAAGCTTCTCTGCACACAGCAGCAGAACCTTGATGCATCATCATATGTAAAGATGATGAAGGAGAACCTTGACATAGTAAAATTACTAGGTGGAACATTGGTTTGCAAGGCAACGCTGTCATATGAGCTAGAGACAAACCCACTGCACGCCACCTATGACTATGCCACGTATCTAACCCTCACCGGAGCAACAAGGGCGGCCATCGGCCAGGCTATGGAGCAACGAGCAATAGTTGCACTTATCATCGAGGGATCTGACACCGGCAACAGCAACTTGTGACAAGTCCTTGCCAGCAACTATGCCCTACAACAGAACAACTATCCAACCACAAGTGTGGAAGCCCTCAACATTGGTTGTGGCTTTCAAGGATTCAAGAAAACCAACCCGGGCCCGGAGCAACAACTGGAATGGAAACACCGGGTCAGGACCAAAACAACAACAATGGAAAACAACAAGACAGGAAGGATGAACCAAGCAATGGAGGATCAAACCTGTTTGCCCAACAAGGAAACAAAACAACTGACCTACCCACAGACCAACACAGCCAACAGCTTCTCATGAAAGCAGCGGAGTCCAGAGAAGATTTTACTTCATCAGAGCAGACAACATACATGTTCTTGAATAACAGAATGGTCTCACATGAAGGGAACAGCAGGTTGGATACCATCTCATCTAGTACTTCCTCTACATCGACTTACAGCACCGATGAGTCCAACCTAGCTGGGTTCGTCCCAAGAATGGACAGGTACCCCGACAGTGAACCGGATGATGACAGCACCAATGAGGCAAGCTGGGATGACCATACCAATCCAGAGGAGAATTTCCAATTCAACCAAGATGTGGAACATCTCTTCATCCGATCCAAATCAGAAGGGGGAGTGAACCCCTACTAGGATCCACCTAGACAGTGAATCATCCCTCAACCTCACTGTCAACCCGGAACTCGTAAACAACATACAGCTGGCCCCAAATGAGGGCTTCATGAATATACATTGTAGCTCTGGAGTGTCTCAAACCAACCTTATTGCCGACCTTCCTGGGTTTGGCATGGTATGGTTCTATGCAAACGGCCTGGCGAACATGCTGTCGCTAGCACTAGTGTCGGGCCAATACCGGGTAACAATGGACACCAGCATCAATAATGCTATCTATATACATAAGGATGAAGGAACAAGAAGGTTTCAACTATCCAACTGCAACCTATATTACTGTGACATGCGAGAGCACAATGGAACGTTGTTGGGCCTAGACACGGTTGAAGGCAAAACCAACTCATATTCAGCCTTAGACTGCTCCCAAGCAAAGAAGGCACACGACATGCAGGAAGTTCTGGGTTTCCCAACCTATGAGGAGCTCATCAAAATGATTGACAACAACACCATCAAGGACTGCCCAATAACCAGAAGAGATATCAAGGTCATGACCGGCATCCATGGTAAACATGCAAGTATTCTTTAAGGAAAGAGCGTGCGCCAACAGGCGCCACACACCAGGGAGGATATCACCCCAGTCCCAGCAAATATCTTAAAGGCCTACCGTAATGTGACGATACGTGTTGATATCATTACAGTGAACAGCATACATTTCCTGGTGTCTATCTCCTGGCACATCCGGTTCCAGACAGCAATATCAATCAACAGCATGAAACATCATGTGTTGGTGAAAACCATAAGGGCCATTGCAGGGAATACTCTGCCCGTGGATCCCAGGTAACTCAGATACATGCAAACAATCAGTTCAAATGCATTAGGAATAGCCTGCTGGACATGAAGCATCCAATTACCATCCACTGCATTTCAGCTGGACAGCATGAGCCAACAATCAAAAGGAGCAACAGAATCCTCAAGGAAAACATACGATGAGTGGTGAACCATATCCCCATTACTAGGCTACCACGTTGATGTCTAATTGAGCTAGTCTATGCAACCACCTAAGCTAAATTGCAGAACAACTGGAGTATCATCAACTAGTCAGCCCGGGAACTACTTACGGGCCTAACATGCAGTGCCCAGGACCCTTTGAAAGTTCCAGTTCCTGTAATATATCCAAGCCCACCACTGCGAGGACACTAACAACATCATGAAGCCAAGAACTGTTGATGCGGTGTACCTGCGGCCCATTGGGCAACTGACAGAGGGGTACTATGCATATGACATCAACACCAGACAGAGAATCCACCGCAAGCGACGAGCAGCCCCTTCTCCTATGCCTCAAGCTGTCATAGATAAACTAGAAGCCAACGCCCTGGAGCAGGGAATGCCAACAGGTCTTGAATTTGAGATGGATCAGCCAATTACCATCCATGATCTGGAGACAGAAGATAACTATGACGATGACGATGCATCCGATTGGTCATATGTTGACGTGCCTGATGAGGATGAAAGCCTGGCCAATGTGATCGACGAGGACGAGGCAATTATTGATTCCCACGTGCTTGATGAGCAGCCACCAATAGAAGACAATGTAGACAATGACACCAATAACCCCAAGGAACTACTAGGAGCGAATCCGGACCCTGAGGAACCAGGGATGGACCCCGACCCCAACGCTGAAGCAGAAGTGGACCCCATTGAACACACTCTAGCAGCTACAGACAACACAGAAGATGAGGAAATTTTGGAGGATTCCAACGACCCCTCCGGCGTTGACCCACCACTACTACAGACAATTCCGAACGCATTCAACAGGTGAGTTTTGAGCAACATCAAGAGGCTGAACAACTGCCTAGACTACAACCAAGGGCCACCTGATCACACAACAAATTCTGATCAGCAGAAGGATATACCCCTGAATACAGGGAAAGAAGCAGCTTCGCTGCAGGCTACAGCAACGCAATCAGAGCAATTGCAGGACAGCACACGCCAATGATGATGGTCTTCCAAGAAATTGAATCATACAACAACCTAGAGGCAACACAGGAGGTGATGAAGCAATATGGCGTGAACCAAGGAATCAAGTTATTTGGACGCGGTCCACAAGGAACTTCAACAGCTACATGATAGGGGCATCATTGAGGTGGTGGATCTAAAGACACTCACACAAGAAATGGTACGACAGTCCCTACAATACCTTATGTTCCTCAAATGCAAGAGAACAGGGAAAGTGAAAGGAAGAGGGTGTGCGGATGGTAGACCATAGCGGGAATTCATTACCAAAGAGGAGTGAACATCGCCTACGGTCTCGCTGTATGCCCTAATGCTCTCATGCATGATTGATGCAATTGAGGGAAGAGGCATATCCATAGTAGACATCCCCCAGAGCATTCTTGTAGACCGGCATGCCAGAAGGTGATGTCGTGTACATCAAGCTTGGTGATGGCACCATGGCTGAGTTGTTATGCCAAGTGGACCCCAAGATATATGGACCAGGCATGATCATGCTGAACGGGAAGAAAGCCCTCATTGGTAAGACTCGGAAAGCCATCTATGGAACACTCCATGCAGCATTGCTATTATGGAAGAAACAAGGGGGGGAATGTGTTGAGAAAGGACACGCACGCACACATGCATAGGAACATATAATAAATGCATAGGTAGGTATGGGATCGTTGAAGAACAAATATATTTTGGAGGAAGAATTGTACTCCTCTGAGGAGGTGGTGATCAAGAATAACAGGTCGGAGTTCAATTCACCAAGATATCAGAAGATCCACCAACCGCCAAGTAGTACTACCGGTATTTTATGTTTAATCTAGTCAATCATAGGATTATTATTTTTACCAGAATCGACACCAAGTCAGACTCCCTGACTGACTTGCGCGCCCGCAATTTTTGACTTGAGTATATAATAACTGACTTATTAATACTGGAACGAATTAATAACATGAGTTATTTTACCGGAGTCAGCATAGGTTTAGTACTGGACTCTTATTTTAGTACCGCGAGACACTACTTATTTCATTTTACTCAAGTCAGCGTAGGTTTTGTACTGGACACCACTTATTTTAGTAGAGTAGTACCGCACCTCTTCTTCTATCCAACGGACCAAACCCAAACTCGAAAGGGAAGAGTGTTCTCCACTTCAGTTCTCCACTTTAGTTTTTAACTCACCGGCCGAGGTGAATCCCAAAACATTATCGCAAATTATTTCAGTTCTTCGATACTCACCGCGTTGTTCAATACTCAAGGAAATGGGAATGAATTCCATGATCGGTTGAGATTGGTTGGAGTGATTTGCAAAGGAACGCATTCTAATTTGCACGTGATTCTACTACGTAACACGCGATATTACTAGATAACAAGTGATTCCACTTCATAATTTCTACTTTTGCAACCAAGAGCTCATAATTTCAAATTTGGAACTAAACTCTGCATCTTTTTTGGCTCTGCTAAACTTGGCTAAGCGGAATCATCTTGGAAAGGAATCAACCATGGGATTCATCCTAAACTGATGCTAAGCAAAACAATCTTGGAATCGAATTGACCATGGGATTTCCTCCTCCACCAATCAACAATCGACTCTCCTCTCCTCCTCCCCTCTCCAATCAACAATCAACTCTCCTCCTCCTCTCCAATCCGCGGCTCTCCCCCTCTCCAGCAATCAACAATCGACTCACCTCTCCTCTCCAATGAACGACTCTCCTCCTCCTCTCCAATCTGCGGCTCTCCCCCTCTCCAATCCGCGGCTCTCCCCCTCTCCAATCAACAATCGACTCTCCTCTCTAATCCGCGGCTCTCCCCCTCTCCAATTGATCGCGTCTCCTCTTTAATCAATCGAGTCTCCTCTCCAATCAATCGAGTCCTCTCCAATCAATCGAGTCCTCTCCAATCGATCGAGTCCTCTCCAATCGATCGAGTCTCCTCTCCAATTGACTCGCCTCCTCTCCAATCGAATCGGCTCTCCTCCTCCCCCTCTCCAATCGAATCAATCAAGTCCTCCTCTCCAATCGAATCGAGTCCTCCTCTCCAATCGAATCGATTGAGTCTCCAATCGAATCGGCTCTCCTCCTCCACCTCTACAATCAAATCGATTGAGCCCTCTCCAATCGAATCGGCTCTCCTCCCCCTCTCCAATCAAATCGATCGAGTCCTCTCCAATCGAATTGGCTCTCCCTCTCTCCAATCGAATCGATCGATCAAGTCCAATCAACAATCTACAAGTTGATCTATCAAACCATTTGCAAAGCGGGATCGATTATCGATTGGGATTGGGATGCTGGAATAACAAGTCAAAACGACTTAGCCTTCCGGACATGGTTGTGGAGTGACGTCAGTGTGGTCTTTGTCTTCATTAAGGCATCACCTTCCTCCAGAAGTACCTCTAAGGATTCGCCAGAATGAACTCTATCCTTGATGAACTCTATAATACACTTGAGTCGCTGAGAACTGCTTCTGCTCGGCCGCGCTATAATGCTTCCTCCAACGATTGCCGAATGTCTTTTCAAGCTCTTCAATCCCTCCAGGGAAGCCATCTTCTTTGAAGTCCTCAAGTCCGAACCACTCCTTCCACATCAACGACACCACAGGAATGCTGTCGAATCAAGTTTTTTTGGGGAATAAGGTTAGTACCTCGTGCCCTG